>CM018052.1:2852500-3452500 GCA_008638375.1 Nyssa sinensis
TGGGCCTACATCAAGGGTCAACTTTAAGCCCGTTCCTTTTTGCTTTAATAATAGATGAGTTGACTAGGCATATACAGGATAACGTTCCATGGTGTATGTTTTTTCCTAATGATATTATCTTAATTGATGAAATTGGAAAAACGGATAAATGATAAATTAGAGATTTGGAAAGAAGGTCTAGAATCAAAGGGATTCAAAATAAGATAAAAACTGAATATCTTGAGTATAATTTTAGTAAAACTAGTAATACAAATGGGAATGTAGTGAAAATTGAAAATCAAGAATTAATAAGAACTGAAAAATTTTGTTATCTGGGTTCACTTATTCATCAAAAGAGATAAATTGGAGATGATGTTAGTCATAGAATTAAAGCAGCATGGGTTAGATGGAGAAGTGCTTTTAGGATATTATGTGATCGGCGTATACCTTTAAAATTAAAAGGTAAATTTTATAGAACAACTATTAGGCCAGCTATGTTATATGGAACAGAATGTTGGGCAGTTAGGAAACATGTTAATAAAATGCATGCAGCCAAAATGAGGATATTAAGATGGATGTGCAATAAGACACGAAATGATAGAATTAGGAATGAACATATAGGAGATAACATGAGAGAACATCGACTAAAGTGACACAGACATGTAAAATAATGACCAATAAATAAAGCAATAAGAAATAACGACAGGATTAATATTAAAGGTCATGTTAGGAGGCGATGGTAACAAAAATTAACTTTAGTAGAAATAGTTAAAAAAATATAAGTTAATGGATAGTTTAACGAAAGTTATGACCTTAAATAAAAAAAGAATGACGAGATAAAATTCATGTAACAGATCATGAGTAATTAAAATATGGCTTTACTGAGTTGAGAATAATAAGGGCATGTATCTTTATTATCATATATTTTTGCTAAATCAAATTTTCGTAATTTGAAAACAAAACTTAGATTATATTGCATCTAAAAAAATTCAAAAATTTAGAATGCTAAACCAATTTGAAGTCTCCTTCTAACATATTAATATTACAATTTAACCCCAAAAATCACTATTTATTTCCAAAATAACCTTATTTGTACTTTTATTAAATTATAACACTATAAGCTTTCCAATTTATTTTTCAACAAATTTTCAAAATTAATTTCATCCAAATATATAAAATATTAAGACTTAAAAAGAAAATTAAATCCTCTTATTCCTTTCTTACTTAAAGAAAGTCCTACATATACATTATCATATGTATCAATTTCACACTTAATGGAATTTATATTATTTTCATGCTTTTGTGCCCTAAAAGACTTTTAAGTCTTTATTTCCTTTGTTGAACAATTTCTGTGAGTTAGTCATTGTCTATCAAAATTTTCTTTCAAAGTTGTAAAGATTAGCTATATTACTCATCTATTCCAGAGCACCTCAAAAGCCTTAGAAAAAGCATTTCTAAGGTTTGGATTAAGCGTTGAAGCGGAGGCGAGGCTCCCCAATTTTTCAGAGCAAATCCTTGTCTGACTTTCCTATGCAATAAATGTTTTAAAAACAGCTGCCCTTTTACAGCCATTTCCAGATTATTATTTTCCTAGAAATAAAGCATCCAAGAGTCATGGCCGAGCTATAATAAGTAATAATAAAAAGGTCACCAAACATGATATAAAAGAAAATCCTTGTCTGAAAATCGGCAAGCTCTACAACCAGATAGATAGAAGTCCCCGTGATGATATATGGTTGAGCTAAATTAGTATTTAACAACCGCTGCCGACAGCACAGCACTGCCCTATTGTATTGTGAGAGCTTGCTTGATTAGTGTACATAGAACCAACAACAGCGCGCACACGCAGCAAAATGGAAAAAAGAAAAGCCGAAGTCCGAGTCCGAGTCCAAGTCCAATGATGTAATTCTGCACTCCTAGAGCTACCTCCCAGCCGGTATTGTTTTGTTGTTGCCCTTTACTGCTCTTTCTATATAAATCAAACAAAAAACAATCAAGTTTAAAAAATAAAAAAAACACTTCTACAGCATATCATTAAATACAATATGAATTGCTACTACCAAAAATGCCCAATATTTTAAAGACATGATTTGATTAATATAACTAGTTTAATTGAAACATAATTTACCCAACCCAGCTTTATAACATCGCTTTGCCACCATGGTTAAGGAATTGTGGGACAACAAACCAATACATATGAGAGTTTTGCATCCTTCAGTCCCCACCCAAATCTAAAGGCAACCAAAATGGGTAATACGAAACATCTCAACTCCAATCCCACCCTAAACTCAATACAAGTTATGTATACCGCTCCATCCCAATTTGTAGAACCGCTCTCTCAACCCTACCCCTTAATGTTCCTTACCAAATCATCATCCCACTAACAATGAAAATCTGAGAATCCATTCCAGGGAAATAGTTTAAGGCCACAACAGGGTGACAAAGAACAATATCCATAAACCAAAAAGGGAAAAAAAAAATTAGAAGAAAGAAAGAAGACAATAACAGTGAAGTTTGATAGTCCAAATTCAACCGCCCCAAAAAAATGCTAAATTTCGGTTATATGCAAAAAGTAAAGGTGCAAATTAATTGTCCAAATTTAACCAAAAAAATTGCAGTTCGTCAAACTGAATTCTGATAAACTTCTAATTGGATCATTAATTTGCAACTATAAAATCATATTTTTATGGTGTTCATGGACAATGGTGAGCCTCCTAACATTACCTACTTCAAAATATTCCCACCAAATTTGAATCAAGGATGAAAATTTTACGCTTTCTAACTACTTTCATCAGTGGCTATTCCTTGTAGCACAAAAAGAAAAAAGGGAAAATCAAGAAGGAATTCTTGTCCCTATCACCGGCCATAGATCCAGTGGTGATGTATAATTTCCTATGACAACATTTCTCTCCAATCTTTTTAGAATCAGTTTTCTAAAATGCCTAGGCTGTTGAGACTTAAATTTTATATTGAGAGTATATATGTCTAAAGGGTCATTTTCTTAGTCTGTCTAATCTACATTCTGAAAGTTACAATTGCACTAACAATACTCTCTCTCTCTCTCTCTCTCCCAACTATGTAATCAAAAGTTTACAAGGTATCAGAACTTATCAATCAAAGGCCCAACCTTGGTTTACAATACCACAAAGGTTGTTGGAGAGCAAAAAGCATTCAATTATAATGACATCATACTAACACAAAAACAAATGACACGGCTAGGATCGATTCTTCATGGAGTATGTTGATAGTTTTTTCAGAATTTTTTGAGCCCATTTAACCAGGTTTCCAATTTTTTTTGAATGTTTTTACAGAAAAATGCCTTCGATTTTGCAATATGTGGATACTACACATTTTTGCACTTTTTGTTGCTTCTAATCATTTGCATATGGTGTGCCTAGGCCTAGAAGGGATGAATTAGTACAACCCATGACCATTTAATTTAGTTTTGGTTGCAATTTGTGGCTTTGTTTTCTCAACAGTACTCTGTTCAGCGTGTTTTGAGGCTTTTTGATCTCTGTTCTGATGTGTTTTGGTTATTCTCAGTATTATACTAGTTGTTAAGTATTATAATAGTTGTTAAGGCTTCATTTGTTGGTTCTATGGTTGAGATTTTGAATATTGGTGTTCAGCTGTGCAACCTTGTTAGGACTATGTAGACAAAACTAAAGAGTTGTAATGTGTCCAAGTTCAAGTAAGTCGAAGTTCCTAAGCTTTGTCGTCATTCATGCATTCAGAGCTTCATGGAGATACTTCTTTAATTACAGTGGTCACAATGGTAGGTGAGGTAAAATTTTGATACATTGGCCTAGAGTTTTCACCTAAGAAGCACGGACACTCTATTTTAGCTCACGTGTCCGTGTCGGATACGTGTCGGACACCGACACCCTCGGACACTTCCCGGACACGTGTCCAGACACTTGAATCATGAATGTTGATAATTAAATGAGGAAGTTTTTTAATTTTTATTTAATGGTTTTGTTATTTTAATATCTTAATAATATTTTTAAAATTTGTGCATTTTTATGTCAAGTTTAATTGAAATAATATTAGGTTTTTATTATATGGTCATATAAAATATATATATATATATATATATTCAACATGTCCCTAACGTGTCCGTGTCCTACTTTTTTAAGAAATAACGTGTCTACGTGTCCGTGTCGTGTCGTATCTGTGTCCCGTGTCCGTATCCGTGCTTCTTAGGTTTTCACACACTTCATGCATTTAAAAGGTTTTAATCATGTTTTTCAAAGTGGTGTGCTCAAACTTTACCATTTGAATTGCTCAGTTTTAAATTAAAGGAGTCAATTTAGATTTTAAAATTGAAGGCAAGCAGTTACATTCTGTCTCAATCATTCGAACAAGCATTTGTGTCCTTCAAACAACCAAACCAGATAACTATTGTTAGCCTTTGTTTGACTGTTTGTTCAAACTATCAAATCAAAGAGGGCTCGTGGCTCTTTGTGGGATAGGTCGTTCCAATGACTAATTCAGAAGCTCCTTTGGGGGTCCTTGTTAGATTGGTTGGTCGAACAAGCTTGGTTCGTTCGAAAGGACCATAGCTCGTTCGAACAACTAGTCAAGAATAAGTGCAGATTTCCAAATTTAGTTATTAAATCTATTTCCTTTTAACCCTAGGATTATATATAGCCATTGATACGATTTTGAAAGTACTTTTGGCTGCTACAACTCTTTGCATCTATTTCGTACCAAAAATATTTCAATTGCATTCTCATTGTAACATAAATCAAAGGCCAATTGTTCTAAGAACCCTACCATACTTTCTACACCATCTTTGCTGTACAAGCTTGTGAATTTCAAGTTTTGTACAATCGGTAGAGTTCGAAATCGCGTGGTGATTCGCAATTGTGATTGAGATTATCTGTTCGAATAGAGATCTACCAGAAGAACACTCGAGGATTCGAGTCAAATGAGATTCAGGTCAAGAGCAAGGCCCAAGGGACTAAGTCGTGGTGTCTACAGAGTCTATAATCACAAAAGCTATTCTAGTGGATTATGGGCACCTGGATAAGCATCCCAAGATTTTTCAAAGTAGATACAATTGATCTGTCACGACCCGAAACCCACCCTCTGCGGATTTCGCATCGCGACCGCCACCCTCAGGCCCGAGGACCCTTGGGCGAAGGCTCGCATCTGCAGCGGTATCGGATAGATGTGGTTCAAGTGGTTGCGGAAGCGTGAAAAAACTTTTTTTTTTTTCTTTTCTTTCTTATTTAAAATTCGCACATCCGTCCGGTACTGCCGCTCTTCACATTTCGGTATACATGTATAAACATACATTCAGAGCATATCTAAAAACTTAAAGACTTTATAATATTACATATCACTGCCCTGAGGGCTTAATACATATTTTGCACTGTTTACTACTACAGGAGTTCGTACTAAAAATTCACATGGCTTCATAAGGAAACTACTTAAGTACAACTTCCCAAAATGGCAGATCCATCATCTTCGTCTTCAAATCAAAAACTGTCTTTTGCCTTTTACCTGAAAGGGGGATCCGAACAAAGTCCGGGTAAGCTAATCTAAGCTTGTGAGTAATTCCTGCATTCGTCATGGGGTTTTCAACTAGTAGTGGTTTATCACGTGAGAGTTTATAAAATACTCACTACCAATTATTCGTACAATTTAGAACACAGGATATATGTATTCTCAAAACGGATGGCTTGAAACATTTAAAACATTCAAGCTACGCTTATACTTATGAACTTCAAAACATGTAACATAACATGTCATCCTTAAATAGAGTATATAAAACTCGAAACATATGCATTTCATAAAACAGATAGCTTTGAAACAATTAAGGTGTTCAAGCTAAACTCGTACTTCGTTAATAAAGTATATAAACTTTAAAACACATAGGTATGTATTTTGAAAATGAGGGTAAGACCTACTTTCATTTTCAAAATCATTTTGTCTTCTTTTCTCTTTAATTAGGTGGAATCTGTTTCGAACCAGACTCTCATTTTACTGCCAGTACTACAATGGAGATATCTCATTTGCCTGAGGGATTAGATCCTTCTACCGGGCATGTACTGTTGAATCCCGAAGGATTTCAACCATCATAGGGAGTGGTACTTAGTACCGTTTATCTTATAAAACATTTGTCACATGACTTCTTCAATAGATATTTTTCATGAACATTTAAAACATGAAATATACAACTTCTGTAATGAAACTTCACTATTGGGAATAATCAAATTCAAAATATTCAAGAGATTTGCATTTGATTTAGACATGCTAATTATTTTCAAGAAAAGAGCTGAATATAAAATATTTAATAAGCATGCCGTAACAGAATATTTTAAAAGAACGGAATCATATAAAGACTGAATTTGATATTCAAAGACTACAATAACTTGAGCTTAAAACTTCTTCAAATATATGGAGTTAAATCTCCAGTTCAAATACAGGGTTACTCACCTCGGTCCTTTAGGGTTAGTGCTACAAATGCGCTTTCCCACTTCCTCCGTAGTTCCTAATAACAATTCATAACAATCTCATCAACTTCACATTTACTACAATATCACCTATCGATGCTTCTTAACTTATGGTTCTATCGTATTTTATCCTAACCGATTTACTAACATTCTATAAACTTTGCACGTACTTAATTCAACTCATACTTTTAACCTACGACACAATTTAATGTGTTAGAAACTTAATTTATTTCAACTTATACTCTTCTGGTAGTTCCATTAACTTTAAATTAAATTTATTTACTTGTCAAGTTAACGCGTCGTGTCTTCTCGTACTTTATTTCCCGTACTTGCCTTAGTTTAATACTTCGGCAATATCTCAGTTTATAGTCATCTGACAGATGCTATTCATCAAATTTTACGTCTTTTTATTTAGACACTTCTTTTGGGCCGAATGGACTTTACCATTGAATCTGGAGCGTCGAAGAAAGTCAGTTTAGGCTTTCTTAGAATTTAATTCGGACTTTTATATGTAAAAGGGCAGAATGGTCATTTATCCCTTCATGCGTCTTCATTTTTCGGGACCCAGTCTCGAAAAATGGACCCTACCATCAGTCTTAGAATATTTGAAATAGTAAAAATTCACTATTTATTTATTAAATTTGGACTTTGTTTGACTTGTTTAGGGAGAAGGGCATTTTGGTCATTTTTGACATAATTAAGGGTCTCAAATTTTTCGGGACTCCTTCTCATGTCAAGGACCTCACCAATGGACTCAGAAGGTCCGAGATAGTAAGAATATACTAATAACTTGTTGATTTTGGTCAAGGGGTATTTTAGTCATTTACCTCTTTACGTGTCTTTATTTTTTGGGCCCCGTCTCGTAAAATGGACCCTACCATTAGTCTCAGAATATTTGAAATAGTAAAAATTCACTATTCATATGTTTGATTTGGACTTTATTTGCCCTATTAATGACCCAAGGGCATAATAGTAATTTTCTTTTATTTATTAAATAATTAAATTAATTATTTAATTATTTTTCCAGGAGCTTAATTGCATAATTTTTCCAAAAATTGGGCCACAGTGTAAATCCGTAGAATTTCTGGGGTCAAACCGTAATTAAGAAAAGGTTTGGTTTATTTGGTTTTGAATAAATAAGAAAACCAGTGGGTTCAGTCACATTTAAAGTGAACCGGTCCGGTTTTAATTGAACCAATCCGGTTTGGTTGGCTTGAAACGTAATGCTGACGTCATGATGACGTCAGCCCTAACTGATTTAAATTTTAAAATTTTAAATCTCCGAACGTCACCGTTTAAATAACCATAACCGGATTTGACCCGAACCCGTAACCGACCCGTAGACCGACCCGACCCGAACAGTGTCGTCTTCCCCATGAGGGTCGACACTGTTCATCTCAAACCCTAAAATTTTTCAGTGCTATTTCGTGCAATTTTACAACTCCATTTTTCCTGTTTTCTTTTCCAATCAATTCCTAAGACCTTAGGGCACGTTTTAGTATCAATTTAGGGCTTCGAATATGGCTCAGGTGTTCGGTTCAAGTCACGATAATCCGAACTGTAGCATGTCGGTTCATGCTCGTTTCTTCACCATTTTTAGAATGGTTTGGTTGTGCGTGACCCTCAAGGTATGGGGATTCAGGTTTCATTCACAATGGTAGGTTTAGAAGTGTGTTTTTGGGTTTGGGTTTTGGAACCCGAAACTGTAACTCGATATTTGGAGGTCGATTCTTTTGAGTTTTGATCGCGGGTATGGGTTTTTGGGACTCTTGGAGGGTCTGGTTGAGGGCCCTATAAGCCAAACCTGAGTTGGCAATGCTCAATTCAGACCCAATTGTACCTATGCTACGGTTCAGGAAATTTTTCTTGCTTACTGTAACTCAAGTTTTCTCGCTCGGTTTTCCATCATTTTACACCATTCTCCTTGCAAAATAAAGCCCATTCTACATAGATTAAGACCCTACGTTCATATGCTAAAATGTGAAAGAAATCGAATTAAATTTCGGTTGGGAATATACCTGTTTAAACGGACTGTTCCCAGTTTCCTTCTCCTTCTTCGGTTTCCACTTCACCTTCTTGCTTCAACTTCCTTTTTTCCTTCTTCCAGAGCTCTCTCTCTCTCTCTCTCTATCTTTCTCTCTTTCCTTCACTATTGTTTCCATGGGTGTGCATATAGTTAACGTGTATAGGTGGAAGAGATTTGGTGGCTGCCACCTTTCCCTCACCCACCTCCCTTCTCATCAGCAATCATACTCTTCACTTTTCTGAATTGGGCCATGCTCTCCTCCATACCTCCTCACCTAATAGCATATAATATACATATATTGCACATTATCCCCTTACCTCCATGTCTCCATGTATATATATATATATATATATATATACATATACATATATATATATATCACACCCACAACCGTACCATGTATACATTTTATTTATTTTTATTTTATTTTTCCTATATTCAAGCATTTTATGTATATAATTATACATATATAACACTCACTCATACTTGGTCACAAATACACTTTTATGTGTGTATTTTGTATTTAAATAATCAATTCCATAACTTAATTAATTAATTATTTTAATTTAATTAATTGTTTTCCTTAAGTGTAGACATCTTTACACTTATTTTCATAACCTCGAAATGCGTGCCCTATGACCCGGTATTTTTGGGTCGGGGTATTACATGATCTGTGGTGGTCTTCTCATCAACAAAATCGGTGTCATCTTCATGCTCTTTATTATTGATTTAGTTTTACTACAATCATATGTTGATGTATGCCATTGATTGTTGATTGTGCACACGCGAATATAATTCTCACTTAAAGAAAGAACCTTAATCACCAAAAGCAAATTAAAATATGTCAAGATAATTTTTAATTTGCAATATAGACCTATTCAACCCCACCCCCCCCACCCCCCGGGGTGGGGGGGGATCTATTCCATACCATCTAGATACAAATAGGGCTCCTCAAACCTGCAATTTGTCTAATTTGCAACTGGGTTCTAATTACTTCTCTTAGCTATGAATCAATGGTAGATTGTTGTTTTAGGGTTCTTTGTTGTTATTGAAGATTGATATTTTTTGGAGTTCTTGGCAATGACAAGTGATAATTCAAACTCTCTTCAAGCTATCAATGTAATATCAATTGAAGATATTATTGCATACTAGGCATATGTAATGAATAATTACCTACTCAACAAGAATATGTGGCGCTACATTGCGAGTGTTGTGAAAGTTCCATCAGATACCAAGATGGAAAATTATAATCAATAGTTATCCAATTGCGAAGTGAAAAATGTAAAGATTATTACTTGGATAAATAATTCAATTGGCCAGTCAATCTGGATTCATTTGGCTAAGTTTGACACAGTTAAGGAAATTTGGGAGTATATATCCAAGTTATTTGTGCACTCTAACTTCGCTAAGAGATATCAGTTAGACTATGAGATTTGGGCTGCTAAATAAGGTGATAGAAGTATACAAGAATTGAGTTTTGGGATCAACTCGCTTTCCCTGGCCGACTGAGCTCTTATAAGTTGTATTGTACTGAGAGAGAAGAGAAGAGATTTGTTTAGTTCTTGATAGCACTCGGAGATAATTTCAAGGGGTCTTGTGATTTCATTCTTCATTACAGTACACTTCCCTATGCCAATTTAGTGATTAATGAGCTTCTAACTTAAGAGGTACGTCTCAAGGCTCTTCCAGAAAAGGTTCTTTTTCCTTTACACACTCAGGTAGTACTAATTCCACCTAAGCTATAGACACACACAACCTAGGCAAAGAGGTAGAGTTGGTATTGACGAGTGTAACTTCTGTCATGAGAAGGGTCACCGAAAAAAATAGTGCCCCAAATTAGTGAATAAGACGGTTCGTAGACCTTAGCAATAGCAATAGTCTTCTAGAGGCAAAGATCATCACAATGCAACAATTGCACACATGTGGATGAGTCTCCATCTACTCCTACCTTATCTTTGATCACTAAACAGTTTTTTTTTTTTTTTTTTTAAGTAAATGGTCCTTGGAGTAGGAGTTAAACCTGAGATCTAGGGAAAATTATTACCCAAGTCTCTTCTTAACTCACCCAACCTTAGGTTTTGATTTCTAAATAGTTGCAGAAGCTCCTCTCTAACTAGCAGCCTAATGCCCTTTTCATCTCTCTTTGAGTAGGTTCGTTCTCCCTAGAGGCCTTTAGGTATATCTCCAATCAATTGGGTTTTTGACACAACTACTACCCATCACATAACTAATGATTCTTTTTGTTTATCTTTACCCTCTCCCCTTTCTGTATCCAAACTTGCTGCCAATGGCACTCCCATGTCTTTAGCAAGCAATGGATCTATTGTTTCTTCCCACTTGTCTCTTTCCGATGTCTAATATATTCCTCAATTCACCTTAAATTTGATCTCTATTAGTCAATTGTTTGATTCTTTCTTACTCCTTTGGTTATGTTATGTAGAATTCTCATCCCAAAAAGCTAACTGGGATAGGTTGTAAAAAAGAAGGATTGCATATGTTAAAAAGAATTGCATGTTCCTAATGTTGTTACTTTTTAAATTAGGTAATTTGCATTGTCATGATATTTTTATTTATTGTAGTGACTTCAAACTGGCTAAGTTTATTGTTTTGTCTTTTAATAAAAGTTCTGCAGGTTCTCTTGTGCCTTTTTGATCTTGTTTACTCTGATGTTTGGGAATATACTCCTATTTATATTAAAGAGGGATCCCGATATTATGTTTCTTTCATTAATGGATATACTTGATATAGTTGGGTTTACTTTAAAAAACGTCGGCCTAAGTCCTTGTATATTTTACTAGTTCTCGTACAATGATACTTACTCAGCATTCTTTTGTTATTAAATGTTTTAGGTGTCATTTAGGAAGGGAAAACCATCCTAATGCCTTTTTAGACCTATTGAAATTTGATAGTGCTATTCAACAATGAGGAAGGTTTAGTACATTTTCAAACAAAAAAATATTTACACAAAAGGGGAGTTCGAGGGAGGGGAGGGGGGTCTCTCTCTCTAGAGCCTCAGCATTTTCTGCACCATTGCCTTATGCCGCCACTTTATCTTCAAGCCCTCGATCTTAGAGGCATGACTCTTCTCGGTTTTAGAAGCAGCAGTCTCAGCAATGGACAGATCCGATTTCAGATTAGAGATTTGACCCTTCAACCCAGTCAACTCAACCCTTAGATTCGAATTCAGAATCCCAAATGTTCAAAGCACTAGTGGTCTCCTCCCACTTCTTATGTCCTAACTGAAAACTTTGGTCCAATAGAGAAAAGAAAAGAAGAAGAAAGAGCAACCAAAATATTATAGTCAGCAATCTATAAGAAGTTACAAGAGAAAATAATAAAAAAAAGGGTTAACAAAATATCAAAGTACTAAACTATCCTTAATGAGGCTAACTAATAATATATAATAATAATACAACTCTTAACACCTCCCTCAAACTCATGATGCAGCAACAAAGACCATTGAGAGCTTGTCAAGCAAGAAACAGAAGAGCTTAACCGTATGAGACTTCGTAAAGAAGTCAGCCAACTGCAAGGTAGAAGGAACGGAAGAGAAATTGCGTCAAACTGAAGAGGATGACGCACAAAATGACAATCAATCTCAATGTACTTAGTACGCTCGTCGAAGACAGAATTGTGTGAAATCTAAATGGCACTTTTGTTATCACAATACATGGAAGTAGGAGCAAACAAAGTAATGCCATGATCAACAAGCAACCAGTGTAACCACACAATCTCAGCCGTACTAGTAGCCATTGCACGATATTCAGCCTCAGCAGAAGAGCGAGCAACAACAGTCTGCTTCTTGCTTTTCTAAGAAATGAGAGAATCACCAAGAAAAACACAGAAGCCAATAATAGATTTTCTATCCATACTATCACCAGCCTAGTCAATATCAGAATAGACTCGAAGTTCCAAGGAAAGGGAAGAAGAAAACAATAAACTTTAATGCAATGTACCACGAAGATAGCGGAGAATGCAAAGAACAGCAACCTAGTGAACTGTGGTTGGAGAAGAAACAAATTGACTGACAACATGAACAACATATGCAATACCAGAACGAGTGACAATGAGATAGACCAAGCTCCCAACTATAGTGCGATATAAGGTGGGATCAGACAATGGAACCCCAGAAGAAGAATAACAGACATTGAGCTCTAATGGGGTCTGAACAGTCCGACTCTCTGTTAAATGGAAGAGCCCAGATCTTTCATCTCAAAATAGTCTTGCAACTGCAATTTCAACAACTATCCCAACTATGTCAGCACCAATAAACATTATGTCATCAACATAGAGTAAGAGAACAATGCACTCCGCAGAAGTAGCATGGAAAAAGAGAGCAAAATCATAATCACTAGTACAAAAGCCCAAATCATAGACGACAACAAAGAATTTGTCAAACCAAGCTCGAGGAGCATGTTTGAGACCATATAATGCATTCTGTAGTTTGCAAACTTCACCAGGATTACGAGGGAAACCAGAAGGGGGAATCATGAAAACTTCTTCAACCAAATCTCCATTAAAAAAAGCATTTTTGACATTCATCTAAGAAAGACTCTACTGACAAACAACAACTACTGCAATCACTATGCGAACTGTAATCATTTTAGCTACAAGGGCAAAGGTCTCCTCATAGTCAATGCCATACTCCTGAGTAAATCCCTTGGCCACCAATCGAGCCTTGTATCGTTCTATAGTGCCATCTGATCTTATCTTGATCTTATAAACCCACTTACAACCAACCGCATGTTTATCAAAGGGTAAGGACACCAAGTCCCATGTGCCAGTCTTATGCAATGCAGAAATGCAGAAAGCTCTTCATCCATAGCCTGTTAACAAAGAGGATCAAGACAAGCCTCCTTATAGGAGGTAGGTTCAGAGAGAGAATGAATATAAGCTAAGAAAGAACAATAATTAGCAGAATAACAAGTATTAGAGAAACCAAACCTATCTGGACACTTACGAATACGATGAGGATACCGAGATGGAGCGAGATCCACGTCCGCAGAACCTGATTGGGAGTCATAGGAGACAGGCGAAGGAGTTGTACCTGCAGAAGAGATAGTTGTGTTCCTGCGAGTGTGAGTATGAAAAATAGGAGGACGAGTAACAGAAGAATCCGAGGAATGGGAGACATCAGAGATAGTCACATCACTAACATAGGATTTAGAAGGAACAATATCAAGAAAGGGATCAAGTAAGATCTTATTTGTGAGAAGTGTGAGAACTAGTAGAAATAGAAAAAAAAGGAATATGCTCCATAAAAACCATATGCCAAGAGACAGAGTTTCTGAGCAATAGGATCATAACAATGGTACCTCTTTTGTCCCTCTCCGTAACCAAGAAAGACACATTGTTGAACGAGCAGAAAGTTTGGTGCAAGCTCCATTAGGAAGGAGAACAAAGCATGTACATCCAAACACACGTAATGAGAAGTAATCAGGAGGTTTACCACACAATCTCTCAAAATGAGAGACTCCTGAAGTAATGATGGACGGATTGCGGTTAATCAAGTGAACTGCAATAAGAACAGCTTCCCCCCAAAAGGTACTACGAACACTACCAGACAACAAAAGAGAACGAGCGGTCTCTAGGATGTGCTGATGCTTACACTCGACTACACCATTCTGCTCAAGTGTATCTATACATGAAGACTCGAGAATAGTGCCAGCATATTTTACGAAGTCAAAAAAGGCATTAGAGGAATATTCCCCACCTAAAACATTTAATAACTGAAGAATATTGAGCATGTATCATGACACGAAAAGTAAAAAATATAGAAAGGAATTTAGAGCAATGATTCATTGAACCCAACAATATCGAGAATAATCATCAATAAAAGAAACATAATATCTGGATCCCCCTTTGGTAGGGATGGGAGGAGGTCCCCACACATCAGAATGAATAAGATCAAAAAAAGCAAAAGAAACAGTGGAGCTTTTATTAAATGGCAAGGCAATAAATTTTGCTAGTTTGCATCCACTAAAATCCGAAATATCATGACAATCCAAATTACCTAAACAACCAATTGAAAATAAAAACTGTAAACGACTACTAGAAATATGACCAAGACGAGAATGCATAAATAGTAACTAGACGACTTTGGACTTGAACGAAAAGAAGCTAAATCAATTGAAGAGGTAACAACAGCAGGAACATGCAACTCTTCCAACACATACAGTCTTCCCTTTCTACGACTTGTCCCAATCAACTTCTTGAACCGAGGATCTTACACAACACAAGCAGAGGGAGAAAAGTGAACTAAAAAACCAGAATCAAATAACTGACTAACAAAGATCAAATTTAACGTGAGTTAAGGAATATAATAAACAACAAGAAGAGATAACCGAGGAGAGACAATAGAACCAACGCCTGCCAAGGACATAGGAGTTCCATTGGCAGCAATAACAGAAATAGAAGGAAAAGAAAGAGCAGATACAAATAAAGATGGATCACTTATCATATGGTGGGTAGCAACTGAGTCAAAAACCCAAGTGGTCTAAGATATTCTTGATGACCTTGAGGAGAATGAACCTACAGAGAGAGAAACTGATAAAGCATTAGGCTGAGGAATAGAAAGGAGCTTCTACAATTGCTCAACGATCAAGGACAAGGACGAGGATGTAGAGGGCTTAGCGACTAGTGGTGCAACTACTACAATGTGACGATCTCTACCTCTAAATGACTGCTATTATGGTCCACGAACTCCCTTGTTCACTAATTTAGGACACTATGCCTTCCAGTGACCCTTCTCACAACAGAAAACACACTCATTAGCACCCACTTTGATTCACTGCCAAGGTTGAGTGCTAGCTTGTGGCTTAGGTGAAACAGTCAACACTGCCTATGTAGGTAAAGGGAGAAGACCCTTTTTTGGAAAAGCCTTAAGGCGCACTTCCTCAGCTAGGAACTCATTCACCACTGAATCAACTAAGGGAAGAGGACTGTGACGAAGAATAGAACCACGGAGTCCCTTGAAATCATCTTTGAGTGCCATCAAAAACTGTACTAATTGCTGCTCCTCTCTATATGTACGATATAGCTCATGGGAGCTCAACCCTACAAGCTCAGTGAAAGCTAACTGATCCCAAAATCCCGTCATAATAGAGTAAAACTCCTGTATACTCTTATCAGCTTGTCGAGTAACCTGGGTGTCATACTCTAATTGATACCTCTTCGCAAAGTTGGATCGTACAAACAACTTCGATAAATACTCCCAAATTTCTTTAGCTGTGTCAAACTGAGCCAAATGCACTCCAATGGATTAATTAACGGAATTATTTATCCAAGTAATAATCTTCGCATTATCAACTTCCCAAGTGGGCAACAGCTGATTGTAGTTTTCCACCTTAGTATTAGCTAGAACTTTCTTAACACCAGTAATGTAACCCCACATATTCTTGCCTAACAGAAAATTCTTCATTACATAAGCCCAATAAGCATAATTACTTCCTGTTAGTCTTACACTAATAGCCTGAAGGGAGTCAGAGTTCCCACTTGTCATAACCAACCAAAGAAGATAGAACTTACTAAAATGAAAAAGCAGGCCAAAGCAACAAGAACAATCACCAAACCAGAAAACCCAACTTCCAATATCACAAATAATCCTAAATCAAACATTTGTAGCATTGTTACAAGGCTACAACACACAATAGAATGCAACAAGACACCAAAACACACTAACACACTAGCACCCAACCAACAAAAGTATCAAAAAAATAAGAACCCAGCCTCCAATATCACAGCAAAACCCAAACAAACAATCCAAGTTAGATTCAAGCTCAAAAAACTCTAGGAACAGCCTCCAATGCATAGCACAATGCTCAACCCACCTCAAAATCAACTAAAAACATCAAAAACCAAAGGAAACCATCATGGGTTGGTTAGAAACACCTTCTAAAGTCCAAAACGCAATTATTGTGACTAATTAGAAGCAACGAAATCAAAAAAAAAGGCTGCAATTAAAAGATCGAAAAATTGAAGCCAATTTTTCTGAAAAACATTCGAAAATTCAAAAACCCTATCAAATGGCCCCAAAAAATTCTGCAAAAATCAGCAAAGCACTCCTCATGAAAACCCAAACCAAACCCTAGCCTTCGTTGTTCGAAACTGGTGACGTCCTATTGATGTCATCATACAGACGATGACGTCAACAGTGGTATGATAGATCAGAAACTCTTCCATGTTCTTCTGACTATTTTTGCTAAGGTCCCACACTTGATCAAAGCTCTAATACCATGAAAAATTTGGTTCAATAGAGAAAAGAAAAGAAAAGGAAAGAGCAGCCAAAATATTATAGTCAGTAATCCATCAGAAGTTACAAGAGAAAATAATAAAGAACCCTTTATAGTAGGGTTAACAAAAGATCAAAGTACTAAACTACCCTTAATCAGGCTAACTGATAATATATAATAATATTACTCTTAACACGAACCTGGCGGTGCCCCAGCTGACCTCACGCTCCTTAAGTGTCTTCCTCAACTCAGTGATCATATTAGCTGACTCGGTAGTGCTCATCAGTTGCAACAGATTTTGGCCCTCCAGATAATATGACTCGTACCTAATACGCCCATGGCCACCATAATGTGTGAAGGCTACATAAGAGAACAACTAAGTTTATATGCAAGATAATGAAAATCAAAACCAAACTCAAAAAGGAAATAAATACCTTCATTAGGGAGGCCAACCCAGTATACAGTGCTTAGGAGACACTGGCATTTTTCATCTAAGCTAGTACGTGCTTCCAGCTCTCCTCCCAAGCTATCCTCATGGCATCCTTCACGATCAATAAGGAGGAGTGTTGGATCCAGAGTTGAGCGAGCTTGGCCTTTGCCCCTTGTGACGAATCCAGGCCATTAATCTAAGGGCCAAAAATATAAAATTTAAAAGGGTCTCTTATAAAAAAAAAATGAAAACTTTTGGGGGGGCAATTCCTTATTTTTTTTAAATATATATATATATATATAGAAAATAAGAGGGTAAAATCAAATTTCCAAATTTTGTTTTTTCTTTTTTTTTTTTTGGGGGGGGGGGGCATGTGGCCCCACTAGCCCCCCATTATATCTGCCTCTGTTTGCCCCGATGAACCTTGGGAGGATTAGAGCCCCTTAAAGGATTGACAAGTTGGTCATCGGAAGAGTCCAAAACCTCCAGAGTGTTCGAAAGAGCTATGTCATAAGGAGGAACAAGGTCCTCCGACTCAATCCTCTTAGAAGAGGACTCATCAGCCAGAGTCACCCTTTTTGGTGCAATGGCCTCAAGTGATTGTCCAACAGCCCTTTTCTTCTTTAATGGTCTAAACCTGGACAAGATTTGTTTTCTGAGACCTATCCCGAGAGCTTGGATTAGTCCAACCTCCACAAGATTCTCGATGCTTAGCACTTCGTTATGTGGGCGTGAGAGTGGTTGGAGAATCTGCTTTAACTTCTCCAATTGCTTGCAGTGAACTTAGGATGACACGAAGTATTCCAAGTTGCAATGATTCAAGAGAGGAGGTCAAAAGGAAAGTATTATAAAGAAAAGGACTTTGAGACGTCAGAACACAAGTCTCATCAACTAGTCCAGATGCCCGAGGAATGACTCTCGTATCATGCTCAATATGATTAGCATCCTCCTAAGCACCCTTAACGAAGAAATACCATTTTTTCCATGTTTTATTAGAGTGAGTAAAAGTATGGGTTTGAACCGTGAATCGAATGACTTGTAGTACAATCCCTCCTGAACTTTCCTTAAGTCCATAATACATCTAAGAAGGTCCAAACCTAGGTCAACCCCATTCTTTATTGACAGAACTACAAAGACCATAAGTTGCCTCCAACCATTGACATTCGAATCACTAGGGCAGATCCCAAAAAAAAAAAAGAGAAAAAATGTACAAGGGGTGACAGGAAAATCTAATACCTAACTCAAATCATTCCTTATAAATGCATTACTTCCTAGGCCCGGGGTACTAGGGCAATCAAAGGGGGAAGGGACCCTGCAGATGATAGTGGGAGGTATACTATACACCTCCCTAATAGTGGCAAGCCCATTAGCGATGATATGACTAGATTCAAGGTCCTATCCTTGGATACATGTACAATCCTTTTTAAGATGTATACTCTCACATTCAAGACATTTTACTATTATTTAACAAATTTAATTTTTTCTTATTGAGTTTCATATTATCATACATGTGGATGTTGTTATTTTTTACTATGAGATAGTCAATCCTTGAATTGTTATTAGAAATAGTTCATGTATATAAATGAAATTTATATACAGAAGATATGAACTGATGATCAAGCAGTTCTAGAATTGTTTGCAGTCATTGGTGAGACTGGGCATCTTGTTTGTAACATTGTAATACATTTTCCCTCTATGTAATAGGGTGGTTCATCTCAACCACTATAGTGGACTCTATGTTATTGTATTTGATACGCCTAAAAATGTATCCTAAAGTAAGAATTTGACACGTGTCTGGGCCGTATCATACTAGTTGAGAAAAATACTATCCGTACCGACATAGCGTGATCTACCGAGGTATTTGGCATCGGACACTGTCGACCTCGTCACGTCGGACTACTAAGGACTCCACCACCACGTACATCACTGCCGGTCTTATAATGACAGGACAGTTGGTAACGAGTACGAGTAACAGAAGTAGATAGCACTGTAAAGGACGTGGATGGAAAAGGTTGACAGAAGAGTGGGTAAGAATAGTCATAATTACCACCGTCAGGATACAGTGAGCCCATACCCCTGGCATCACCAACTCTTACCCACTCTGACAGACAATGAGCATATAAATATACACCCATGAGGTACGTAGGAGGGGGGATTTTTTCCTTTGATGATAATAAAGACACATTATTACATCAGGCTTATCTAACTCAACCATCGGACTGGCTACCACCGGAGCCCTCCCCGGTGGCATCTTAATTCTTCTCTTTTTGCAGACTTGATATGACCGGAGAGCGTGGAACGTGGCAGATCAAATAACCGTAGCATCAGCTTGGCGCCGTCTGTGGGAACGACGATTGTTCTCTCCTCTCCTTCCATTCCTTTTGAAACGATTCCGTTATAGCTCCTACTCTCCGTCCAAGACAAGTTTCTCGAAGCCAACCACCCGTTGGAGAGCAGGAAGGGGAAACCCCCACTCCTGTGCAACTGCGGCAACAGCAACAGCTTTACCAAATGCAGTCACAGCTTTCAGCCATTTCCCAGGTCCTGGCCTCCCTAGCCCAGAATCTGCCAAGCCACCCCGACGACGTAACTCCAAACACCCTTGAAGGCGGTCCGCAGCTCCTTCCAACCCTAGGTGGAGGACATCGAAGAGACCAAGATCCCGTCGTCAGTCCTCCATGCATCCAAACGGACGTCCATGCGAGGAACGACCTCCATCAGTCTAATGGCCACGTCGCAGGGATGCCAAACCTCCACCCGACCATTCATTATCATACAGGGACGAGGATCTTGAGCCCAGCAAATTCAGGGGCCAATCATGTGTGACCGAGTCCGCAGCCGCGACAAGCATCGGTCCCACTTCAGAGGCATTCAAACCATGCTGTTCCCAGCCAAGAGCGTCCCCTGCACATGGAACCGAAGGTGGCCATGTCCGAACAGCACCGTTCGATCCCATCCAGGGTACCGTCGAGAGCAAAAGAGATGGTAGATTCGGTTGAACCGGCAGTCCCGACAAGGGAAAGTAACCTTCCCCCCAGGCAGAATGAGATTGCTCGGTTGCTCGGCAGATTCACCACCCCGTTCACCCCGGCCGTGCTGGCCGAAGAGCGCCCCAAAAAGTTCATTGTGTCGAAGTTCACCCCATATGACGGGTTGGAAGATCCAGGAGATCATCTCTCCCATTATCAGCATACAATGGCCTTGCATGGAGCCACCGACGTCTTTCTATGTCGTACCTTTGTGATGAGTCTCAAGGGCGCTGCTTTAAGGTGGTTTCACAGTCTTCCTCAGGAGTCAATCCCGAACTTCTACGAGCTGAGCAGGAGGTTCCTTGACAGATTTCTAACTAGCAGGAGACTCAGAAAAGGGCCGAAATTCCTCCTCTCTATAAAGCAGCAGAAAGAGGAATCGCTCAGACAATATATCGCACGGTTTAACGCCGAGTTTACGGAGGTCACGGACTGTACCCCGAGTTTCTTGGCAGCAGCCCTTCATGCCGGACTGGGACCAAGTGGGTTTCACGATTCTCTAACGAAGAACCCTCCTGCCGACATGGCTTCGCTCATGGAAAGAGCACGGAGGTACATAAATCTGGAAGACACAAAAGTGTCTTTCCGCAAAGCCAAAGAACAAGCCCAGAAAGCAGACATTAGTCTGAAACGCACACCAAGCAATTCCCAGAAAAGGACCAAAAGTCCCGAGGTGAGGACGGCACCCAGGCCTCGAAACGGATACAATTCTGGAGGCTTCAATACACTCACACCTCTGAATACCTCGCTCGCCCGAATCTACCACCAAGTAAGGCCAAGTGAGAATTTGAAGCATCTAGAACCCATGCACAGCCATCCCGATTCCCGGGACAAAAGTAAGTACTGCGACTTCCACTGAGATCACGGGCACACAACTGAGACATCCAGGAGCCTTCAGCAAGAAATCAAGCCACTGATCCGAAAGGGACGCTTGGGGGAGTTTTTCCAAAATGATGGGGGGCAGAACCCACGAAACCAGAGGCCGCAGCAGCCCAAACAGGAGCAAAGGCCACAACCACAAAGACAGGCTCCCGAGCAGGCGGAAGCCCGCAACGAGCAACCACACCAGGATAACAATGTTATCCTCGTCCTCCATGCCGACAACTCATTAGCTGCGATGTCCAACAGGGCAAAAAAACGATATGTCAGAGAGGCGAAAGCGGAGCCTCACCCCCTCCAGATCTCGGCTGTTGATAAGAGATTGAAGCCCCTGCCGAGTATCCAGTTTTCAAACCTGGACATGGTAGGCGTGCACTGTCCGCACAGTGACGCCCTTGTCATCTCGCTGAAGGTGGCAAACTTCGATATCAGAAGAGTCTTGGTGGACACAGGGTGCTCCACGAACGTCTTGTTTTTTGAGCCCTTCAAACACATGAAGCTCGATACTGCCGACCTAAAGCCCACCACCGCAGTGATGGCAGGATTTGATGGCAACCTGAGCTCACCAATGGGGGGAATAGATTTACCAACTACTGTGGGGGACAGGGACGACCAGAAAACCCTCATCTCCGAATACATGGTGGTAGATTTCAGATAGCCTTACAACATCATCATTGCGAGACCATGGCTCCATCAGATGAGGGCTGTCGCATCCACTCTTCATCAATGCTTAAAGTACAGTCACAACGACAAAATTATTACCATCAGAGGCTCCCAGTCTTTGTCCCGGGAGTGTCACGTCGTGGCATTGAAAGGAAAGAACCCAAAATAGCAATTACAGAGGCCCCGTCAAGCCTCCGGACGAGGGCAAAGCGTTGAATGCCCGACCAAGATTGACGAACCGTTGAGCCCTAGGGGGAGAGACAGCCTGGTATCGCCCATCAAAGAGCCCATCAAGGTGCTGGTAAGCACGAAAGAAGAAGGGCGTTACGTACAACTCGGTACGGATCTATCCCAGTCGGAAGAGGAGGAGATGACCGAGTTCCTGAAAGATAACTTATCAGTCTTCGCATGGGAAACCAAAGATATGGAGGGTATCGATCCCTCTCTCATATGCCACAAGCTGATGACAAACCTAGGCTGTCCCCCGGTCAGACAAAAGCGGAGGACCTTCACCCCGGAAAGACAGAAAATAATCAATGAGGAAGTCCAGAGGCTACTAGACGCGAAGATGATAAGGGAAGTATTCTATCCGGAATGGCTCGCTAACACCGTCCTCGTCAAAAAGAACGGAAAATGGCAGGTCTGTGTCAACTATACCGACCTCAACAAAGCGTGTCCAAAAGACAGTTTCCCACTGCCTAGAATCGACCAGCTGGTTGACGCCACTGCAGGCCGTGAATTGATGAGCTTCATGGACGCATACTCCGGGTACAATCAAATCCAAATGCACCCCTCCGACCGAGAGAAGACCTCGTTCATCTCAGAACGAGGACTATATTGCTACAACATAATGCCCTTTGGGTTAAAGAATGCCGGAGCCACTTACCAGCGACTGGTGAACAAGATGTTCAACCCTCTCCTCAGTAGAACCATGGAGGTTTACATAGATGACATGTTGGTTAAAAGCCAGAAGAGGGGAGACCACATTCAACATTTGAAGCAAACCTTCAACATACTGAAAGAGCACAAAATGAAATTGAATCCGTTAAAATGCACGTTCGGGGTTAGTAAGGGCAAGTTTCTCAGTTTTCTGGTCTCAGAACGAGGCATAGAGGCAGACCCCATGCAGATCAAGGCCTTGACAGAATTGGAGCCACCGAGGTCCAAAAAGGACATCCAAGCGTTAAATGGAAGAATCGCCGCCCTAAACAGATTCATCTCCAGGTCTACCGACCGTTGCCTCCCATTCTTCAAAGCCCTGAGGGGAAGTAAGTCTCTGGAATGGACCCTCGAGTGCGACAAAGCCTTTCAGGAGTTGAAGCAATATCTGGCCTCCCCAGAACTCCTATCCAAGCCAATGCAGGGGGAAAAGCTTTTCCTGTACCTTACTGTCTCGAAAAACAATGTAAGCTCTGCACTTATTTGAGAGGAAAAGGGAATTCAGAAGCCAGTGTTCTATGTTAGCAAAGCACTTCTCGGTTCTGAGAAGAGATATCCCGAGGTAGAGAAGTTGGCTTTCGCTTTGATAATTTCTGCACGGAAGCTCCGACCCTATTTTCAAGCTCACTCAATCGTGGTTCGAACGTGCTACCCCCTGAAAGCAATCTTGCATAAACCCGACACCTCGGGACGCTTGATGAAGTGGTCAGTTGAGCTGGGAGAATTCGATATATCTTACACACCTAGGACTGCCATTAAAGCCCAAGCCTTGGCAAATTTCGTCGCAGAATTCACTCCAACTCTGGAGGGTAACCTCGGGATAAAGTCGGGCACAACAGTGTGGCAACTACACGTAGATGGCTCCTCCACCGACAAAGGGTCTGGGGTTGGTATTGTGCTCCGATCCCCTGACGGAGTGACAACAGAAAAAGCGATCACCTTAAGCTTCCAAGCATCCAACAATGAGGCCGAGTATGAAGCACTAATCCTCGGAATGAGGCTAGCCCTAGAATGTGAGGCCCACAGCCTTGAAGCATTCTCTGACTCGCAGTTGGTGGTAGGCCAGGTTCTTGGAGAATTCGCAGCCAAAGATGGTCGGATGGTTAAATATCCCGATATGGTAAACTCATTGAAGAAGTCGTTCGTCGATTTCAGTATCCATAAAATCAAAAGAAATCAGAATACCCGAGCTGACGCCTTGGCAAACATGGCTTCCCACCTTAGGCCGAGCGAGGATTCCGAAGTCAGCATCTCTTGCCGGGCAGCACCAAGCATACTGGATATCCATCCCATCTGCTGCACGGAACAACTCGTGGATTAGAGGACCCCAATCTCTCGATACTTACAGAAGGGGGAATTGTCGGAAGAAAAGAACGAAGCTAGGAGCATACGGATTAGATCGGCACGGTACCTCCTCCTAAACGAAAAACTCTACCGCCGATCCTATACCCAACCGCTCCTAAGATGCCTATCTCCAAAAGAATCAAAATACGTCCTAGCCGAGATTCATGAAGGGGTATGTGGGAACCACAATGGAGGGAGAACAATCGCACACCGAGCTCTTACTCATGGCTATTATTGGCCCGGCATGCTCAAGCACGCCAGAGAATACGTAAAGAAATGTGATAAGTGTCAGCCTTTCGCCTCCTACTAGCACCAGCCGCATCAGGAGCTCACTCCCATCGCAAGTCCATGGCCTTTCGCCCAATGGGGGATGGATATCGTGGGTCCGCTGCCGAAAGCACCCCAGAATAGAAGATATTTGCTGTGTAATACCCCGACCCAAAATGGCACGAATATCGAGGCAGTCGGGTCGGGCAATACTATATCAATTGTACTTGGAGCTGTTTAATTCTATAAATTATGAATATCAAAATACATATATACATGTGTATTAAGTGGGTATATATTATGTATTTATACATTATTATAATATAGGATATATATATATATTGTATATAAAATAAATTAATATCAAAACCTACCCCACCTAACCTATACCTATAGGTATGGAGAGGGGTATGGGAGGAATCAGAAAATCATGGAGGAGGGTATGGCCAGCCATGCTTGGTTGAGTGTGGTTGGGGCAAAGAAATATAAATATATATATATATTTTATATGAAAATTCATATACATCTCTTGTGTGTGGGAGTGAGGAAATCAGAGAGAGAGAGGGTGGCAATCTCCATATCCAGGTGGCCAAGCCACTGATTTTAGGCACGGTTGAAGGAGAATTAGAGAGAGAAAGCAGTAGAGAGAGAAAGAAAAGTTTTGGAAGAGCCAAAATCTTCAACAGGTAACCAATCTATCCTTAATGCATTTGTTTTCTAGTATGTTATTGTATATGTTTGTAGAATGCATATTAGATCAAAATATGAAACAAAAACGTGAAGGAAAACCAAAAACTAGAAAACTTAGCTTCGGTCAACAATGGCAGATTTTAGTAGGTCCATTTGATCACGATTCTAGGGCTTAAAATGGGTAGCCAAGTTCATTAGGAACCCAACGGAATTTGAATCACTCAAAACGGTTGAGAGATGGCCATTCTATGGCCGATTATCCTCTCGCCGGTGCAACACCGGAAAATCGATTATGGGTGTTGGAAAATAGTGATAAATCGGGCTAAAACTAGTTTAAAAATGATGCTTGAGATTCTAGAATTGTTTTGATACAAAAAACAGAGAAAATGGACTTGAAAATGGCGTAAAACAGTGGCTGGTGCGTTTTTCCGGCGACCGGCGACCGGCTGGACGGTCGGAAGGGATGACCGGAAAAACGGGGGGGCCATTCGGGTCAAGAAGGGACCGGATCCGGGTCTGGGTCGGGTCGGGACCCGACCGGATCCAACGGGGCAATGAAACTACGCCGTTTCAGTAAAGAAATTTAAAAATATTGAATTAGGGCTGACGTCATCATGACGTCAGCATGACCCATTAAACCGGTTCTCTGGAGAGGACTGAACCGGTTGGTTCAGTGCATAACCGGTCCGGTCTAGGGTTTTGTTAAGTGAACCCTTTGGTTCAATGTTTTAATTAAAAATAAATAAACCAAAACTTATGATAATTGTGGTTTGACCCCAACTGTTCACCATATTCCAAATCTGACCCAGACTTTGGAGAATTATTTCAAAAACACCCCTGGAAAAATAATAAAATAATAAAATAAATTATTTAAATAATTTATTAAATAGGTAAAATTACCATTTTACCCCTGAGTCACAAATAAGTCAAATAAAGTCCGAACGGGGCGAATGAATAGTCAAAACTTATTATCTCGGACCTTCCGGACTCAATAGTGAGGTCCATTTCACGAGACGAGACCCCGGGATATAAGACATAAATACTAGAATGACCGAAATACCCCGGTGTCCAAATTAGACAAGTCATATATGAATTTCTACTATCTTGGACCTACTGAGTCCAATGGTGAGGTCTACAACGTGAGATGAGGCCCCGAAAAATAAAGGCCCGTAAAATGACGAAAATACCCCTGTGTCCAAATAAGTTAAGTCATATAAGTATTTTAACTATCTCGGACCCACTGAATTCAACGGTGATGTTGAAATTATGAAAAGAGGTCCCGGGGAGAAAGTGACCGTAACATGCCAAAGGACAGTTTTGCCCTTTTCAATTCAGGAATCCGATTTAAGATCCGTAAAAGCCTAAACTTATTTTATTCAACATTCCGGATACAATGACGACATCTAGATTCGTAATCGAGATACCGATAGCCAAGATTAACAAATTTGAATATCGAGTATGGTTCGATTTCAGTTATAGACTGAGTTATTTTCAATTGACAGGCACGTCAAAAGAAAAGGGGAAGGAGACTTTGATTAGTTGAACTACTGAGAGTCATTTTGAAGTAAGTAATTCTGACGCTTTAATATGGGTTATTCCCAGCCAGTCACGTTATTGTTCATATGCTGCCAATTTGTACTCCATTACTACCTGATGCACTTGATTTGAGCCAATTGACTTGTAGATATCAGTTTACCTGATTTTGGATTTGACTTGCTTGCTTACATCATTTTGAGATTGATCATTGATATTTGAATATTATTGCACTATCGTACCATGACCTAGTCTTGAGATACATTCTACTGATTCCACACACCTTGTGATTCGTTGTTTGTGATATCAAATGTTTGGTACGTTGTACATCTTGTGTGGGATATTGTTGGTCATGATATTTGGTATGTACTCGGGGTTGTGCTCAGTCACAATGACCCATCCATTCACAGATTACGTGGGGGAAAAGATCCATTAGGGTCTGTTGTGTCCTACGGGACCTATATTGAAAAGAGCTCTAACGCTTTTCAGAGAGCCCGAGGAACTGTGGCGAATCTGAGCATGCGTTTTAGTGGGGTATGCCGGGCCCCGGGTAATTCACGTATATCTGGGCTATTTGAACTCGATGTTGACTTATTATTGTTTCCATAGTATGATCATATTTTTATACCCTGTGAAATGATCATATTGTTGCAAGCATGGTACATCTTTGATTGGCTAACGTATTGTTGTGGCAGCAATCCATCATGATAGGCTAGATCCCAATTTCATTTGGCTTTGTTAATGACTCTTGTGATATATTGTGGGATATGCCTTTTGGACCCTCGGGTCGATACCTTGCACATTTTTGGTGACTGGCTACGCCTTCATTACTGCCCATACTGGCTATCTGTGATTCTTTGATCTATCATTTCATCGGACAAACCCGAACCCACATTAAAGCCAGGAAATTACTTATTGGGCTATTAGCTCACCCCTTCTCCCTTAAATTTTTCAGGACAACAAGAATTTGGGGAACCCTCAGGCGCTCCAGGGATTTAGACGCTGCTAGTTACTGGTAGCTGTTTTGGCGAGTTTTATATTAAGTTGGATATTGTCAGGTCTTAATACTCCCATGTCACCACGGTCCTGTTTGTTGGTTTTGTTTTTGAAGGATCTGTATTTAACACTTATAATCTTTGGACATGCATCAAATGGTGAACTAACTGTGCTACCAGATATTTTAATAATTAAGAAATGCTTTTGTTAAAACTTTACCCAGCATTTTAGATCCTTTTTGGACGGGGAACGGCCCACGGGCCGCAGACCCGGGTCACGGATCCCTAATCCGCATAGGGTGGGTTTTGGGTCGTGACAGAGTGGTATCAGAGCATATGGTTCTAGTGGTCCATGGGAGATTAAGATTGAAGTATTACAACTCGCTAAAGTCTGAGGGTCATAAGTCTAGAGGTCAATTAATTACCCAAGTTTTGTGGACTGTCCTTTTTGCAGTGTATGGTGCAAACTCGTAGTAGGGCAATGGAGTCTGATCGAGAGCGCATGGATCGTATGGAGGAGATCCTGAATCAGGTGGTGGAGATGATGCCCCAAATACAGGCCCAGGCAAATGGGCCAATGCCACCGAATAATCCTCCAGCCCCAGAGGACAGACCTAGACGTGAGGAGGACCCCACTTACTCTTATAAACGGTTTCAGAATATGAAACCGCCTGCGTTCGATGGAAAAGGGGGACACTCAGCAGCCGAAGAATGGATGCTTGGAATGGATAAAGTCTTCAAAATTATGACATGTACAGACACTCAAAAAGTGGGCTATGCCACTTATATGCTGACGGGGGCAGCACACATGTGGTGGCTTTTGCAGGAAGCCCGGGAACCTAATATGGCTTGGCCACGATTTGTGGAGATTTTCAATCAAAAGTATTTCCCTCGGGAAATTCAGAATCAAAAGGCCGCTGAGTTTATCACCCTTCAGCAGGGAGGCATGTCTGTTGAGGAGTACGAGACCAAGTTTACCGAGCTGGCCAGATTTGCCCCAAATGTTATCAATACGGAAGAAAGAAAGGTCCGCAAGTTTGAAAGCGGCCTCAGATGGGCCATTAAAGATAGGATTCGGCCTCACCGACTCAGTACCTACGATGAGGTAGTGGAAACTGCCATGATCATAGAACAGAGCGGGGAGGAGTTTGCAAAAAGACGGAAGAATCAGAGGCCTGGGAACCACAAGAGTAAGGGGCAGGGATCTTCATTTTCTGGTGCTGGCACGGGATCACGTAATTTTAGTACGGGTTCTGGTCAGAAGAAGGCCAAGTCACAGGACGGGGGCGCGTCTAAATGTCCCACCTGCCAGGGATTTCATAAAGGACCATGCTATCGTGACACCAAGGCCTGCTTCAATTGTGGACAAGTCGGGCACTTCAAGAAGGACTGTCCCAAGAACAACAAGTCAGTGGTCAATACTGCATCAGTTGCATCGGCTTCTGTGACGAAACCCCAGCAGAAGAGTGGAGGACCCAGGATTGAGCAGCAGCGACCGGGGAGGGTCTTCGCTATTACACCAGGGGATGTGCAGGCCACTACCTCGGTAGTTGCAGGTACCATTACAATTTGTTCTCAGCCTGCACATGTCTTATTTGATACTGGGTCCACACACTCGTTTATATCACCGACATTTTCTAATAGAATAAACATGGGAGCCAAACCCTTAGGTTTTGTGTTGACTGTCACTGTACCATCGGGGGAGTCATTATTTGGAGATACTATCTATAGATCTTGCGGGGTTGAGATTATGGGTATTCAGTTCATGGCGGACCTGATACCCTTAGAAATCTGTGGATTTGATGTGATTTTAGGCATGGATTGGTTAACTGCGAATCATGCCACAATTGATTGTGAAGCTAAGAAGGTTCAAATACAGGGCCCAGGGCAACAGAAGGTTATCTTTGAGGGGACGGGAGTAGTCACCCCGCCATATTTTGTCTCTGCCATTCAGGCCAGACGCTTGCTCCGAAAGGGGTGTCATGGGTTTTTGTGTAGCATCATGGATGCCCACTCACAAGAGCCTATTCTGGATCAGATCTCAGTTGCCCGGGAGTTCCCTGATGTATTTCTTGATGACCTTCCTGGCATGCCCATAGACCGAGAGATCGAGTTCTGTATTGATGTGATTCCCGGTACGACGCCAGTGTCTAAAACCCCATACAGAATGGCGCCGACTGAGCTGAAGGAATTAAAGCTGCAACTGCAAGAATTGCTAGACAAAGGATTCATACGGCCTAGCTCGTCGCCATGGGGTGCCCCAGTGTTGTTTGTCAAAAAGAAAGATGGGACCATGCGGTTGTGTGTTGATTATCGCGAACTTAACAAGGTCACCATCAAGAATAAGTACCCACTGCCAAGGGTGGATGACTTGTTCGATCAGCTAAAGGGGGCACAGATGTTTTCTAAGATAGATTTGAGGTCGGGTTATCACCAACTTAAGGTTAGGCCTGAGGATGTGCAGAAGACGGCATTTAGGACCCGATACGGACACTACGAGTTCCTGGTAATGCCATTTGGGGTGACAAATGCCCCAGCCGCATTCATGGACTTAATGAACAGGGTCTTCAAGCCGTATTTGGATGACTTCGTGATAGTATTTATTGACGACATCTTAATCTACTCTAAGAGTCCAGAAGATCACGAAGTGCATCTAAGAAAAGTTCTGCAGAAGCTGAGGGAGCAGAAACTGTACGCAAAGTTGAAGAAGTGTGAGTTCTGGCTTCCCAGCATATCATTTTTAGGCCACGTGGTTTCTAAGGATGGCGTTTCAGTGGATTCACAAAAGATAGAAGCCATCGTGAATTGGTCCAGACCGACCAGCGTCACTGAAGTCCGGAGCTTTATGGGTTTAGCTGGGTATTATAGGCGCTTTGTCCAGGATTTTTCCAAAATAGCCGCGCCGATCACACAGTTGACTCGTAAGAATACCCCATTTGTATGGACTGAGGAGCGAGAGAAGAGCTTTCAGGAGCTGAAGGACCGTCTGGTATCAGCCCCTATTCTGACAGTGCCAGATGGAATCGAAGGCTTCGTGATTTATAGTGACGCCTCACACAAAGGCTTGGGGTGTGTGCTGATGCAAAGGGGCCGGGTAGTAGCCTATGCATCGAGACAGTTGAGACCTCATGAAAAGAACTACCCGACTCATGATCTGGAGCTAGCAGCTGTGGTGTTTGCATTGAAAATTTGGAGGCATTATCTTTATGGGGCGACCTGTGAGATCTTCACAGACCATAAGAGCCTCAAGTACCTTTTCACACAGAAGGAGCTCAACATGCGGCAACGCCGATGGTTAGAGCTGATTAAAGATTATGAGCTTAGCATCCAGTATCACCCCGGAAAAGCCAATGTAGTAGCTGATGCCCTCAGCCGTAAGTCTTCAGGGAGCCTTGCTTGTTTGTTGACTACACAGCGAGAGATACAGAGGGATCTAGAGGAAATGGGAATTGAGGTGGTTCTGCCCAGTACTGGAGCAGTACTCGCTAATGTCACTGTCGGACTGACAATTGTAGACAAGATTAGAGGGCAACAAAAGCACGACGAGAAACTGGTCAAGCTCCGTGAAGAAACTGAGTCAGGGAAGAACTCAGAATTCGTGGTGCGCGATGGAATGCTGTATTATAGAGATCGAATTTGTGTGCCAGACACGCCCGAGATCAGAAAAGAGATTCTGGATGAGGCACACAATTCGAGATTTGCTGTACACCCAGGAAGCACTAAAATGTACCACGACGTCAAGACGACCTACTGGTGGCCAGGGATGAAGAAGGACATAGCTGAGTTTATAGCACGATGTATTAAATGCCAGCAGATTAAAGTCGAACACCAAAGGCCGAGTGGACCATTACAGCCGCTCCCAATACCCGAGTGGAAATGGGAGCATATTACTATGGACTTTGTCTCCGGGTTGCCTAAGACGCCTCGAGGGAGTGACTCGATATGGGTGATTGTTGATAGATTGACAAAATCAGCTCACTTCCTAGCAACTAAGACAACCCAGTCATTAGAGCGATTGGCAGCGCTCTACATCCAGGAGATTGTTCGACTGCATGGAGTCCCAGTATCTATTGTGTCTGACCGAGATCCGAGGTTCGTGTCCAAATTCTGGAGAGGCTTACAGGAAGCAATGGGCACGGAGCTCAGCCTCAGCACAGCCTACCATCCCGAGACTGATGGGCAGTTTGAGAGAACCATTCAAACACTGGAGGACTTATTGAGATTTTGTGTTTTGGATTTCAAAGGGAGCTGGGAGGATTCACTTCCACTGGTAGAGTTCGCCTATAATAACAGCTACCAGTCTAGCATTGGGATGGCTCCATATGAGGCACTATATGGTCGGAAGTGCCGGTCTCCACTGTGCTGGACTGAAATAGGCGAGAGGAAATTATATGGCCCTGAGATGGTAGAGCAGACTTCAGAAAAGATCCGAATAATCAAGCAGCGACTGCTAGCAACCCAAAGTCGTCAAAAGAGCTATGCCGACGTCCGGAGACGTGAGCTAGAATTTGAAAAGGGCGACCTTGTGTTTCTAAAAGTGTCACCCATGAAGGGCGTGGTAAGATTTGGGAAGAAAGGGAAGCTGGGACCCCGCTACATTGGACCCTTTGAGGTTATAAAACGGGTCGGACCAGTAGCATACCGACTTGCATTGCCAGCGGAATTAGCACATGTGCACAATGTTTTCCACGTATCCATGTTGAGGAAGTGCTTACATGATCCCAGTCAAGTAATTGAGCATGAACCGCTAGACGTTCAGAAGGATCTAACTTATATTGAACACCCAGTGCAGATCCTAGATCGTCGAGACCAAGTTCTGAGAAACAAATCTATTCCCTTGGTGAAGGTACTTTGGAAAAATCATCAAATTGAAGAAGCTACTTGGGAGAGAGAGGATGTCATGCGAGCTAAATACCCCCAGCTATTCCAGTCTTAGTACGAGCAAGTTTGAGGACAAACTTATTTTAAGGGGGTAAGGATGTAATACCCCGACCCAAAATGGCACGAATATCGAGGCAGTCGGGTCGGGCAATACTATATCAATTGTACTTGGAGCTGTTTAATTCTATAAATTATGAATATCAAAATACATATATACATGTGTATTAAGTGGGTATATATTATGTATTTATACATTATTATAATATAGGATATATATATATATATATTGTATATAAAATAAATTAATATCAAAACCTACCCCACCTAACCTATACCTATAGGTATGGAGAGGGGTATGGGAGGAATCAGAAAATCATGGAGGAGGGTATGGCCAGCCATGCTTGGTTGAGTGTGGTTGGGGCAAAGAAATATAAATATATATATATATTTTATATGAAAATTCATATACATCTCTTGTGTGTGGGAGTGAGGAAATCAGAGAGAGAGAGGGTGGCAATCTCCATATCCAGGTGGCCAAGCCACTGATTTTAGGCACGGTTGAAGGAGAATTAGAGAGAGAAAGCAGTAGAGAGAGAAAGAAAAGTTTTGGAAGAGCCAAAATCTTCAACAGGTAACCAATCTATCCTTAATGCATTTGTTTTCTAGTATGTTATTGTATATGTTTGTAGAATGCATATTAGATCAAAATATGAAACAAAAACGTGAAGGAAAACCAAAAACTAGAAAACTTAGCTTCGGTCAACAATGGCAGATTTTAGTAGGTCCATTTGATCACGATTCTAGGGCTTAAAATGGGTAGCCAAGTTCATTAGGAACCCAACGGAATTTGAATCACTCAAAACGGTTGAGAGATGGCCATTCTATGGCCGATTATCCTCTCGCCGGTGCAACACCGGAAAATCGATTATGGGTGTTGGAAAATAGTGATAAATCGGGCTAAAACTAGTTTAAAAATGATGCTTGAGATTCTAGAATTGTTTTGATACAAAAAACAGAGAAAATGGACTTGAAAATGGCGTAAAACAGTGGCTGGTGCGTTTTTCCGGCGACCGGCGACCGGCTGGACGGTCGGAAGGGATGACCGGAAAAACGGGGGGGCCATTCGGGTCAAGAAGGGACCGGATCCGGGTCTGGGTCGGGTCGGGACCCGACCGGATCCAACGGGGCAATGAAACTACGCCGTTTCAGTAAAGAAATTTAAAAATATTGAATTAGGGCTGACGTCATCATGACGTCAGCATGACCCATTAAACCGGTTCTCTGGAGAGGACTGAACCGGTTGGTTCAGTGCATAACCGGTCCGGTCTAGGGTTTTGTTAAGTGAACCCTTTGGTTCAATGTTTTAATTAAAAATAAATAAACCAAAACTTATGATAATTGTGGTTTGACCCCAACTGTTCACCATATTCCAAATCTGACCCAGACTTTGGAGAATTATTTCAAAAACACCCCTGGAAAAATAATAAAATAATAAAATAAATTATTTAAATAATTTATTAAATAGGTAAAATTACCATTTTACCCCTGAGTCACAAATAAGTCAAATAAAGTCCGAACGGGGCGAATGAATAGTCAAAACTTATTATCTCGGACCTTCCGGACTCAATAGTGAGGTCCATTTCACGAGACGAGACCCCGGGATATAAGACATAAATACTAGAATGACCGAAATACCCCGGTGTCCAAATTAGACAAGTCATATATGAATTTCTACTATCTTGGACCTACTGAGTCCAATGGTGAGGTCTACAACGTGAGATGAGGCCCCGAAAAATAAAGGCCCGTAAAATGACGAAAATACCCCTGTGTCCAAATAAGTTAAGTCATATAAGTATTTTAACTATCTCGGACCCACTGAATTCAACGGTGATGTTGAAATTATGAAAAGAGGTCCCGGGGAGAAAGTGACCGTAACATGCCAAAGGACAGTTTTGCCCTTTTCAATTCAGGAATCCGATTTAAGATCCGTAAAAGCCTAAACTTATTTTATTCAACATTCCGGATACAATGACGACATCTAGATTCGTAATCGAGATACCGATAGCCAAGATTAACAAATTTGAATATCGAGTATGGTTCGATTTCAGTTATAGACTGAGTTATTTTCAATTGACAGGCACGTCAAAAGAAAAGGGGAAGGAGACTTTGATTAGTTGAACTACTGAGAGTCATTTTGAAGTAAGTAATTCTGACGCTTTAATATGGGTTATTCCCAGCCAGTCACGTTATTGTTCATATGCTGCCAATTTGTACTCCATTACTACCTGATGCACTTGATTTGAGCCAATTGACTTGTAGATATCAGTTTACCTGATTTTGGATTTGACTTGCTTGCTTACATCATTTTGAGATTGATCATTGATATTTGAATATTATTGCACTATCGTACCATGACCTAGTCTTGAGATACATTCTACTGATTCCACACACCTTGTGATTCGTTGTTTGTGATATCAAATGTTTGGTACGTTGTACATCTTGTGTGGGATATTGTTGGTCATGATATTTGGTATGTACTCGGGGTTGTGCTCAGTCACAATGACCCATCCATTCACAGATTACGTGGGGGAAAAGATCCATTAGGGTCTGTTGTGTCCTACGGGACCTATATTGAAAAGAGCTCTAACGCTTTTCAGAGAGCCCGAGGAACTGTGGCGAATCTGAGCATGCGTTTTAGTGGGGTATGCCGGGCCCCGGGTAATTCACGTATATCTGGGCTATTTGAACTCGATGTTGACTTATTATTGTTTCCATAGTATGATCATATTTTTATACCCTGTGAAATGATCATATTGTTGCAAGCATGGTACATCTTTGATTGGCTAACGTATTGTTGTGGCAGCAATCCATCATGATAGGCTAGATCCCAATTTCATTTGGCTTTGTTAATGACTCTTGTGATATATTGTGGGATATGCCTTTTGGACCCTCGGGTCGATACCTTGCACATTTTTGGTGACTGGCTACGCCTTCATTACTGCCCATACTGGCTATCTGTGATTCTTTGATCTATCATTTCATCGGACAAACCCGAACCCACATTAAAGCCAGGAAATTACTTATTGGGCTATTAGCTCACCCCTTCTCCCTTAAATTTTTCAGGACAACAAGAATTTGGGGAACCCTCAGGCGCTCCAGGGATTTAGACGCTGCTAGTTACTGGTAGCTGTTTTGGCGAGTTTTATATTAAGTTGGATATTGTCAGGTCTTAATACTCCCATGTCACCACGGTCCTGTTTGTTGGTTTTGTTTTTGAAGGATCTGTATTTAACACTTATAATCTTTGGACATGCATCAAATGGTGAACTAACTGTGCTACCAGATATTTTAATAATTAAGAAATGCTTTTGTTAAAACTTTACCCAGCATTTTAGATCCTTTTTGGACGGGGAACGGCCCACGGGCCGCAGACCCGGGTCACGGATCCCTAATCCGCATAGGGTGGGTTTTGGGTCGTGACATGCTGGTCGCTATTGATTATTTCTCCAAGTGGGCAGAGGCGGAACCCTTAACTCACATTACCGAGGTTGAGGTAAAAAACTTCACATGGAAAAACATTGTATGCAGGTTCGGTGTTCCTCGCATCATCATCACGGACAACGGCACTCAATTTTCCGAAAAAGTGTTCAGAAAGTTTTGTACCGACCTGAACATCAGCCACCACTTCTCTTCGCCCGCCCATCGCCAAGCAAATAGACAGGCCAAGGTCACTAACCGAACCATTCTCGACGCCATTAAAAAGAGACTGGAAAAGGCCAAAGGAAGGTGGGTAGATGAGCTCCCAGGAGTGCTCTGGGCATACCGAACTACGAGAAGGACTTCCACTGCCGAAACCCCATTTTCACTTGCGTACGGTACCGAGGCAGTAATCCCGGTGGAAATCGGCATGCCTACACTGAGAATGGAGACCTACGACCAAGAGGCCAATAATCTCCACTTGGCAGAAAATCTCGATCTACTGGAAGGCAAAAGGGAGCAAGCCGGGATCAAAGCTAAAGAATATCGACGAAGGGTGGCCAAAAGCTTTAATCAAAAAGTGAATCCCATAATCCTAAAGCTCGGCGACCTTGTGCTAAGAAGAATCTTCCCTAATGCTAAGGACCCCACTATGAGAAAGCTCTCCGAATTGGGAAGGACCATACAAGATTGTCAAAATCATCTGGCCCATGACCTTTTGGTTGGAAGACATGTCTGGAAAACCAGTGCCGAGGCCCTAGAATATAGAGCATCTAAGAAAGTATTATCAATAACACTTCTCCTTGTTGTATGTATGTTTCCCAAATATTAAAAGACCCCTACGAGCAAGAACGCTGTAGGCAAGGTCTCAATGCATAGGTCCCCAGACCTGGTCCATTTAAAAGACCCCTACGAGCAAGAACGTTGTAGGCAAGGTCTCAATGCACAGGTCCCCAGACCTGGTCCATTTATGGCCCCATTAAAAGACCCCTACGAGCAAGAGCGCTGTAGGCAAGGTCACAATACACAGGTCCCCAGACCTGGTCCATACAAAGGGCCCTTATGAGCAAGAGCACTGTAAGCCAAGCTTCAACACACGTCTCCAAACCTAGTTCGTATGAAATCCCCAAGTATTGAACCTCGGTACCTGAAGATCTTCCTGAGGATTTACCAACAGCCAGGTCAAAACGTTCATTAAACTCGTTTAATTTGCACCGAAAAAGTCGTCAACTATCTTATGGGATTCAGTATCTTCGCATGATATTTTGATTGATCCACCTCTGAACCTATGCCAGTAGTCAAAACTAAAGATCTGACGGCTTGTTAATTATTAAATGAGAAATCTGGCAAAAGGTCTGATGATGCTATCTTTCGTGATATTTCATTTCGGGACCCCGAAGTAAAAAGATTCATTCAGATTAGTGTCAAGAACAAACATAATTGAAAAATTTTGCAAATACTACAGGGCAATAATCACTGCTCCATTAAATAAAGGCCCAAACGGGCTAATCTTTACAAAAAAAAAAAAATACATAAAGTAAACATCTATGAGAAGCCTATTTTGGACCGGTGGGGGGAGCGGAGGCAAGAGGAACAGCGTCCTCAACAAAACCTTCTTGAACGGGGGAGCTCGGCCTTGCCTCGTCAACTTCCACGTCATCCAGGCCGGAGATATCCAGATCTGGATATAGCTTATGGATCCTCTTCCTACAAAGCACGTAGCCGGAATCCACGAGCTCCCTTCCCATGGAGGTAGCCAGGCCCATCACCGCCGCCTTGGTGGCCGCGCTGGCCTCAACTCAAGCCTCCTCTATCTTCTTGGCCTCGGCGGCCTCATTTTCCTTGAGTTGGTTGCGCAAGGCGTCCAAGTCCTGGCTGAGTTTGGTTCTTTGGATGATCAGGGATTCCACCCCGCGCCTCGCTTCTGAACACTAGTCGTTTAGAGCCGCACACTTGGTCTCCAAGGTCTTCACGTCGGCCCGAGATGCCTTGAGGTCAGCACGTGTGCTCCCTTGCTCGGAACAAGTTTCCTTCAGTTTGGATTCCATTGTCCGCAACTGGACTTGCATGTCAGTGGCTTCCTCAAACTGATCGAAGCGATCCATGAGGGCGCCCATCGCCCGAAGACCCTATGTGTAACAAGGCGAGAAATTAGAGAAGCTGGAGCAAAAAAAAAAAAAAAGAGACGGATAAATTACCCTTGCATGACCTAGCATGAGTTCGGCGATAATCTGCCTCGGGTCTATTCTGAAAGCCTGGAGGCAGGGCAGCCTTCAAAGCAGACTTCATAGCTTCAGATCCTGAGGCCGCGTCAGCCGGATGAGGAAGGACTAAACTCAGCCCCATCGGAGAACTACTTGGGGGTGGAGGGCTTGACGCCTACACTCCCGGGGTCTCTGCTGCTTCGGCAGGCCTTGACTCTTCAGGTCGGGAGGCGACATGAGACGCCGGGACTTGGACTTGGGAAGGTTCGGCCGCCTCAGAGGACCTAGCCTGTCGGGCCTCGCGATTGGCCCTAGAAATAATCCTTCTCTTCTGGACAGGAGGAGCCGCAGTCGAGGAAGACGGAGTGCTTGTCTTCTTCTTGGAGGTCGGTACGAAGCTCGACAAAATGTCCTTCTTGTACGCCGTGGCCTCTTCCTTGGTCACCTCTGCTGCCATAAGGTTCCGAGATGATAAAATTTGGTAGTGAGGTCGGATGGTTGGCTGTAGGAGGCAGCGATAGTTTTTCGCGAGCTCGTCACTAAAGGAAGGCCTCCTCCACTTTCTTTTGTCTGAAGAAGAAGCACAAAATAAAAAGAGTTAGTTAGCCGAAACAGAAGAAATAAACCAAAGAGCAAGACACTCAAATCTGGGTACTCACCCCTCGCACCGGTGTGCCGAGGAAAGACGCTTAAATGTTCTGCAAAATCTTCGCACTCCCAACCTCCCCCTACAAAGAAGTACCACTTCTTCTAGGTTTTGTTGGAAGAAGGTACCGAGGTAAGAGTTCTGAACCTCTGGTCGAAGCATGTGTAATAAAGCCCCTCCGACTTGAGGTACTTCATATCCATCTGACAACGAATGAGGTCCAGATCTACTTGGACCCCATTCAGATGACCTAAAACCATAAAGGCCAGAAGTTGCCTCCAACTTTTGACGTTGAAGTCAGCTAGGCAGATGTCAAAAAATGTAAAAAATTCTACTAAAAGGGGGTGGAGGGGAAGACGTACGCCCAAATGGAACCATTCGAGATAGGCGCAGATCTCTCCCCCTTTTATGTCAGAGGGTCGATCAGAAGACCTAGGGACCCTACAAGTCACATTCTCTGGGAAACTGTACCGTTTTCTAATGGCCTTAAGGACCCCCTTGGTCATGGCACTCGCCCCCTCCTCCCTCTGCGCCTGGCCAAACGAACTGGCCTCTTCGTCACTGGATTCAAGCCCAGAAGGAGAAGGTGGAGCAGAAGAGGGATCGCCCTCCATTCCCAATTCTGCCCTAATCTGTACGTCGTCGGAATTGGACATGGCGGAGGATAGGAAAACGGAGATGGGGAAGAAAAAGAGAAGCAGAAGAGGAGGATACAGACTAGAAAAATTACCAGCAGAAGAGAAGAGGGACGAATGACAGTGGCCGGAAAATCGCTCTTGGTCACCGGGAATCGCCTGGGATGAGAACACTTGGAAGTCTTTCGAAATGGCAAAACTGAGGGAAGGGACGACCGTTCCCACTATTTAAAAGAGGCGGTAAAAGCATCGTTTGATATCTTGAAAACCGAACAGGCGTCCACGTAATGAGTGGCATCGATTACTGCAGCGGCGGCGCACACATTGAATGAGCCCAAAATACGGCTGTTGTCCCCTGACGCATTAAAAGGTACGGTAGACATTAAAGCACGCGACTCCTTGGGATACGAAAAGCGCATTGAACGCGTGATCGTTCGAAAACATAAGAATGCATTTACTGATTAAGCGCGTGACTTATCTAAAACCCTAGCCTGAGTTCTGAATGCGTCTTCAGAACTAAGGCTTGGGGGGGGAGTAGCTGATACGCCTAAAAATGTATCCTCAAGTAAGAATTTGACACGTGTCTGGGCCGTATCGTACTAGTTGAGAAAAATACTATCCGTACCGACATGGCGTGATCTACCGAGGTATTTGGCATCGGACATTGCCGACCTCGTCACGTCGGACTACTAAGGACTCCACCACCACGTACATCCCTGCCGGTCTTATAATGACAGGACAGTTGGTAACGAGTACGAGTAACAGAAGTAGGTAGCACTGTAAAGGACGTGGATGTAAAAGGTTGACAGAGGAGTGGGTAAGAATAGTCATAATTACCACCGTCAGGATACAGTGAGCCCATACCCCTGGCATCACCAACTCTTACCCACTCTGACAGATAATGAGCATATAAATATACACCCATGAGGTACGTAAGAGGGGGGATTTTTTCCTTTGATGATAATAAAGACACATTATTACATCAGGCTTATCTAACTCAACCATCGGACTGGCTACCACCGGAGCCCTCCCCGGTGGTATCTTAATTCTTCTCTTTTTGCAGACTTGATATGACCGGAGAGCGTGGAACGTGGCGGATCAAATAACTGTAGCATCAGTATTGGTATATTTGGAATACACTGAACTAGATCAGTATAAAAAAACATGTCATATAAAGTTGTCATCTTTGATGTGATTCTTATATTCATCATTCACGGTAAGCTCTTAATCTTGAGAAAATAGTGGACTCAAGTTCTTAATGGTAGTGACTTTAAGTTACCAATAAGTGAGGTCTCTTAGATCAACACCTCGGTATCTTGAGAAATCATTGTTTAGACTGTAGAAACACATATTCTCAAGATGGAATCTACACTCCCTAAATTAGAGATAAGGATATCACCAATATACTAATTCAATTGATTAATCACTGAAATCCGAATCCAATCTTTTCAATGAATTGTTTATTAAAATGTTGACCATTTAATAGTGATTAATAATTGGTGAATTAAGTTCTAAAAATAATTAGGAATTAATTTGACGGTGTATAAGCTCAAATCTTAATTATTGATATCTAAGTAAAGGGGCCCACTGTATAAGTTTAGTGATTTTGAATTTTTCTTTATTTCACCAAATTAGAGTGCAATTCTAATTATTTAATGGAATTAATTAAGAGTGAATTAGAAATTAATTGACTAATTGGATCTAATTTGATGGGACCCTAGAGATCTCCCTTTGCCCTAATTTTGCAAATCCTTATAAATATGAGATATAAGGTGGATAGCCGCATACAATAAAATATTATTTTCGTGCGAGAGAATAAAAGAAGGAGCCCACACTCTCTATTCTGGTGTACGGCTTGCATAGAGGGAAAAGAAGAGAAGACCTAAAGGACTAAGAGAAGGAAGATTGCATCAATCTCTTCAAGAAGGTTTCTTCAACAATCAAGATTATCAAGAACAAGGTGATTCTAACCCCTCTTTTCAAGATTGTATGATTCATATAAAGAAAAAGATCCAAATAGATTTTTAAAATCGCTTCCGCTATGGTTACGAACCCAACAATCTTAACTCCAAAATCCTTTGCTTGAGAGGGATTGGACTCAACCTAATCATTAATATTCTCCAACGAGGACATCTTGAAGCCCAAAAAAGGAAAAAGGAAGAACTTGACCCACGGAGAAATGGAGATGATTTGAACCAGGAATGCTTGCTAGAAGGAGATTGGTTTTGCCAAAAATCCCCAAAGGGGGGAAGCTCCAAAATAGTGAGGTAGAAGAAGTCCTTTTGTAAGAGTACTCGCCTTTTTATAAGCAATCACTATCCATGGCAATCAATGAGAAACATTGATTTTTCTCCTTGGCATTCGAACCGTCAGCAAGAAATGATGGGTGTGATGATTACCAAGGAATGGTAACTGTAGGCGTGAGAAAACTATCACACGCATTTAAATCTAGTACGGCGTTCACACCTCGGAACGTTAACCAGAAGTTAGGATAGTTCCCTAAGACCTAATGCCTGAGGGGAGTAGCTAGTGTACCCAGAATAGTTCCAGCACAGAGACAATGACACAGACAAAATAAAGTAACGCAAAAAGACTTCTGACCTCACCACTTCATAGGCTTAGTCCAATTCAAAGGAAGTGGCTTGAGGTCACCTCTCAATGCCGACCTGCAAAGGGGTTACCAAGCTCAAGTACTCAGTCCTGAGCTCATAGTAGAGTTTAATGAGGAAACTGCCATAAAGGGATAAACATGATCCCGATTTTCTCTCCATTTTAATCTTATCAAAACGGCTTGTGTGCGCCTATAAAAGATAGCAACACTATACCTCAAGGTATGACCTAATTTCTTAATCAAGTTACAGTTTACATTATCCTTTTGATCCCCAACTGACTTAATTGTCAGCAAGTTCTTCACCGGACACCTTCCGGTGACTTTTAACCATTTGTCTTGCAAGTTCATGGTCAAGAACTCTTCACCGTTGATTCAACTTGCTCGGAAATCATCCACAACATTAACAACATGATCATCACTGGCAATGATACTGTTGGATTTTGTTGTTAAAATCAGAGTTGTAGCATCATTTTGAAATGAAGGATTGCGGTCTACTATATTTCTTGAGCGGTAAGGTTAGCTTATTCTCCTTAAGAGTATCTTCTCTCTCAATCCAAGTATGCCCCCTAATGTCATTTAGAAAGCCCGACTATTAGTTACTAGGATAGTTGAGATACATTTGACCTTTGGAAATCCATGTTTGTTACACTTCCTCTAATGAAATTCCACTTCTAATCCTACCTTGTATTAAGCTCTTGTAAGCAGTCTAGTTTATCTCATTGTTACACGGCCAGATATAATATTGCTTATGTTGTTCATGTCATCAGTTAGTTTATCTATTCTCCTACCACTACTTAGTTGTTGTTCATCGCGTCTTACACTAACTTCGCTGCCCTTTGCACCAAAGTTAACTTCCCTCTTCATCTTCATGCTCATCTTCATCATTGGAGCTCCGTGTTTATTCAAATGCTAAGTAGGCTACAATTCTATTAATCACAAGTCAACTACTATTTTTTGTGTTTTCCTAGCCAACTCTCTTATTTCCTGGAAAAGCAAAGGCAGATTGTTGTTACTCATTTTTCTGCTAATGTTGAGCATCCTGAAGTGACAATCACTACGAATGAAATCGTTTGATTACGATAGTTAATTGCTAATTTAGGCATCTTTATTTTGCTCCTACTCCTATGTATTATAATAGTTGGAGTGCTATCCAAATAGCACACAACTATGTCTTCCACGAGCTTACCAAAAGATTTCTCTTGTGCCATCATGTTCATTAAGGCACTATTTCTCTACCCTTTCTTCCTTCTACATTATAGTTAACCAAAGTTGTCGAACATGCATTGGAACACGTATCATTTTTCAAAAAATGCATATCATACCATGTATCACAAGATACGTGCATTTTTTAAAATATATTAATAAATATGGTAAATTATACTAACCTCCCTTGAGGTTTAGTTAAATTACACGAGAACCCCTCAGTTTCTAAAAAATTACACTGACCTCCCCTCTAGTTTAATTGTCGAGAAGGATTCTCCTTGCCGATACCCAATCATTAGTGAATTGAACAGAAGTTGCTTTATGTAAACTTATACTACCTAAAATGCCCTTATTGTTGGAGACAGACAAAAATGCCATTGAAACTCTTATAAAAATATAAGTTTACCCTACCATAAAAGGATGGTTCTACCCCTTTCTGTTTTCTTAGATATGATTTCATTAACTGTTTGAGTTTGATAAATTAATGCATAAAATATTACAAATTTTAAATTATTATTTTATCAATTCAATATAAATATAATAATAACTATAAAATAAGTTTTTTTCCACGTCACAGTGCCAATATGCGCTTCTTTAGAAATTTATTAATTTAATATAAATACAATAATTACTATAAAAGAAGTTTATTTTGTAAATCTATATTTTTCATGCCATCACTAGTGTCCACTTCTTTAGCCTCCTCACCTTTACAACTCCTCGGCCCCTTTGGCTATCCTTATTCTCTCTCTAAACCATCACTTTATCTCTCTAAAATTCCTCCTTTCCCCCAAAAGTGCCTGACCTTTCTCTCTTTAGACATCCCCAAAGATGAGTTGGTTGGAAAAGTTAGGATTTAGTTTTTGAAACCTCCCTAAATCAGTCGTCTTCGATTGTGCAGGCTCCAGACGACGACTTACCCGCACTGGGTCAACAGTTCGCCCAATTTGGAGCTGGGCGTTTCTAGGGCATTGAATTGCCGTTTGAGAGAGTGCCTGGACTAATGAAGATCGATGTTGTGGGGTTTAATCGATGAGTAGTGAGTTTGGGGCTTTAATTGTTGAATATTGATGGGTTTTGGTTGAATTGCTATACGGATTAATCAGGGTCTGCAAATATTAGCTCGATTGATTAATTGCAAATTTTCTGCTTCACACATGAAGGGACCAAAAACCCAATCAGCCAAGAAAAAGACGAGAGGAAAAAGATTCAGTAAGGTCTTCTCAACGGGCAGGCAAGCTGCTGTAAGAAATCTTTTGAATGTCGCTACTTGCTACAACCCAAATGTTTCTACTGCTCATGTTAGGCCTGGAAAGCAACTGAAAAAGCTGTCTGATATCTTGCTCCTAATATACTTTCCTCCTTTTTCTTATTCATCCTGTAAATGTTCTTTGTTCTTGGAAGGACATGGATCATGTTTCTAGCTATTTAGAGTGGTATGACATTAATGTATATGTTCCTACAAATTCTGCTAATTTTTTAGTGTTATCTATTTGAATTGTTATATAGATGCTTGAATTTTGATGGCTTTTAATCAACGATTATCAGGTTCAGAATTTAAGTTTTGGTTGATTTTACGTGGAGTTGAAGCAGTGATTTGTTTCAATGACTTTGTTTCCTTGGATGTTTTGTATTGCACTTCTAAGTCTGAATGTCTCTCTCCAATGAAGAAAGTCATTGAACTCTACAGCTCCCTGTGCGGACGAAACAAGGGGTTGATGGATTGACGGGTGTGATCAAACTCTGGGGGTCTTAGAGGGGTAAACCAGTCATTTAATATTATTTTATGTTATTAAACTGAAAACTAAATTTTTTAAAAAAATTAAATAATGTTTAAACGTTTAAGAGTATAATAGACATTTCAACATTTCTATTTTTTTTTTTGTCTGCTCACAAACTCTAACAAGGATACCCAACATAATTTCTAGAACCTGAGGGGTGCTTGTATAATTTTGCTAAACCAAGTAGGAGGTCAATATACGTTACCTTAATATATATATATATATATATATATATATATATCTAGAACCTGAGGGGTGCTTGTATAATTTTGCTAAACCAAGTAGGAGGTCAATATACGTTACCTTAATATATATATATATATATATATATCTAGAACCTGAGGGGTGCTTGTATAATTTTGCTAAACCAAGTAGGAGGTCAATATACGTTACCCTAATATATATATATATATATATATCCTTAATATATATATATATATATTATATTAAAAATGATACAAATAACATTTTAACTCTTTTATAAAACAAAAATTCAACTTAAATCCCATAATCCATAGTCCATACAACACAAGAAACAAGGAATTATAAATACTAAAACTCTAAAAGTTCCAAAACAAAGTTTGGGATCATTGCCACTAGTCTTTTTTGTAGACTTTTTCATCATGCAAACGTATGGAACAATCAAGAAAAGTTGTCGTCACACAATTGTGACACAGAGAGGAGATTTCCAATGGTCGTCGCACAGTTGCTACACACAGAGGAGACCAAGAAGCTGATTTCTAGCAGTCATCACCAGTCTTGAAGTATTCTCACATCGCATAGCCGTCGATTGATGCAATCAACAGAGAGGCGTGATTACGGTTCATCAATGAGACTGAGAAGTTGTCATTGATGGTTGCAATCAAGGGAAAGGTTGTCATCGACCGTCAATCGAGAGATAGAGGGGCATTGCCAATTAGGGTTTGTCAAGAGATTGGGAAAGAGAGATGATTTGGGGGCTTAAGGTTGCGTCAATTGCCTAGAATTGGTGAGCGTGATCATCTGGAACAAAAATAGCATTTATAATAACCCACACACAACATTGTTTTCCTAAGAAAACTGGAAAAAAAAAAATGATTCAAATGATGTTGTTTTAAAAGTTGCACATATCATGCAATATGTATTGTTTTGTAACGCATCGCAACCGTATCGTACGATACTGTGCAAAACGATACAAATTAATGCTACATATCCTTTTCTGTCAATATTGAAATGTATATCGTACATTTTTAACAAATATGTAGTTAACTAATAATTTTACAAAGTTTCATACAATTATGTGTTTATGCTTCCTACTTAACAAACACCTTATACTTTTTGTTGCTGCATCCTAAGTTAGCAGGGGGTATTAAAGTATTTTATCAATGGTAGTTTAGTATTTTTCAGTCAACTATAAAGGTTTACTTTCTCTATCTGTACTAGTACAATTTGAGACATAACAATACGTCCTCTTTCTCTCTCTCTCTCTCTCACAGTTATGTGATCAAAGTTTGCATTGAAAATATGTAAGCATCATTCAACAAAATCTATTCCATAAAAATAATAAAAGATCAGTTTAACATCACAAAGTCATATAAACTCATAGAATTGAAGAACAAAATACATGGTGTCTTCTTCTTCCTCATATTTAATTAAAAGAGCTCTCTCTCTCTCTCCCGCTTCTTCTCTCTTCTTATTTGCTCATTACCTCTTATTTAGTTTATCTATCTTAACCTCATCTCTTCCATTTCTTGCAATTTGTCTCATCTCTTTTTTTTATCCTTTCTCAAATATCTCCATTAACCCATCTATTTTTCCTTCTTTATCTTTTTCCTTTTCTCCATTGATCATCTTCTCTTCTCTTCTCTCCTTTGTCTTGAAATACTCCTCTTCTCGTATTCTCTCCCCCTCCCTTCCATTCTCTATCCACCTTGTGAGGACAAATTTTGTCAATTTGTTATGTTGGCTAATTCTGTTTCCAAAACATTAGTTTATGTAAGTGTGCAAGTGAGAACTCATGACTACATCCATTAGAGCTTCAATGCGCTTGAAAATTAAAGACATGCAAACTTCAGTTGTGTAACAAATTTCTTGTGTTTAGGAATGATAAGTGGCTCTAGATACCTAATTGTTCAATTAGGAGGTTAGACACACTTCAAAAGTTTATGTTTTTGTATTCATACATTAATAAATACACTTCATACACTTTGTTTCACTTTGTTTTTTATGCATGAATCTTTTTTTTTAATTTAGATTTGATTTGAAAATATCTTTCTAAAACTTAAAATTTCATTTTGAATGTTTTTGACAAGATTGGTCTCATGATTTTTTAAAACAAGGTTAATCAAAAGAGATTTCAAAAACAATTTCAAGAGATTTGTAATGATAAATAGAACGCCCCAATCCGACTTCGACTTAGTGAGATACAGTTGTTTAAGTTGGGGTATGTGCATCAATTCGTTCCAGCAAAGCAATATGCATCTAAATGGTAAGTTGACATCAAACGAAGAAGCAACCTGCACACGAAAGCATGTTTTGATCGTTCAAACGGTCAAGATTCTATTGTGAAGTGTTTTTCTTGCATCCGAATGGCATGGAGTTCATCTGAGCACGTTGGCTACTATTTTGTGCGTGATATTAGATGGAAAAGTTGATTTTTGAAGAAAACTCTAATCTAACTGATTTTAGGAGTTCCCAAATTATAAATAAACCTATCTAGGACAATCTTTTTAGATGGAGAACATATAAAAAAATTATTTTAAGCCTCTTAGAGCCGTCATATACATCATATTTGTGTGTCTCTTATTAAGCTTTGCACTCTAATAATTTTTTTGAGAGTTCTCTTGCATTCTATAAATTTTATTCACATCACATATTGAGTGCTTGAGTGTTTTGCATTCCAAATACTTTGGAATCATACTCACAAAACCATTTCTTTGATTTCTTACGGTCCTAAATCACACAAGAAATCTCCTACGTTGGTGGGTGACCAACAAAGAAGAATGGACACTTCTAGACTACTACATGGGCTATGTGGATCTGCAGACAATCAAATCATGGCTGGAACAAAGTAGTTGCTGTGTAGAGGAACGGCTAACAAGCGTAGTTGGCTGACAAGAGAAAAATGTAAATGATTACAGGGAAGATTGACTAAGTCTACCAGGCAGAGTAACAGGGTAGTAGTCAGTAGTCTGTTGTCCCTTGTACGGATTAGTATAAACGTTCTGTAGTAGTGGTGGGTTTTCTTTCCTATGGGGGTTTCGCACATAAGATTTTGTGTCTCAAGTGATTGGGTTATGCTTTAGTCTTTGTGGTTAGATGCATGATTTAAATTGGACCTAAAATCAAAGTTATTGAAATTAAGATTAATAATTTATAAACATTATGCTATCAATATACACAAATAAATTTTATTCCAAAGGTGATTTAATATCACTTAAAATTTATATCTTCTGACATACCGTTTACTTTCTTTCTTCTCTATTCCCAATTAGGAAATCCATTTTATTGTTTGAAGAACTCTAGCAAGAGTTTACATTACCTGAAGTAGATAGTAAGATGTGTATACTGTTAAGCATTAGCTTGTAACATATTACTGCATTTCAAATTTATGCCCAAATGTTTGCTTTTCTTACATGCTTAAGATAATTCATCACAAACATACCACTCACAATGCACACAAGATTTGTCCATACACATATATGTGGACATAGCAGAACATCCATAGCAAAGAATTGAAAACTGCGACATTGTAAGTTGAGAGTAATCAGAAACAAACAGCTATGTAAAACATGCATTTGTCACAAGTCAACAAATACACAACTAGTGTTGTGAGACTTCAAACCTTTATCCAAGACAATGTATGATACCACATGCTTTGCTGGCATGCTCTCCTGAACAGCTGTCAGCCAAAATAACCCCTGCACTTTGAAGATCCACATAAGCATTCTTTTTTCTTAAGGGGTGCATTATTGCTTTGGGCCTCATATTTTTCAGACTGGGATATACCATAATCATATGTCAACTCCATCATTGGAGGAATGTGCTTGATTGCAAAAAATGCAACATGGAGAAAGGATTCACTATTGTGCTCATATAGAACTGGCTGCCAAAACACGTTAGGAGAGCAACTATGGTTCATAAATCGAGCTACATTTCCAACATTTTTTGCACTAATAATAAGTGGTGATGGGATCTTGTAATCCTCATTCGCATCAACAGATGACCCTTCATCTAGTAATCCCGGTTCATAGTTCCATTTCAAAGAATTTTCATAAATGCGGGTAGTGTCAAAAACATACTCATCACTGTCACCCTCATCCCCATCTTGCTTTACCTTCACACCGTCTAAGGCTTCACCTCCATATTCACAAATAAAACTACCAGCTCGGATAGGATCCCATGACCGCAGGCCCCAGCCCCTATCAGCGGTTTTAAACACTTCCAAGTGAACTTTCAAACCAATCTGGGATACTCTATTCTTGCAGTCAGGAAAGCATGGGCATGTTGGACCACATTCGTATACCAATGATTTCCGGCTTACTAGAATATTATTAGCAACATATGGGAAATCACCTCCATTTTTCCGAATGCAAGAGCAGTTGAGATCACCTGGAAGGCATGCCTTATGGCAATTGCAGCCATAAGAAGGCTGCATTATGTTGAATGATTTTGAATACCTGAGAGTAGGAAAATAAGTGAAATGAGCAGGGCCCTTCTCATCATCAATATCATTTACAAGTGAAACAGGTATACTTTCAGACCCTGAAGTGAGATCTGGAATAATTAGCCCAGCCCTAGACAAGAAACCTTCCTTCCACTTCTGGATTGATTTCCAATGAGCAAAAGCACCGGGCTGCCCAGGTGTCCTTACCAATTTATACTTGAAAATGTTGCAACCTGATTTCCCTTTCTCGATCCAAGACTCCTGGATTATATAAAGGCCATCATAGACATAAACCTTGGACGAAGGATTCACCACATCTTTTATACCCCGAACGACTCTAACCTCATTGGCCCGGCGCAGGCTTCTCTCCAAAGCAAGATTACCCCTTTCAAGCTTCTGATCGGCCACTTGCTTATCTTTCCTGTTGATATTTCCACCTTGGCCACTGTAGATCAAGACATCCCTATCCTCTGCATCATCATCATACCCTCCTGAGGAAACAATGCTAACAGCCAAAGGCTCTTCTTCCAGATCACTTTTGTCTATCATGTAATCAATCCCAGCCATGGACTGAGAATGTAATCCAACCAAACACATTTCCATCCGGAAAAAGAATATGTCCCCGATCTCAATTCCAGGAACAACTCCAATTCTCTTCCTCATGTTTGTCCGAAGTCCCTTACTCATCAAGATGTTCCCAGATTTTAAATCAGCTCGCTTGATAACCCCAGTAGGTGCTTCCTTAGCATCTTCTACTTGGCTAAGCCTTCTTCGTAGTGCATCAAATGTCATGAGTACATAGTTAACCATTTCCCTATTACCATCATCTTGTTGGAATGAGCTACATCCAATGATAAAATTTTTAAAAGAGCCTTTGTCACCATCAATTGATAACAAAAAAGCTGCATCTTGATTTCTCTTGGACTTCTTCTGCGACGACTTGGAGCGACGCAGATGAGGAGCTGCCCGCCTCTGGCTATCAATAAATCCTTCATTCATTTCTAATCCCCCAATATCTGCACTTTGCTTCACAAAAGGCATATCCTCTCTGGAGGTCTCCATTGACAACACTGTATCTCCATTTGGCTTGGCCACTGGTTTTGGGGTTCTATACGACCTAATTGGAGCAGGAATAGGACCAGGCGGAGTTCGTGTTGGCTGGCTAAATGTGAAACCACCTTGATTGGTCGATCCAGCTCGGGCACTCTGTTGATTCTGATCAGGTGAGCTAAATGGGTAAAACGGAGAGAACCCAGGTGGGAAAGGGCCAAAAGGCGGCGAACAAATGAAAGGAGGGGCTTGTGGAGGGGATGGAAACACAGGTACTAAGCTGCGCAGGGGCTTCACATCCAAAACTCTGGACTTATCAACGAAAGTTGGAGGAACAGCTCTTTCCATCACAAAATACCCTATTATACCAAAAACCCACAATTTTTTTAAGCTTCTCACAAAGGAATTCTCCTTTATCCTTCAAAATATCCCCCCTTTTTCAGTTTCTTTATAATAAAAAGAACATAAAATAGCCACCCAACTATCTAACTCATTGTTCTGATAAATAATCATACTGACCAATTTATATTTCAGTACAGAAAACAAATATCATATTGGAAATGAAAAATGTTACAACAGAGCCCCATACAGAGAAGGCTTGTAAAAGATTACCAAACAGCTATCTCAGAAGGCAGGCTTGAAGTTGAAGATTAACCCATAGAATGATTCTCCTGCAACACAAAAACAAATGAAATCAAGTCTAATACTAGGGAGAGATGCAGAAGCGGTGATTATTGTAATTCTAAGTATTTCAATCCAATTCCTAAAAACACAATAATTTGAAAAATCAATGAAATTAAAAATTAAGAAACAACAGATCCAGTTTTACCTGCCTATTGACGTGATTCGTTTTGAGTTTCCATTTTTAGGGTTTCGAGATGAGCGTTTATATTTCAAACTCTTTTTTTTTCATGTGGAGTTGTGAAGTGAGAAGCCTTTTGATGCTCTGTCCGACTACAATTTTCATTTCGGGTTTTCTTGTATTTTCTAGGGAACACGTTCTCACAGTTTGTATCATGGAATTTTATGAAACCAGATCAGGTGCGGACACGTGTTCAAAATTTATTTGTATTCCACCGTCCACATTCTTTGTTTCAACGTGAAATCATTTCCACACTACAAAATTATTTTTCATTTAATATAAAATTCTTATTATTATTAGGTGTTGCTTGAATTTTTTCTAAAGATACACAACAAAGACTTATATCAATATGCATAGAAGTGCAAATATAAATAATTTATATTAATATATATATATAAATATACAAAAAAACTACAAAACTATGTATACGCATGTACACACGTATGAACACATGCACATTGTCCAAGTAGTTTTTTTTTTTGTTCAAATAGGATTTTTTTAACTGTTTATTTTGGTTTTCTTTTTTTAAAGGAAATATGTTCTCCTTGAACTTTCATTAAACAAAATTCGATGTAGACACATGTTTAAAATTTATCTTATTTTCCTACAATGCAACCTCAATTAGTTCTTATAAGTACAAAGTACTACGTCAACACAAAAGTACCACCACAACGTGGTTCAACAGAGAGTAATGTTCAACTTGTCCAAAGCAAGAAAAGGCGTGGCCAACTATGGCGCCTTCATCATCATGTGTTCAAGAGAGGTGAGAACCCCACTAAGAGGGTCCCCTCCCTCACGAGGGTTGTACGAGCCTAACTAAGGTACCCTCACCAACATACGCTCAGGTGTTAAGAGAACCCTACTAAGAGAGTCCCCTCCCTCATAAGGGTTATATGCACCTAATTGAGGCACCCTTGCCAACATGCGCTTAGGAGTCAAGAGAACCCCACTAAGAGGGCCCCCCTCCCTCACCAGGGTTATACGCGCCCAACTAAGGCACCTTTAACAACTTGCGCGCAAGAGTCGGGAGAACCCTACTAAAAGGGCCCTCTCCCTCACGAGGGTTATAAGTGCCCAACTGAGGCACATTTGCCAACATGCATTCAAGAGCCAGGAGAACCCCACCAATAGGGCCCCATTCTTACAAGGGTTATATGCGCCCAATTGAGGCACCCTCGCCAACGTGTGCTTAAGAGTCAGGAGAACCCTACTAAGACGGCCCCCTCCCTCACGGGGGTTATACGTTCCCAACTAAGGCACCCTCGCCAATGTGCACTTAAGAGTCAGGAGAACCCCACTAAGAGGACCTTTTCCCTCAAGTGTTTAGCCAAGCACTTATAAATATTTAAGTGTCACACATAATCACTACCTCATTCACCCCTCTTTAGGACACCTTCAAGGTTTGGGGGCAAGTCCTGAGAGACCCTCGAGTCTGGCACACAAACGTAGCACAACCTTTACGCTACACTCCCTACAATACGGGATATTCAAGGTCTTGTGGATTAGCGACTATAGTAACAAACAATCTAAAAAGTTTCACGCGCGTGGGGCTGTCTAGACTTCTAGAACCAAAAGAGGATCCCACCTTAACTAACTCTTATTTTGGACCATAGTGGTACACTTGTCAATACCTAAAGACTCACATAAGCTCACTAGTGATTGACACATAACCTATCACTATAAATACCCCCATAGCTACCACAATAAAGGCATCTATTATTAAAGAGAAAAATCAATCAATCAATCAAGAGGATTGACCTTGACCACCTTCGCTCTCGACTCTCGGTATCTAAGATTGCGCTCAACTTAAGACCTAGATATTGGGTGTAACACCTTGATCCGGTTATCGATGATTTAGTCACTAATTAAATATTAGAGACTTTAAGAAGTAAAAATAATGATTAAGGAAAATTAGATGAAGAAAATGAAGCCTACAAAATAATAAGATTACAACTAGTAAAATCGATACATGAAGAAAATAAATAATACAAATACAATAGTAAAAACGAAATTAAAGTACAAAAGCCTAACTAAAGGCAAATAAAAAAAAAAGAATAAAAGTAAGCCAAAAAGTGTTGGCCTAAGGAATTGAATCCAAGACCTAGTCTCCTAAAAGACTTATGCCAAGTCAAAAGCCCAATGGGCTATCAACACACGTGTTGTGATAGCCCAAAAGAAAATGATATAAGGTAGAAATTATGTGAGAAAAGTCTGAAGCAATGAGATGTCAACACCCTATTGCACCTCTCTCTCAACCAATCAAATTTCATGCAAACCCGAGATGATGTATTACACGCAAGCTTGAGACTATATGATTAAATTAGACCTTGCATAAAAAGTCTGAAAGTGTTCATCCAGAATTTGTTTGTGTGTGCAGCTAGAGAGAGAGATAGAGAGAGAAGGAAAGAAGAAGAAGGGAAAAAAGGCTTGTATGCAAACCTAAGGGAACTCAAGAAAACCTAAAAGGATTAGAACTAAGCAAAGGAGGGAAGAAACTTCACTTTAAGGTAAAAATACCGAAACCTAAGTTTCTCTCTCTAAAAAACTCTATTGTTTGTGTCACGACCCGTGACCCGGCTTGTGTGGATTACGGGGACGCTAACACCACCCTTTGGCCCGAGGGCCGGTAGGTGGACCAGAAGTAGTGGTGCCGGACGACAATACGGTCAAGATTGCAGTTGCAAAAGTGTGAAAAACGTTTTCTCTCCGCACATTTACCTAGAACTATCGCTCTTCAGAACGGTACAAATAACATACATGTAGAGCTTGCTAAAATTTTTAAAGTTATATATATTACATGTCCATTGTCCCTAAGGACTTAGTTACATAATTGTCCAAAATTACACTACTACAAAAGTTGACCAACTATAGGTCCTGGCATTCCCAAAATTACTAATTTAAATGCAAAGCTCCTAACCCCCTTCCTTAGTACGGGCAAGGCTCCTAACCATCTTCATCACCTGAAAGAGTCATTGGTAACAAATCCATGTGAACTTTATGAAAAGCTCATGAGTAATTCCAGTACCTTGTCAAGGGTTTTCAACTAGTAGTAGGTTAGTTATTAAGAGTTCATAGAAATAGTCACTGCCAATTGCTCGTACACTTCAAATATAGAATACATGAATCTTAAAACAGATAGCATGAAGCCTTCAAGGCATGCAGGCTAGGCATTTATTTCTTCAAATACAGGATATAGGAAACTTCAAAACATGTAATACAAAACATTTTAAGCATTCGAGTAAAACAGTTATTTCACGTATACAGAGTACAAAAATCTTCAAAACATATAACACAAAACATTTAAAGCGTTCGAGTAAGGTATTTAATATGCAGCAGAAAACTTGTAACATGTACAGGATGGCCATTTGGTGGCCAATAAAATTTAAATCATTTACTAGTTAACAGGATGAATAAAATCATTTTCTCGTAGACAGGAAGGTATGACCCTTTGTCATTTTAAAAACGGGGTCATTTTATAACCTTTTCATGTAAATGGGGGTTCAAAAATCTTCTACCATTAATTACTGAAAACATGAATCTTTTGATCATGAAATCAGAACATATAATTCATGTTTAAAAAAATGAGGGATAAACCTTCTATTATTTTTGGACGTAACATCTTTTCACTTTTTAACAGAAGAATTCATTTCGAACCGGACTCTAGTTTTACTTCTTATGGAGATATCTTTTGCCTAGGGGATAAACCTTCTATCGGACATTTTTTCTCGTATGTGAGTCCCGAAGGGCCTCACGAGCTCGTGGTGCTTACACATAATTATCTTGCATTACCAATTCGCAAACAGGAGGCATTTAAAAATATTTCTTTACAAATAAATTGTCATGACTGTAATACCCCGACCCGAAATATGCTTGAACAATCATGTAAACCCGAACTATTAAGGCTCTATATTATGATACTGAATGGAACAAACGACTTCGGAATATAAATGGTTTCAAACGTACAGGTAGTGCTGGGCTATGCCCGAGCAACCGAAACTGTGTATCAAAATACACATATATACATATGTGTGTATATATATATATATATCATAACACCAAACATAAACTACTATATAATTAAGTATATATATGTGAATAATTAGATGTGTACATATATACGACCATATACAAAAATGGGAATGTACATTTTAGTGTATATATATATGTAGATATATATATATATGCATTACTGCACAAAATGAAATAATATATATATATATATATATATATATACAGGCCATGCATGCATGTGCTGTGTGTAATTTTGGCGTATTGAGTGGGAGTGGGAAACTTCCATGAAATTTCAAGATATATATAAAGTCTTCAAGAAATTTAATGCTCTGAACAAACTAGAGAAAAAAATGGGGAGACAGTCGAAATCAGAGGAAATGAAAGTCAAGGAAGATTGCAGAAAGAAAGAAAAAAGAGAGAGAGAGAGAGAGAGAGAGAGAGAGAGAGATAGATAGATAGTTGGCGTCCAGTAGGGGGGAAATTTTCCCTATAAATAGGAGTAGGAGCTTGAGGAATTTAGAACCAAGAAAGGAGTCTGAGGTTTAAAAAGGGAGAAGCCAGAGCAGTTAGAGGGAGAAACCGCGAGCAAACCTGAGAATAAAGGCAAGTTAGGTTGATTTCTGTTTTTAAAATTTTAAAGCATGAAGTTAGATTTTATTACTAGGGTCTGAATAAGCATGACATGAGGAAAATGTTACAAAAAGAATCAATAAAAAAGGTGTAGAAATGAGCTAGAAAGAGGCAGTTACAGGTTATGTAGGATAATCAGATTTTTGTGACAATATGCATGAAACCTTATAAATGTTATGTAGAATTGTTAAAAGCATGCTCACTTGATGTTTAGAAACAATTTTGGGCCTCGGGAGTGACTCAGAAGTCATGAAATTGGAAGGGAAGACTTGGCCGAAAAACCGACCCGAGTTACTGTTCCCTCTATTCGTGAGTTTAGAGTAGTCAAAATGGAAAACCAATGATAGATTCATGACCTCCATGATATTGTGAACAGAACCACATTGAGATCGGCCAAAAAATCAATAAGAAAAAGGCCATAGGCACCGGAAGGGACGCCAGAACCTGGCCGGAGAAGATGATATATAGTGACTATTAAACAATGTTGTGTTCAAGGGTTTTGCATCGATACTGTGTCATTTTGTTTATGTCTGATTTGAATATATATATATATATATACGGTCTGTTTGGTTACCGGGATGTGGAATTAATTTAGTGTGCTGAATTGGGATGAGGTTATCCTAACCCTATTTTAAATCTTGTCCGCTGTTTGGGTTAGGAAACCAAAGAAAAAAAAATACAGGGGCTGCTGCCCCCAGGAGTCGAAACCAAGACCTAACCAAGGAAGGATTCACACACTGATACACGGACCATTGAGCCATGGGCTCATGCGTGGTCGTATTATCCATTATATATATATATATTATATAACTACCAAAATCAGAGAAAAAAAATAAAAGGGGCTGCACCCTTGGAGAATCGAACCCCTAACCATTTGAAAGAGAACCCAAGCCCAAACCATTTTAACAGGCAAGCCCGTGATGTTCAATGTGCATATATATATATATATATTATGTACAACTTAAATTAAATTAATTATATTAATTTAAATATAGTGAAATAATGCGAAGTCCAATTAATATAAATGAATAGTGTATTTTGACTATCTTGGGCATTTTAAATCCAATGGTGAGGTCTGTTTTATGAGACGGGACTCTGAAAAAATAAAGACCCATAAAATGCCAAAATTACCATAATGCCCCTAATAGTACCCGAACCCAAATGGAATTCCGCGAAAACCTAAACCGAATTTCTTCGACGTTCTGAACTCAACGGTAGAGTCTAAATTAGTAAAAGAGAAACTTAGAAGAATTAAGCATAAAATTTGATGAATAACATTAAAACTGAAACGTGTTTACTGATATATAAGGGACTCGAAAGGAAAAGGGAAAGTCATAGAATACTAAGGCACTGATAAGGTAAGTAAATTCATATCTTTGATACATGGTTTTCCAAGCCACATTCTTTCTATTACTGCCAAAACTTATACTCATATATGTACCCACTGTTATTATTCCCACCATTGATATTGTCCTATCTGGTGGTGGCATATTGACTGATATCTCATGATTTCATTCATTGTACTGAAACTTATCATTGAATGCTTATGTTATGATGATGTTCCATATCTTATACACTTCTTATGGAATTATGATGTACTCCTGATTCATGTTACATGTCGGGTTTTGTGCTTAGTCACATTACCCATCCGATGCTATCTGATTTACAGGACCTACGGGTCAAGTCTGTGAATGGACACATGGCAACGATGACGTTTTTATGCAGTGAGTTAAAAGGGCCTTTTATATGCATTCATGTTAAGGGGGGTATGTCGGGCCCCTAAAAGACCAAGGGTCTACCAAACCCTGAACAGAGTAAATGCATTATTCATGTTTAACTATTGTATCAACATTTATTGGATTCATAGGATGTTTTCTGTCACAACCCGAAACCCACCCTATGCGGATCTCATATCGCGACTGCTACCCTTCTGCCCGGAGGCCTTAGAGCAAGGCTCCATAAGCAACAATATCGGATGGCGATGCGGCCTTGGTTTGCGGAAGCATGAAAAACTTTTTCTTTTCTTTTCTTATTTTAAATCTTTCGCACATCCGTCCGGTACTGCCGCTCTTCATAGCGGTACATACGAATATAACATCAGAGCATAATAAAAATTCCAAAGTTTTATACATATTACATATTCGATTGCCTCTTAGGCTTAAGTACATATTATCCAAAACCTATTACATCAAAATCTATCCAACTACAAGTTCTAATACTTCCAAAAGTCCATGCTCATAACGGAGCCACTAATTGTCATCCCAAAATGGAGCAAGGCTCCCATTCATTGTCAATACCTGAAAAATGTTAGGGAGATGGGGTGAGCTTCAAGAAGCCCAGTGAGTAATTCCTGCATCTATCATGGGTTTCAATTGGCAGTGGTTTCGCACATGAAAGTTTATAAAATACTCACTACCAATTGCTCGTATACTTTAAATATAGAGTACATGCACTCTTCATAACAGATAACTTTGAAACATTTAAAATATTCAAGCTAAACATATATTACTTCAAATAGAGCATATGCACTTCAAAACATATAAACATGCATAGGAAAAATGGGGGTAAAAACCTGCTTCCATTTTCAAAAGCATTACTTTAAAACATATAAACATGCATAGTAAAAATGGGGGTAAAACCTGCTTTCATTTTCAAAAGCATTTGTCATCTTTTCTCTTTGATTAGGTGGAATCTGTCACATCCCTAACCCCACCCTACGCGGATGTCGAGGACGTGACTGCCAGTCGGTCGCGACGCGACCAACCAAAGGCAAATTCTGAACTTTCCGACGAATTGCACTCCAACTGTAGGGTCAAATGCAGCGGAATTTAAAACTTTTTCTTTGTGTCACGGGAATGCAACTCACTTATCCATCATAAGAATATGTATCACAGAGCAAGACTAATTCCAATCAGTCAACAATTCTAATCTCAGAGCATATCTAAAATCAAGCATATAACAACATAGCAGATCTAATATCTCTAGAGTACCATTTAGTTCCATGAGCCATGTTCCAATATCTAGTGCATGTCAATCAAGTCAGTCGTATCATATTACTTACCTGGATATACGGATTCGATTCACAAGAATGTAAGTCTTTACAAATCAGTGCCATCTGATCCTTATTTGCAATGCCACTTGGCCTATTCACGTTATGTCATAGTACCTTCTAATCCAATGGAGGTAATTCCTGAAAAATGTCAGAATAATGGGGTGAGCTTAAATAAGCCCAGTGAGTAACACAGATTCCCTATCATGGGTTTCAAAACCAGTCCTTGCTTCCAAGGCACGTGGATAATTTAATCATTTCAAAATAACAATTTTCTAAATCCATTTCATAAGCAGTCTAGTACAATGGAACAAGATTGCACAAACAGTACAAACGAATCGGAACATAACATAACCAATCGGACCAAAACAATAACCATTGCCAATATATCGATCAAGACACAAACACTTCATTAACGGAACGAATCACAGCTGAGACTGAGTGGGTACAATAAGTCAATCAAGACAGAGGCATATCATCGACGGCTAAAACATAGCGGATCTGAACAAGACATCAATCAAGACGAAAGCATACCTTCAATAGCTAGAACATAACGGAACTGAACAAAAACAACATACTAATCAAGACACAAGCACATCATGAACGGGACAAAACATAACGGAGCTGAGTAGAAACGATATAACAATCAAGTCGGAGACATATCACTAGCGGAACGAATCATGACCGAACTGAACAACGTTTTAATCAAGACAGGGGCATGTCATCACGGGTAGAACATAACGGAACTGGACAATACATCAATCCAAACAGACCTATTATCGACCGGCGGTACACAATGGAATCGAACGTATCAATCAGGAACATAGACATAGCATTAACGGATAGCACATGACCGAACTGAACGAAATTCCTAATTCAAAGGACACAATCACATCGTGTGAAATGTAGCGCAAAGGGCCTACATTAAGTACGTACATTTAAACAATATAGTATTTAGACAGTATACTATACAAGTAGTACGGTACGACAAAATATCGTTCTTTGCCTATATCACATGGTTAGTTTAATCATTTCGGGAATAATGGTTCAATACATCCATTTATCTCAACAGTTCAAAACAGGCAAAACAGTACGGGATGCTAGCACAGGGATCAGGAATATAGTCAATTATTTAAAAAGACTAAAACCATGTCATAAGCGATATAGTACGAAAAGGCATGCATTTAAATAATTGCACTTAAATAATTGCATTCAAAACAGATCAATAAATCAAGGGACAGTATCAAAACAGTGTCAGAAGTTACTCACAAACTTTTAGGTTTATCTCCTTGCGCAAATAATCTGACAACCTCCAAACATTGTTTCAGGCACATCCTTGTACATCCTGAATAATCATCATTAATCATAGATAGACCAGAATTCATCCATTCAGGTCTCATTCGTCATCTTAGGTATCTATCGGATTAACTAAGATAGCCTAGTAGCCTATCGCCCTTCCATTGGGTCTCACTCGAGGCTATTTCATTCTTTAATTAGGCTTAGCATTTATTAGGATTATATCCTAAGTCATTTAGACTTCAATTGTTATCAGTCAGGCACTCATTCAACCTTAGGGGCAAAATGGTAATTTTACCATTCTTGTCCCGGACCCTGTCGTGGTCTTCGGAATAGTCTTTATATCTTAAGTACAAAGTTCTACGTCATTTGGACTCCAATCGGTATTAGTTAGGTTCTCATTTTAACCATAGGGGCAAAATGGTAATTTTGCCATTCTTATCCCGGACCCTGTTATGGTCATCAGAATATCCCATATATCGTATATATGAAGTTTTAAGTCTTTTAGACTTTAATCGGTATCAGTTGGGTACTTATTTAGTCTTAGGGGCAAAATGATAATTTTGTCATTTTTGCCCGGGACCCTATCATGGTCCTCAGAACGTCCCATATATCTCATGTATAAATTTGTAAGTCCCTTGGACTTCATTTGGTATCTGCTTTAGATCGTCGGGACACATCGGTCATTTCTCGTTTTACGCGTTGACTGTCTCGGAGTCTTATTTAGCCTTTCAGTGTTCATAATTATCCCTATGATAATTTATCATATCAGTTTGACCTTTATTCGACCTCTACTTTGCACTTACAATGCTCAGGGGTATTTTGGTCATTTTATGTTTTGTGTAATTCTGACCCCGATTCGTCATCTAATCAAGTATACAGTCTCACCAGTGTCTGGGCTCCTACCGGTATCAGTTTCGTCCCAATCGGACTTTGTTTAGGTCTCGTACGGTATCAGGGGTAATTTGGTAATTTCATGTGTCGTATTTTTCGGCACGTCAGTTCATAAAATGGACCTCACCATTGGGTCCAGAGCGTCCAACATAGTGAAATTGGACTGTCTGTTATGTTTAATCGGCCCTGGGTATCATTAAGGGCAATTCAGTCATTTACACCTACGTGTCTGTATTTTTCGGGACCTCAGTTCACTAAACGGACCTCACCGTTAAGTCCAGAATGCACGAGATAGTCAAAATAGGCTATCTGATATTTTTATTTGGGTCTGGGTTCCATCAGGGGCAGTTCGGTCATTTATCACTTACGGGTCTGTATTTTTCGGGACTGTATTTCCAAAATCGGACTGTACCATTGGGTCCAGAATATTTGAAATAGTGAAAATACACTATTTATTTACTTAATTTGGACTCCGTTTGACATATTTTTATGACTCAGGGTAATTTCATAATTTTTGTTAAATAAATATTATAATATAAATATTTATTTATTTTAAATCGGGCCACAGTAGCATTTGTCCAAATTTCTGGGGTCAGAATACAATTTTCATAACTTACGATTCAGACCAGTCGATTCAATGGGATTAAAAGTGAACCGGTTTGGTTCTCAACTAAATCGTCCGGTTTAGGGGCTTTAAATTAAAACACTGACGTCATGACTACGTAAGCCCTTGACGGTTTTAAATTTTAAAACATATCTCAAAACGTCGCCGTTGCACTTACGAGACACCCCTCCGTTGCTCAACACGTGTCCAGAGTCAACCCACCAACTCGGTTGGAATCGCGAGTTGACTCCGTCTCCCTCATCATCTTTCAACAGTGTTGCCCTAATTCCCGAACTATTTCTTTTCAAATTTCGTGAGTTTCTACTCACTAATTCCTTCTGTTTTTCACACCAAATTGTTCCTAAGACCTCAACCAACAATTTTTCATTGATTAAACTCCATGAGAGTACCCTATAAGGTTGTAACAATCAATGGTGACCGAACCTGCAACTCAACAATACATCCCCATTTCTCAACCATTGTTTGTGTGGTTTGAAGCTAAATGATCCTCATGGTATATAGTTTCATTCCCCAATCAATAAAATCGGTTTAAAGCATCCAAATCACAAATGGTATTTTGTGACCGAACCTACAACTGAGTTGTTGGAGGGGTTGCATGGGGTTTTGGGGTCGCGGGTTGGTGGTTTTGGGACCCTCTCAGTGTCTAGATTAGTTCTAGACCATCAGAACTCGGTTTTAGGGAGGTCGAATCAGACCTGCTACAGGGAAGCTCTATCCATGGCGGTTTCACTCACGGGTTGGGGTTCTAGGCTATTCCGACCCTTCCAGTTAATTTTATAACCATCCCAAGCTCACAGTAACTCAAATATGCGGTTTATATTGACTGAAAATAGCAAGAGAATTTCTTAACAGAAATTACAAATTTCGGATTTTTACCTTCAAAAATCAGACCCTCTTAGGTTCGGTTGTGGTTTCATGCATGCTGTTCCAGTGCAGTCGTGTGCTGCTCAGTTGCTTTCCTTCATGGTGCACCTCCATGTGGAACACACCATGCACACACTTGCTCTTCACTCACACATGCAAGTTTTCTTTCTAACCCACTCTCTCTTTTGGTGCAGGTCTGTCCGTACACTATCACACACATTCAGGCAGTTTTCTCCAATTCTGAGACATAGGTACAACATATACAAATATGTATATATATTTTATAATTCACTTGGTTGCATGCTTCTCTATTGGTGGGGGTGAGGGGTCCAATCAGATTATTTATATATATATATATACATATATATATATATATATAGCATATATTATATGTCTTATATGTGGCTGCATGAAACCCCATTGGTCCATTTGGGTGGCAGCTTGGGCAACTTGAATATATATATACAATTTAGTTGTATATATATGCACAAAGTAATGGCAGCCCAGTTGGTAAGTTTTTTGAGAAAAATTTATCCCCTCTCAAAGGTCAAGGGTTCAATTCCCTTGGCCTCCCATTTGCCCCCTTTTTCACCATTTTGGACTAAGGCCCTGTTTGGCTGCACATTAATTCAGTTTTTGATGTTTGCCTCATAACTTTCATTCCGTAACTCCTTTTTCGATGCGGTTTCTTCCGGTCAGTTCCTATTTCAGTCTTCTTTAGTGTCAGAGGTTCCGTGTCATTTATTATTTATCTCGGATTTTCGTAGTTAACTAATTCGGGTTCCGTTAATGTTAAATTGACATTATTTCACCTAATTAAATAATAATTAGGTTCGGGTATTGTACCCCATTCTCGAACAGGTTTAATCATTCTATTGGTCTAGTGTGACCACCGGGAGATTAAGGTTAATTTCCTTAATTATTCCCTAAGCCGGTACTAATTAATAATTAATTATTTAATTATTAATTATACAGAGTCGGGGTGTTACAGAATCTGTTTCGAACTAGACTCCCATTTTACTTCTACAATGGAGATATCTCATTGCCTGGGGGATTAGATCTAGCTACCGGGCATTTCACATGATAGGTCAAATGAGTTCCGAAGAAACCCAAAATCCTGACTATGTGGCTTTTTGACAGGTCAATTGAGTTTCGAAGAAACCCAAAATCCTGCCTGTGTGCTTATGCACTGTTATCTTGTAAAACATTTATCACATGGCTTCTTCAAATAAATACTTTTCATGAGTATTTAAAACATGATGTTCATGATAGAATCTTCAAATACTTGGAATAAGACTTTCAGAATATGTAGACATGTTGAATACTTCTAAGGAAGACTGTAATAGAATCATTCATTGAGCATGTCACAATAAGATTTATAAGAATGGAATATCTTAAAATAGGAATCATGTAATATTGAATTTAATGCTTCAGATATTTTGAAGTTTAAAACATCTTCAAATTCATGGAGTTAAATCTCCACTTCAAATGCAGGGTTACTCACGTTAGTCCTTAGGGTTGGTGCTAATAATGCGCTTTCCCACTTCTTCTACAGTTCCTAAAAATAATTCATAAATAATCTATTAACTTCATATGTACTTCAAATATCTCCTATTGATGTTCTTATTTTATGCTTAGATCGTATTAAATCCTAACTTTTATCTTAAGTGCTATTTTATTAACGTATACTCTTCTGGTAGCTTCCTTAAATCGTGAGGTTTGATTTTATTCTTTACATATTTACGTGTTATATTTTTTCGTACTTCATTTCATAACATGGACCTCACCATTGAGTCCGGAATGTCGAAGAAAGTCAATTTGGACTTTTCCGGACTTTCATTTGGCTTTTAGGCATGTCAAGGGCAGTTTGGTAATTTACATTTTGATGTGTCTTATTTTTTGGAGTCCCATCTCGCAACATGGACCTTACCGTTGGTCTCAAAAGGTCCAAGATAATAAGAATACACTAATAACTTGTCTTATTTGGACATCGGGCATTTTAATAATTTCATATTATCACGCGTCACGTTTTTCGATACTTCGTTTGCTAGTATGGACTCCACCGTTGAGTCCAGAGTGCCCAACATAATCAAAATGGACTATCTTTTATTTGTAATTGACCCTAGGTATCATCAGGGGCAGCATAGTTATTTACCATTTGTGTGTCTTTATGTTTCGGGACTTAATTTTCCAAATTGGACTTCACCGTTGAGTCCGGAATGCCCAAAATAGTAAAAATTTTATTTATTTAATTTGAGTCATTTAGTGTCCAAGGGTAAAATAGTAATTTTATCCAATTAATAAAATAATTATTTTATTATTTATTTATTTTTCAGGGGCTCATATACATTAATTTTTAAAAGTCTGGGCCAGAATACAAATACTCAGAACTGTTGGGGGTTAAAACATAATTTACTAAAGTTTGGGTTTTCCTTATTTTTAATTAAAGTATTGGACCAGTGGGTTTATATAGTAAAACCCTAGACCGGTCCAAGGGGTTATTGAACCAGCCGGTTCTGTTCGTCTCACTGAATCGAAATAACATATCCTTGTTATTCCAAATTGGCCCCCTTATCCGTGTTTCAGTTGTCCCTAATCCCTAATTCCAATTTCATATAGCTGTAACCAAACGGGCCAACTTCAGTTTTAATTTAAAACCTCCAAACCCAAAACGGTGCCATCTTACTTAAACCGTTTATGAGACGGGTCGGGTCCCGACCCGAACCCGAAACTGACCCGTCTACTGTTCATCTTCTTACCTTCTTCTTCCCCCGTTTGCCTTAGTTGCAGAAATTTTACGTTTTCAATTTCGTGGGTTTTCAAATACTGATTTCCTCTACTATCCATCCCAAAACATTTTTGGAGGTTAGGCCAACATCTTGGCATCCATTTTAAGCCTCGAATTAAGCTCAAACGTTTGGTGTATGGGGAGATAATTGAACCTGCAATTGACTCTTAAATCCTCATTCCATCACCAAAACTAGCATGGTTTGGCTTAAAATGATCCTCATGACATGGGGATTCAATCCCCATTCCAAAAACGTGGTTTAGGAGTCTAAAATAAGGGCTGGGTTTTATGGTCGAAACCTGCAACCTCATTTTCGGTGGTCTTTTTTTGAGGTTTTTGGTCTTGTCTTAGTGATTTTGGGACGCCTACAAGATCTATTTTGGGTCTTAGATGTTAAAAATAGATTTTGTGATCGCCGTTTCAAACTTGCTCCCATGGAGGTCATTAATGGCTGCTTGTGCACAGTTTGGTGTTCTAGGCCTGTTTCAAGGTCCCATTTTCATGCCTCCATTAGTATGTCTCATTCTAAACCTTATGCATGCAGTCATAGGGCTCGATAATACCAAAAATAGTACCAAAATCTAAATAGAAAAATCAGCAGTTTTAAGGTTTATACCTTACACAGTGAACCTCTTTCTCTCTCTCTCTCTCTCTCTCGTGGCTCAGTTCTGCTCCTTTGGGTTCCTTTAGAAATCAGCCTCGACCTCCTCCCCTTTCTCTTCTAGTTGGGAGCCTCCATGCACACACACATGCATGTACACACACAAATTCTCACACCATTGTTTCTCTCTCTACAAGTTTCTCTCTCTAACATATCTGTAATCACACACATACATAGGAGTTCACTCACTCAGTTTGAGTGCAGAACATTAGCACACATGTTTGGAGGGTTAAGGTGTGTAGTTCTTATATATATATATATCATGTTGCCCACTTATACATATACATCTACATGTATATGCATGCATATATATTAGAGACTTGGTAGGTTCGAATGACTGATGTGGAGTTGAGGTGGTGTGATGTGCCAATGATGAGGGGTTTGCATGTATGGCCATTGGCCAGCTTGGGAGGTGGCCTTAGTTAACTTGGGTTCATATACAATTATGCTGTATATTTAGACACAAAGATGCTGGCAGCCCACTTGGTTAATTTTTGGATACTTAAAATCTTGCCCCACTTGGTCAAGGGTTCAAATCCCCTTGGCCTCATTTTTGGGCATTTTTCCACATTTTGGGCTTAGGCCCTGTTTGGTTGGCGCAGAATTCTGTTTTGGCTATTTCCATTCTATTTTTTTTCCCAGTGCTCCTTTTATGAAATGGTTTCTTCTAAGGGTTTCGTATTTCAGTTAACTTTAATGTCAAAGGCCCCGTGTCGGTTATTATTTATTTGTGATTTTCGTAGTTGGCTAATTTGAGTTTCCACAGTGTTAAATTAACATCATTTCACCTAATTAATTGGTAATTAGGTTCAGACATTATGCCCTTATTTCTGATGTGCTTAATTATTTTATTGGTCTATCATGACCATCATGAGGTTCCCGATTAACTTCTTAATTATTCTTTATGTCGGTTCTAATTAATAATTAGCAAACTAATTATTAATTAATCAGGGTCGGGGTGTTACATTTTCATTTCCCTATGAATAGATCTATGATTGATTGTTCCTTATTTATTGGATTTGACTATGACCGATTTATTGTGGCAGTATATTTATGTTGATCATGACCATTGAACTTTTCCCACACTCATGTTACACTGTTATTATTGTGCCTTATTATTCATTGGCCCTTACGACATTTTATTGCTAATTACAACCACTGTCATGACTGGCTATCATGTTACCTTTGAGTTTGTATTTTTTCATTTGATTCCTAACCCGTATTGGAGATAAGCTTTTACTTACTGAGCTTGTTAGCTCACCCCATTTATTATTTTTTTTTTAGGTGAGAATTCTATATTAGGAGATCAGGAGCATAGAGAGGTAGTTGACAAACATGATAGAATAATGTAGTCTCTCCCATGTACTCACCACCTAAAAGTGGTTTATGTTTAATTTATCGTTAGTCTCATTTTCAGTCATTGAACAATGATTTGTATTAAGACTTCCGCTTTTCAATATTATGACTATATTATTTATTGTTATTATTGTTAGAAAGAATGAAAAAAGTAGGGACGACCATTGGGTCTGTCACGCCCCGAATTCCGACGAACCCAAGGCACGACTATCGAGACAAGAGGAAATAAAATAATAAAGAAGTAAAAGACGATCAAGTACAGTTCAACACTTAACTTAATCCACCATTCAGATACAATGCATAAAGTCTTGTCCATTAGTTCATGACATACAAAAATAGGAAATAGTCTCGGGCTTATGCCCTTGTACAATATCAAATACGCCCCGCGGGCCAAATATAATCCTCACATCAAAGCATCTCTACGTCTCGCACAGCTGGAGTGTCATCTGAAATGTTTGTCCCACGAATGGGTCAGCTCAACTGCTGGTACAATATAATGCTAATGCAAGAAACAAAATTAAGGGCGTGGCATGTGCAAATGTACAGTTATATCTACATGACATTCAATATCATCAATGCAGCATGTGAACAGTATGCATGACACACCCATGCAACTCTATGCCACCATGTCTCGTCTTACGGTCCTTCGCCGATAGCCCGAGTACTAATATATGTCTCGCTTCACGGTCCAGAACCCGTCAGGCATGCGAGTACCTAATGGCCGATTTTGGGTTTTTGACCACAGGATCTGCACCCTCATAATGCATAGCACCATATGCTCAACTCATACTATGCCCAAGGAATCACACTATGTCAATATGCTCTGATTCATTCATGCCACAATGTAATCTCAATGATGCATCTCATCCACACATGAAGCATGTTTTCAATCACACATTTCATAGTCTCAACAATTCTCAAAAAATATAATCCACACATTATACTAACACATGCGATATACACATAATCATCATCCACATTATCACCCAACTTTCAGCAAGATAGCATGAAGCACATAAGTATGTGAACAATCAAACAAACATGTGAATCATCAAGTCAACAGAGCAAGTATTCCTAAATTCAATTTTATTTCTTACTTAGCACAATATATCGTACCTGGTGGGTCAGTCTTAGCTCAGAAAAATGTACTCGTAAGGTAGCGGAACTAGCAGTAGAATGCAGAATGTAATATCCCGACCCGGGATACCGGGTCATATGACACGCATTACGAAGCAATGAAAAATTGTGTAAAAGCCTTACACTAAAAAGGATTAATTAATTAATTAATTTATTATATGAGAATAAAATTAATTATTAAAATTAATTTTACATAAACACACATATACACACACTATGTGTATTGTGTGTGTGTGCTATCAAGTGTATATAAACATGTATAAGTGTACAAGTGGGTATATATATATATATATACCTAGATGCATTGTGTAAAGTATAAAGTATAAAATATAAATAAACTATTATATATAAATATTATGTATAAAATGGGAAGAGAATACAAAATATACATGTGTAAAGTGTGAACAGTATGTGCAAGTGGGTGTGTGTGTCGGTTGTGGTGTGTGTGTGTGTCTTTCCATGTGTTAGTGTGTGTGTTATATTATATGTATATATATACAAATATCTTGCAAAATTTAATGCAAAGAGAAAAGAGAAAAAGCAAAGTCATGAGATGGGAAAGAAAGCAGAAAAATGCAGGCTAAGGTAGGGCTACGAAGGGAGAAGAGAGAGAGAGAGAGATTTAAAGAGAGAGAGAGGTCGGTTGCCTTGTCTTTAAAACCAAAACATGCAAAGCATGTTGTTCTCTTACGAAAGAAAACAAAGGAAGGGAAACTGAGGAGAAGAGAAGAAGAATTAGAGCAAGAGGAAGGGGGAAAACAGTGACCAAAAAAGGTAAGAGATGTGTAAAATTACATGTTTCTCTCTCTAGAATTATGACGTATTAGGAACTGTTTTTAAATTATATACCCACATATGATGATAGATATATGTTTATAAGCATGTCAAGCATGATTTTAGGCTTCAAAAACACTGAAAAATGACAAACCCAAGAACGACTGCCATGGATGACCTTTAAAAGAACAGGTCTGAAATGGGTGAAATTAAATGGGTTCTAGCCTACCAAGACCTCAAGATGAGGTCAAGAGGGTTTCAGCAATACCACTACGCGATCAAAAATCAAAAGAAAAGCCTACCAAAAATCCAATTGCAGGTACGGGTTCAAAATCCCAACCTCACAAATTTACTTTTAAATCCATTTTTTTGAATGGAGAATAAGACCCCATGAAGAGGGGATCACAATGAAACAAATCCCACTGGATTTGGCTCAGAATCGAACATTTATGACTGACTTGCAGGTTCGGATTATCAAACCTTTAAACCGAGCATATGAACTAGTTTTAACTCCCAAATGAATGCCAAGCTAGTCATTCTTACCTTAGGAGTGTTTTGGAATCAAAACAGTGAGAAATAGCTAAGTAAAAAGTCACGAAATAGGAAGAAAAGGAATTCTGAATTTAGGGCAACAGTTGGGTTTGAAGTGGGGAAGACGACGAGTCAACTCGTCACTCGGTTTAAAATAGGTGGGTTAACTCGGACAGGTGGCAGCCTCTAGGCTTGCCACCGAATTAATGAGACGACGACGTTTTGGAATGTCGGTAAAATTAAATTGAACGCTAGGGCTGACGTCATCATGACGCCAGCCACATGTAAATAAACCGACCGAACCGGTTGGTTTATGACTAGACCGGACCGGTTCACTTCCAATTTAACTGAACCCTTTGGTTTTTCTAATTCAATTAAAACTAAATAAACCAAGACTTTTGGTTATTACGGATTGACCCCTGAGTTTCAGAAAAATTATACTGTGGCCCAACTGAGGGAGAAGTTATGCAATAAAGCCACTGAAAAATAATTAAATAATTATTTAATAAATAAAGTTAAATTACTATTTTGCCCTTGTGGCATAAATAGAGCAAATATTTTGGATATTCTGAGACTAATGGTAGGGTCCGTTTTACGAGACGGGGCCCGAAAAATAAAGACACGTAAAGGAGTAAATGACCAAAATACCCTTTAACTAAAATTTACAAGTTATTAGTGTATTCTTACTATCTCGGACCTTCTGAGTCCAATGGTGAGGTCCACGACATGAGACGGGGTCCCGAAAAATAAAGACACGTAAAGGGGTAAAAAGACCAAAATACCCCTGGTACCCCTAAAGCCAAAATGAAATCAGAGAAGGTCTAAATTAACTTTCTTTGACATACCGGACTCAAAAATGGAGTCCAAATTATGAAACGACGTACAGAAAAATATGACACGTAAGACGGTAAATGACCATTTTGCCCTTTTACATATAAAAGTCCGAATTAAATGTTAGGAAAGCCTAAACCGACTTTCTTCGACACTCCGGACTCAATGGTAGAGTCTATTCGACCAAAAGAAATGTCTAAAATAAAAAGACATAAAATTTGATGAATAACATCTGTTAGATGACTATGAACTGAAATATTGCCAAAGAACTAAACTGAGGCAAGTACGAGAAATGAAATACGAAAAGACACGACACGTAAACATGTCAAGTAAATAACTTTAAATTAAAGTTAATGGAGCTCCCAGAAGAGTATAAATTGAAATAAATTCAATTTCTAACACATTAAATTATGTCATAGGTTTCAAGTACGAGTTAAATTAAGTACCTATGAAATTATGAAATCGTTTTAGGATCTAATACGATTTAAGCATAAGTTAAGGAATATCGAGATGATATTACAATCAATGCGAAGTTAATGAGATGTTTATGAATTGTTCTTAGGAACTACAAGGAAAGTGGGAAAGCGCGTTATTAGCACTAACCCTAAAGAACCAAGGTGAGTAACCCTGTGTTTGAATTGGAGATTTAACTCCATGGATTTGAAAAAGTTTTAAGTTCAAAGATGTGAAGTATTTGAAGTTTCAAATTCAGTATTTACATGATTCAGCTTTTAATTGTACTGTTTTATAACTCTATTATGACATGCTCAGTGATTGGTATCTATCATAGTTTTCTTAAAACATATTTCAGCATGTCTAAAGTTTTAAATGCCAAATTATGTTAAATACTTTGAATTTGATTGTTACAAGTATTTGAAGCCCTATTGTAGAAATTATACATTTCATGTTTTAAATATTCATGAAAGTATCTATTGAAGAAGTTATGTGATAAATATTTTACAAGATAAACGGTACTAAGTACCACCCCCTTATGATGGTTGAAATCCTTTGGGATTCAACAGTAAATGCCCGGTAGCAGGATCTAATCCCCCAAGCCAATGAGATCGACAGTATTGGCAGTAAAATGGGAGTCTGGTTCGAAACATATTCCACCTAATTAAAGAGAAAAGATGACAAAGTGATTTTGGAAATGAAAGCAGGTTTTACCCTCATTTTCAAATCATATTTATGTGATTTAAAGTTTATATATTTTATCTGATGAAGTACGAGTTTTGCTTGGATACCTTAAATGTTTCCAAGTTATTTGAAATGCATATGTTTTGAGTTATATACTCTATTTGACGAAGTACGAGTTTAGCTTGAATACTTTAAATGTTTCAAAGCTATCTGTTTTAAAAATGCATGTACTCTGTAGTCTAAATTGTATAAGCAATTGGCAGTGAATGTTTTACAACTCTTATGTACTAAAAACCACTGCTAATTGAAAACCCCATGACGAACACTGGAATTGCTCACAAGCTTAGATTAGCTTACCCAGACTTTGTTCAGACCCCCCTTTCAGGTGATGCAGCAGATAGGGTCTTAAGGACAACGACGATGAGTCTAGCTGTTTTTGGAAGGATATGTTTAAGTAGTTTCTTTTGAAAAACCTATGAACACTAGTAGTACGTTTTGTAGTAGTAGACAATGTAAGAATATGTAATAATCCCTCAGGGCAATCGAATATGTATTGTATTAATGTATGAAGTCTTTAAGTTTTCGTTATACTCTGAATGTGTAACCATGTATGTTAAGTATGGAGCAGCAGTATTGGACGGATGTGCATAATTTAAAAATAAGAAAAGAAAAGAAAAAAGTTTTTCACGCTTCCGCAATCATGTGTCGCACATCTATTCGATACCGCTGCAGATGCGAGCCTTGTCGCGAGGCCTTCGGGTCTCGGGGCGGCAGTCGCGATCCGGTAATCCGCACAGGGTGGGTTTCGGGTTGTGACACAGAAGGTTAGATCACCTTCTCCTTGCCCTTCCGTGTCCCTAAAATCATAACATGTGACTCAGTCCATTTGTTACTTGAATTATGCTATTCATCAAATTTTATGTCCTCATTTTATAAGTTTCTATTTTGCCAAATTAAACTTTACTATTGAGTCTGGAACGTCGAAGAAAATAGGTTTAGGTTTTCGCGGAATTCAATTCGGACATCTGAGCTAAAAAGGGCAAAGCAGTCATTTTACACTTTTCACTGGTCCTTACTTCCCGAGACCTCTTTTCATAAATTGGACTCCACGTTTGAGTCCAGAATGCTCGAAATAATAAAGTTTCACTAATTGTTTACTTAATTTGAAGTTTGTTTGACTGTGTTTCAATTCAGGGGTATTTTGGTAATTTTAAATGTTATTACGGATCTTTTATTTTTTGGGACTCCGTCTCATAAAACGGACCTCACCGTTGGCCTCAGAATGGTCGAGATAGTCAAAATACACTAATAACTTGCCTCATTTGGACTCCGAACTATTTTGTAACATTTAAATAATTAAATTAATTTAAATAATTAATTAATTTAATTAATATTTTATTCTGGTGGGTCAGATCATAATTTCTCAAAAGTTTAGGGGTCAAAGTGTAATTTTCGAAAGTTCTGAGGTTAGACTTAATTTCTAAAAAGTTCAGGGGTAAATTTGTAAATTTCAAATTTCTTATTCTTAATTCGGATAGCCAAATAGTGGCTAATCCAAAACAAGGATAGGATATCCCTGCTTCCCAATTTAATTCTAATTTCTAATTTTATAACCCTATAGCCAAACAGCCTCTAACCCATTTTTAATTTAAAACATAAGGCCGACACGTGGCAGGGGTGGGTCGGTCTTGGCCCGACCCGAACCCGACCCGAGATCCGAACCGGACCCGAGTGCACAGTACTTTCTTCTCTGTTTTTTCGGTAGGGCTCCGGCGAGGTTCTGGCGCCTTTTCCGGCGTCGGCGACAATTTTTCGATGGATTTTTGTCGTTTCAAAAATGTAGTTCTCTTCATTTTCTCTCAAGGATTCCATATATTGGCTCGGTTTTGGACTTAGACTATTGGATCATCACGAATAGAGGGTCCAACCTCTCGGTCAACTCTCCGGCCGACCCTTCTTCTTCATTTTCATGACTGGTTGGTCACTGTTTGGACTCCCTTCTCACCCCAATGTGATTCTGCACTCATGGGGATTATTTTCTAAACATTATAATAAGGTTTTAAACAAGTTTTTCCTAACCAACCGATTATTCACCCTCACCTGCAACTCACTATTTCTACTTCATTTCCTAATCATTTTGGTTGGTTTCTTTTGCAAAATGATCCATATTTTGTACACTATAAGGCCCTAGAATTAAAATAATTTAATGTGCAAGGAAATGGAAAATCAGAAATGAGCCACTTACCACTTTTTTGGGTTTCTCTCTCTAGCCGTGTGTCTCCTTCACCTTCTTGGCTCCAAGCTTGATTCAAGCTCCAAGATCTCCTTCCTCCTTTCTAGAACTCCCTCTCTCGCTCTTTGTCTCTCTTTTCTTTCTTTCTTTCCAACTGACTGATGTATATACACATACACATGGCCACTCTCTCATGTAACCACCTGCACAGCCCCACTATTCTGACCCTTCCTCTCTGTTCAAGCCACCCTAGTTTCCTACAAGGCAGCTTTGCATTAAATGCAAAGCTGACCTATATATATATATATATATATATTTTCACTCATATACACATACCCGTAGACACACACACACACTCACACGACACCACACATCAGATATATATATATATATATATCCATACACATAACAGTTCACACACACATACAATTATACACACATACACACACATCATCCATGCATTGATAATATAACAATAATAATAATAAATATAATAACAATAACAACAACAACAACAACAACAACAACAACAACAACAATACTAATAATAACAACAACAACAATTATAAAAACTGAAAATTTTTCATAAATAATAAATTTTTTTTTTTTTTAGGTTTTTACAAGCTCGGCCCCACGACACGAGATCCGCATAAGGTGGGTTTCGGGTAGTGACAAAAACGGCTTGGGCAAAACGACTGGGAAAGAAGAAAAGTCAAAAAAAAAAAAGGTGGGTTGCGTAGGAACAAGAAAAAAAAGAAAGAGAAAAGCAAAAAGGTGGTTGATGCAAGCAGAGGGAACAAAAGAAAGAAAAAAGAAACAAATAAACAAAAGAGCCTAAAGCAGCGGCTGTGCTAGAGAAAAGCCCAGGAGGAAAAAAAAAACGCTAGCCCTAGCGTGTAGGGCTTGAGGCATTGTGGTATTTAAAAAGGGAGGCTTGTGCGGCGCTAAAAAAAAGGAAAAAAAAGATAGAAGAAAACGTCAGGCGCTGGGTGGTCCTAGTGGCAGGAAGAAAGAAGAGAAAAGTTTTTCCTTGAGATTTATGTTGTCCATCATATGTATGGGTAACTAAATTCTTAAGTAGGGCTAGGGATGAACTTGCACACTAGATGATATTTTTAATTTATTTTTGATTCATGTACTTGATTTTTATTTATTAAAATTCTTTGGTTTTATCATTCTCAATTTATTGTTGATGTTTTCTTCTCTGAATAATCATAAAGTTTATTCCGTTTATAGATTCAGTCATACTTTTTCTATTGAATGGATTAGTTTTTTGATTATGTTTGGATCAATTGATTATCTATATTGATTTAATTCTTTGCTGTAATATTACTTCCGAGGTATATTGTCGTTGTTGGATTCTCTCAATGTGGATAACAATTTGCGTGATTTAAAAGTGATGAATGATTTTTCAAAAGGTTTCATTCGGTTTAATTTTGGTTTATAATTCTATATCTTCCGATTGGGATTTTTAGAATTAAATTCTCAATTAAGTTATCAGTAAATTAAGAATAATTAAAATATCGGATATATGCAAAGGATTCCCGACGCTCTACTGTTCTTTAATTTGAGTACTTTTTCCGTTAATCACTTTGTTTAATTTTAATTTGCATTTAAAATCACTTTTTATTTTCTTGTTAATCATTTAATATTTTCTTTAGTTTCTTTATTCTTTCTGTTATTCTTTTAATCTGTCTCCCTGTGGAATCGACACCCTAAAGCTGCACTACAACTACTGCGTTATTCTTTGGGCGTAATCACCATGCTTTTAAATGCTCATAAAAAACATTTCTTGAAGTAACCATGTTTTGAATAGGAACGGGTTGGGTTCGGCTCGGAACCCGCCCAGTCACAAATAAGGTTTTAGTGACATGGAGTCGTTTAGGCCTTTGGTTTTTAAATTTAAACTAAACAGGAGTTGTTTGGCTACGAGGTTAAAACCCTAATTTAATAATCCCACATGAAACAGGGATATCCTATCCCTTTTTTGCCTTCTATCCGCTGTTTGACAACTAAATTATCAAAAAAATAAAGAGGAGCCGCAACTCCCCAGACTCGACCCCTGGACCTCTCACACTTGAAGGAATCTAACCCCTACATGTGTGCCACTGTGCCACCGTGCCACCGTGGCACATGTGACACTATATTGACAGAACAAATATATAATATAAAATTAAATGATTAAATTAATTTAATTATTGTAAATTGTCCCGTTACCCAAAAAAATAAAAGAGTAGAGTATTTTAACTTTTTTCGACATTCTGGACCCAATGGTAGGGTCCATTTTTCGAGACAAGATCTTAAAAAATTAAGACACGTAAAATACAAAATTACCATTTTACCCTTAATGATGCCCGAAGCCAAATGGAAGTTCGAGATGGTCTAAATTGATTTTCTTCAGCGTTCTAGACCTAATAGTGAGGTCCATATTATCAAATTAGGTACTGAAAAATAAGATACGTGAAAATACAACTTTATTAAATTATGCCTAATAGTTCGATTTAATGAAAATAAGACCTATCCTAGGAAATTAGAATTCACCCGGTTTAAAAATAAATTAAGAATACCAAATAGGTGGTAATTTAAATTAAATGTGAAATTAATTAAATTCTTCATAAATTATTCTAAAAAAATACAAGGGAAAAGGGAAGGTACACCAATAGCGCCAACCTCGAGGACAAAGGTGGGTAAGTACTTTGAAGTGGAGGTATTAACTCCATGAATTCTAAAGTGCTTTAAATTCAGAATTCCTGAAGTATTTTAAGTTCAAAATTCCTGTATTTACATGACTCATGTTTCAAATGTATTATTACTTCCATTTTTAAATTCTATCGGGACATGAAAGTTAGCTTGTTCATATTGCTGACTTTCTATAAGTTCGTATTCCAACATGTCTATGTTAAGTTCAAACTTGTATTTAATGCCTCTCTAAAAGTAAATATTTTTATACTAGCCATGTTTTAAATATTCCTGAATGATGTGATTAAATGCTCTGAAGGTCATGTTTTAAATATTCTAAATGTTATATTCCAAGTATTTGAAGATTGTTTAAATATTCATAAAAGTATTATTAATGCTCTTGAAAAGCATCCATTTGAAAAGCCATGTTTTAGTGCGCTTAAAAAGCATATATTTGAAGAAGTTATGTTTTAAATGTTCGTGAAAAGCATCTACTGGGAGGTTATGTTTAAATGCTTTTAAATAGCATCTATGTAACACCCAACCCGATTAGTAGAAATTAAGTCACTAATTAAATATTAGGGATTTAAGAAAATTTGATCAAAAGGACGAAAGCTAAAATAAAATAAGTATATGATGATTAAGAACGATACGTGAAGGAAATTAAAATGACAAGGCTTCAACTAACGAAGTTGACACATGAAAAACCTGACCAAAATTTTAAGTCTTCGATTTATTAAATCGACACGAATAAGAAAACAAGTGTAACACCCTGTCCCGATTAAATAGTAATTAAGTCGCCAATTATTAATTAGAGACCCTAAATAGAATAATTAAGAAAATTAATCAAGATATAAACGACAATTTCAAAAATAGTTTTGAGGCCTTGAATTAACGAGGTTGACTCTAGGAAAAATAAAATAAGGCTACGATTTATAAAATTAAAACATGAAAAGTGAATATTAAGTTCGATTCACAAAGTGAAAAATAATGCAAAAGTTAAAAATAAATAATTTAATTGGCCAAACAAGGCCCAATGGAAAAATGACAAAAATAAGCCAAGTTGAGGCCAATGGGTTTTGAACCCTTGACCCAAAGTGGGCAAAGTCTTAAGTCTCAAAAAAATACCACTTGGGCTGGCCATTTTTTGTGTCTTATATTACAAATTATATACACACACACACACACACACAAAAATCAAAACAAAGCCCCACCCCCCAAATTGGCCAATGGCCTTTCATGCACCTAAAATAATAATAAATAAATAAATAAAATATAAGTTATATATATATATATATATCTGTATTGCGTGAGGGAGAATGCAATTAGAAGCATGGAGTGTGTGGGTCAGACTTGATATATGTGAATATAGGTCTGCATGTAGAGAGGGAAAGTAGAGTCAGAAAGTAGAGAGAGAAAGTGAGGTAGAGAGAGAAAGTGAAGAAGGAAAGGGAAGAAGAAGAAGAAAAGAGAAGGGATATGGCTGCATTGAAGGAACCTGAAGGGATCAAAATTGAGCCATAAAGTAGGGATAGCCATTGTCAAGAAGGTAAAACACTAGTTATAAATTTTTCTCTCAAATTCTTATTTTGGCACGGTTTGAGTTGTTTTAGGAACCTAGACTACATGCAAGTAAATATTATGATGAAATAAATGCTATATGCGAAGTGAAATGGGAAGAACCAAGGCAGAAACCACTAAAACAGTGGAATCCACCATTGTTGGACCTGCAATGGTGCAGGTCTGAGATGACCTTCAAGGAACCCATTTTTGTTGTTTAGATCCAAAATATAGGCCACAAGGGTTCTGAAAACCCTAGGCCGTAACCCAAAACCCCAAGGGAAGACCTCTACAACCTGAGTTACAGGTTCGAGTTTTGAAACCCAACCTTTCAAACTTACACCAAAAGCTAAATTTAGGAATGGGAGATGAAACCCCATGACAAAACATAAACAACAGACCAAACTAGAAGAAATTTGGGTAAGGAATGAACGTTTGCTAAAAGGTTGTAGGTACGGTCATGGTGAAGAAAAATTGAACCTTAAGCTTGATTCGAGGCACAAAACTAATGTATAATGGTAGGAAAAGTTCCCATAATCAAAGCATGATCAAAAGCAGAGAAAACCAGCCCCTAAAACTCCACGAAATTAAAGGTTAAATTTTTTGCAATTAGGGAAACACAGTAGGAGAGGGAGGAAGAAGATGAACAATGTGGGTCAGTCTCGGGTCGGATCCGGGTTCGGGTCAGGACCCGACCCATCGCACGAAAGGGCCATAAGTGGGACGACGTTGTATGAGGTTATGTTTTTAAGTTTAAAAATTAAATACAGCTGTTTGGCTACACGGTTAGGTGTCCGATTTAATAGCCACATGCAGAATCGGGATAACCTATCCCTATTTTGCCCCTTTGTCCAGTGTTTGGATTAGGAAAAATCAGAAAAAATAAAAGGGGAGCCGCAGCTCCCCTGGTTTGAACCCCTGACCTCTCGCTGCCCAAGCCCTAAAACCAACCCCTAAGCCACTGAGCCACCACTGCTGACCTTGAGAAATAATGACATAAATAATATATAATATAGAATTGCATAATTAATTAAATTAAATTATTTAATTAATTTAATAATAGTAAAATGATCCGATGCCCAAATAAAATAAGTAAATAGTATATTTTGACTATTTTGGGCATTTTGAATCCAATGGCGAGGTCCGTTTTGTGAGACGGGACTCTAAAAAATTAAGACACGTAAAAGTGTAAATTACCAAATTACCCCTAATATGCCCGAAGCCAAATAAAAAGTCGAGAGGGTCTAAATTGAATTTCTTCGACGTTCTGGACCCAACGGTGAGGTCCATAATACCAAAATAAGTATTGAAAAAAATAAGTCACGTGAAAAATAAAAATTTATTAAATTACCACGAGTAGACCGGCAAGACCAATCCTAGGAACTTAGGATACGACGGGTCTAAAATTAAATAGAGAGCATCAATTTAAAGATGATTTGAAGTGAATGAGGAATTAATTGAAGTCTTGGTGAATTTGATTTTTAGGAATTTCAAAGGAAAAGGGAAAATCCACCAGTAGCGCTGACCCCAATGAACAAGGTGAGTAATCCTGTGCTTTGAAGTGGAGGTTTTTAATCTCCATGGTTTTTGAAGTAAATTGAAGTTTAAATCTTCTGAAGTGTTTTCATGTTAAAATATCTGCGGTATTTTTAAATTTAAATTCTCATATTTATATGCTTTATATTTAAATATACGGTCGTTTTATTTATAAATTCTAACATGGCAGGAAAATTCACTTCTTGGTATTTTTGATAGATGATACGTTATTTTTGTATGTCCATGTAAATGTCAATTGTCACATCCCGCACCCCACCCTACGCGGATGCCAAAGATGTGATGCCAGTGAGTTGCTGTGCCGGTCTTTCTACAGATAATGCAACCAACCAAAGGCAATCTTTTGAACTTTACAATGAATTGCATTCCAAATGTAGGGTTAGAGCAGCAGAATTTATAATCTTTCTCATATAGGGAATGCAACTCATCTATATACCCAGTGCTATATACCATAGAGCACGTCTATAACCAGACAATTAATAACTCTAGTCACATAACACATCTATAACCAAACATATAACATAGAGCATATCTAATATCTCTAGAGTACCATTACCATGAGCCATGTCCTAACATATCTATTGCATATCAATGAATTCAAACATATGCTTTCACTCACCTGAATAGCCAGATTCAGTACACAAGAATCCAAATCTCCATAAAACAGTGCCATAATATTCTTACTTGGAATGCCTCCCGACCTACTAGCATCATATCATTGTGTCTTCTAATCCAAAGGAGATAAGTCCTGAAAAATGTTAGATAAATAGAATGAGCTTAAAGAAGCTTAGTGAGTAACATAGGTTCCTGCCATGGGTTTCAAAACCAGTTTTATATATATACATGGTATCCACATGAAATGCATACTCAAATGCAGCTCAAACAGAATAATTGTAGCTTAAACAGATCAGATCAGACTAGACCAGATTAGATAGATCAAAACAGAGCCAAAACTGAATAGATCAGAACTAAACAGAATAGTACAAGATGCTGAGTTTTGGGATGTTGAGTTCACATGCCTTCTAGCCAGCCATCCCGTCTCTTAGCCAGCCATCCACCCTCTAGAATCAAAACAGAATCGGAATAGAACAGAATTGAGCAGGAGGATGTTGAGTTCTCGAATGCTGAGTTCTGGGATGCTGAGTTCACATGCCTCCTAGCCAGCCATCTTGCCTCTTAGCCAACCATCCACTCTCTAAAATCAAACAAAATCGGAACAAACTCCGAATAGCGCATAGTAGAACAAGACAGACTCAAACAATATCATAACAAGATATATCAAAAACAGGACAGTGTAGGATCATGCTACATGTAATGCAGTGCAAAGAGTATACATAAAGCAAATGCACTAAAAATAGTACAGTATATAAAATAGTTCAGTATATAAATAGTGCAGTATAAAAATGTAGACAATATAGTACTTATACACCAAATCAAGAGTTCGAGTTAGTCACAGTTTGTTGCACTTATCTCCTTTTATAGATAGTCTGATAATCTCTAGATACATCGGCACCTCTTCAAACTTATCCAAATAAATTCATTGGTTCAATTCATGACTTGTCTTGTGTACGAGATCCAGTAGACGAGACCATGTCTCGAGATCCAATAGACATGACCATGTCTCCATCAAAAAAATAAACAAACTCTGATCATCATTTCTTTTGATAAATCAGCCCATGTAGACACATCTACAAAAATCCTTCCATGAAAGCTCTATTGATGCACCATGAAAATATCTCCCCAAATCAACAACAATTGTCCTCAAGCATGCTGAAACAGTAAGATAATGAGAACCTCTCCTCCTTGTGGGACAAGACCCTTATATTTTTAGCATCCAAAAGCACCCAAAATACCTCCATACATCTGCATATCCAATTGATCCGATGCATTGCCCAACTGGATACTTTGTGCTGAAAATCCTTCTTTCCACACTCATCACTCTACTGCATCTCACCTGGTCTGATAATCGCTAAGGGCTCACTTACTAAAGCCTTACCATTTACATTTTTTGACTGCAAAGAACCAATCTGGTCCTCCAATTTTAAGCCCCCACTCAGCATTCCCATGCCAGATATCTTCCCATATGCTATATAGGGTAGCCAAGATCAAATAGGCAGAAATAACTACTGTTACTGGGAAATACCTCTGCTTGTCCCCGAATCCAGCAATAATGCTAGAGTCCTGGTTGAGCAGCAATATGCCAAGAAGAATATTGCACGATTTGAGCCACCTGTGATATTGACATTCAAGATGAGACATATAGCAAAACACATCATAGTAGCAATGTTACCAACTACTGGCATCCAGGCTCCCTTGTTCGTCACAGTATACCCAACCCAAGTTTAGTTACCATCTATGCCAACACAACTGTGCCATCATCGCAAATTGTCAATGGCACAAGCAATTGAGACCGTCTGGCAGAAAGCCCAAATTCATATATGAATTTCCAAATTCAGTTATAAAAATTTTTCGCTTCAGATTTGAAATCTCCCCGTCATCGTCTCCGTCACTTCTGGTCCTTCCTTCACCACCTTATTCATTTTTCTCTTTTTAGTTGACTCTGGAAGCTGCAAGCTTCCTCCCCAACAACTCCTGCTGCGATTGCCGTATGTATATATACATATATATATATATATAGTGGAACAGGCTAGATAGTGGTTGCCAATTCCACTCCTAAGCAGAAACTTATTATTTGAAAACAGCTGCAATGAAAAACCATTCCAACTTCTGTCTCAGCTTCCTCTTGCGTAAAATCCCCTTGATCACAAGTAATGTCTATTCTTCAATCCTCTTTATTACTCATAGCAGGGATGATCATTTCAGAGTCAAAGACCGCTTCCGAATCCTCCTCTAATTCATAACAGCAATCATAACATCCGATAGTTGCAGGTTCTCTAATCTCCATTGCTGGACAACAGTCCTGCTACAAGTGCGTCTCTTTTCCTTTGCACTTCTGTTCCTCTCCTGCACCACCACTTACACACGCATATATATATATATGTATATATCCCTCTACTACACAGCCACCCATACATATATATATATATATACATTGATCTGCTGTACCATCAGAGAGTTCTGGAATTCTCTTCTTTGTCGGTTGCTACTGGAATTTCTCTCTAGAGCTAGAACCTTCTACTCACTTCCTGATTTATCTCATATGGTTTTTATAATATATATATATATATCAATGGCTGTAATCTTTCTTCCAGTAACTTTCGCTGTAACCAACTCCCTTTTCTTTTCTTATCAATTTGTCCAGCTTCTTCAAAAAGCTTCTCTTTTTATCTCTATTATATATACATATATTATAGACATATATATGGATACACATAAGGCAGCCCCTTTTCAATTATTCCCGCAGCTTCCTGAATTATCCATATATAAATACGGCTGCTTCATTTTTGCTTCCATCTGGAAGCTTCCTGAATAATATAATATATATATATATATATACATAGTATACATACACATAATTGTATATCTTATCGTATTTAATATTTTTATTACATAAAATATTAATTTATGAAATACTGGTAAATTTGGCTTAAAACCGAGGCTCGATATTACCATTATTTATTTTACCGATTTTGGGTCCCGTTCGTTTACACTTTATATTATAGTATTTCTGTAATTAATTCCCATATTGGTCTCATATTGTCCATTTCGGTATTCGATTGACCAGGTTATTTATTTCCCAAGCCTACATCATCTTTGATGTTTTGAATTTATTTCATATATTAAAATAATCGATCATGTTACTGTATTTGGAGCCCTTTTGATATATTTTAAACATTTTCATCACAGAGCTGACTTTTGTGAGATCGGGGTACAGTCTGGGTTATGTCAGATTTTTGGGGTATTACATCAATTTTATTAAATGCCTCTCGAAATAAATGCTTTTATTCTATCTGTGCTTTAATAAATTCATGTACATCGTGATTTAAATTCCTGAATCTCATAGGCTAAATGTTTTAAGTATTGCCCTCCAAGTATTTAAAAACTCAGTTAAATTGTCCATGTTTTAAATACTCGTGAAAATTCATTCTTTTTATTGAAGCCATGTTTTTTTAAATGTTCATCAAAAGCATTTCTAGAAGAAGCCATGTTTTAGATGCTCATCAAAGCTTTTCTTGAAAAGTCATGTTTGTAATGCTTGTGAAAAGCACATATTTGAAGAAACCATGTTCTCAATGTTCTTTGAAAAGCATCAGTGAAGAATTGAAAAGTTTTGCAAGATAATGATGCATAAGCATTGCAAATTGTTGAGCTCCCTTCGGGTTCTCAATTCAGAAGAATGCCCGGTAGCAGGATTTGATCCCCTAGGCATGAGATCTTTTTGAAGTAAGACTAGAATCTGGTTCGAAACGGATTTTCCCTAATCAAAGTGAAAAGATGAAATGTTTGCAAAAATGGTAGTAGGTTTTCGAACCCCCCATTTTCATGAAAACGGGTTTTTATATAACCCTTTGTTTTGAAGAAGAAGAAATTTGCATCCTCCTATTTTCATGGAAAGGATTTCAAATTATTTCCTTGGCTTTCAAATGGCCATTCTGCACATGTTTATAAATTCTGTTGCATATTGAATGCTTTAAAAATGCATCATACTACGTGATTTGAAGATTCTTGTATCCTGCGATTATTTAAAAAATGTGCCTAGCTTGAATGCCTTGTATGCTTCACGTTATCTATTTTTGAAGATTTCTATTTTCTGTATCTGAAGTATATGTACAATTGGTAGTGTATGTTTATATGAACCTTCTCTTATAACTAACCCACTACCACTTGAAAACCCATGACAAAGTACTGGAATTACTCACTGGGCTTGTTGAAGCTCACCCCATTATCCTAACATTTTTCAGGTAATGATGAATGTGAGCCTTGCCCAATTTAAGGACTGGCGATTAGCAGCTCCATTATGATAAAGGACTTTTTGAAATATTAGGACCCATAGTTGGTCAAATTTTGTTATAGTAATTTTGGACAAATATATACTTAAGCCCCAAGGGGCAATTGGATATGTAATGTGTAAAACTTTAAAATTTTTAGTATGCTATGATTGTATAATGTTTGTTTACCACTCTGAAGAAGAAGAAGAAGCAACAGTACCGAACGGGCATGCGAGTTGTAAAAGAAAAAGTTTTTTTCACGCTTCCGCGATTGTCAATCCTGGCCGTACTATATCATCGTCCGGCGTGTTGCTTACGTGAGCCCACCCGGTGGCCCACGGGCCGAAGGGTGGCGGTCGCGATTCCCTTAATTGGCATGGGGCGGGTTTCGGAGGGTCGTTGTCACGACCCGAAACCCATCCTATGCGGATCTCGTGTCGCGGGGCCGACCTAATAGCCTTCCCTACTTTTTTCAATCTTTCTAACAATAATAACAGTAAATAATATAGTCATAATATTGAAAAGCGAAAGTCTTAATACAAATCATTGTTCAATGACTGAAAATGTGACTAACGATAAATTAAACATAAACCACTTTTAGGTGGTAAGTACATGGGAAAGACTACATTATTCTATCATGTTCCTTAATAGCCTCCTTATACTCTTGATCTCCTAATGTAGCATTCTCACTTGAAAAAAATAATAAATGGGGTGAGCTAACAAGCTTAATAAGTAAAAGCCTATCTCCAATACGAGTTAGGAATCACATGAAAAAATACAAACTCAAAGGTAACATGATAGCTAGTCATGACAATGGTTGTAGTTAGCAAAAAAATGCCATAAGGGCCAATGAATAATAAGGCACAATAATAACAGTGTAACATGAGTGTGGGAAAAGTTCAATGATCACGATCAACATAAATATACTACCATAATAAATCAGTCACAGTCAAATCCAATAAATAAGGAACAATCAATCATAGATCTATTCATAGGGAAATGAAAACATCCTATGAATCTAATAAATATTGATACAATAGTCAAACATGAATGATGCATTTACTCTGTTCAGGGTATGGTAGACCCTCGGTCTTTTGGGGGCCCGGCATACCCCCCTTAACATGAATGCATGTAAAAGGCCCTTTTAACTCACTGAGTAAAAATGCCATCATTGCCATGTGTCCGTTCACTAACTTGACCCGTAGGTTCTGTAAATCAGATAACATCGGATGGGTAATGTGACTGAGCACAAAACCCGGCATGTAACATGAATCAGGAGTACATCATAATTCCTTAAGAAGTGTATAAGATATGGAACATCATCATAACATAAGCATTCAATGATAAGTATCAGTACAATGAATGAAATCATGAGATATCAGTCAGTAGGCCTCCATCAGATAGGACAATATCAATGGTGGGAATAATAATAGTGGATACATATATGAGTACAAGTTTTGGCAGTAATAGAAAGAATGTGGCTTGGAAAACTATGTATCAAAGATAAAAATTTACTTACCTTATCAGTGACTTAGTATTCTGTGACTTTCCCTTTTCCTTTCGAGTCCCTTATATATCAGTAAACACATTTCAGTTTTAATGCTATTCATCAAATTTTATGCTTCATTCTTCTAAGTTTCTCTTTTACTAATTTAGACTCCACCGTTGAGTTTGGAATGTTGAAGAAAGTCGGTTTAGGCTTTTGCGAAATTCCATTTGGGTTTGAGTATTATGGTAATTTTGGCTTTTTACGGGTCTTTATTTTTTCGGAGTCCCATCTCATAAAACAGACCTCACCATTGGATTCAGAATACCCGAGATAGTCAAAATACACTATTCATTTATTTTAATTGGACTTCGCATTATTTCACTATATTTAATTTAATTAAATTAATTTAATTTAAGTTGTACATAATATATATATATATATATATATTTATATTTATGCACATTGAACATCACGGGCTTGCCTGTCAAAACGGTTTGGGCTTGGGTTCTCTTTCAAATGGTCAAGGGCTCGATTCTCTAGAGGCGCAGCCCCTTTTATTTTTTTTCTCTAATTTGGGTAGTTATATAATATATATATATATATATATATATAGTGGATAATACGACCACACGTGAGCCCATGACTCAGTGGTTTGTGAATCAGTGTGTGAATCCTTCCATGGTTAGGTCTTGGTTTCGACTTCTAGGGGCGGCAGCCCCTGTATTTTTTTTTCTTTGGTTTCCTAACCCAAATAGTGGACAAGATTTAGAATTGGGATAGGATAACCTCATCCCAATTCAGCACACTAAATTAATTCCACATCCCAGTAACCAAACAGACCGTATATATATATATATATATATATATTCAAATTAGACATAAACAAAATGACACAGTATCGATGCAAAACCCCTGAACACGACACCGTTTAATAGTCACTATACATCGTCTTCTCCGGCCAGGTTCCGACGTCCCTTCCGGTGCCGGTGGCCTTTTTTCGATCGATTTTTCGACCGATCTCAATGTGGTTCTATTCACAATACAATGGAGCTCATGAATCTATCATTAGTTTTCCATTTTGACTACTCTAAACTCACGAATAGAGGGAACAATAACTCAGGTTGGTTTTTCGGCCAAGTCTTCCCTTCCAATTTTGTGACTTCTGAGTCACTCCCGAGGCCCAAAATTGTTTCTAAACATCAAGTGAGCATGCTTTTAACAATTTTACATAACATTTATAAGGTTTCATACATATTGTCACAAAAATATGATTATTCTACATAACTTGTAACTGCCTTTTTTCTAGCTCATTTTTGCACCTTTTTTATTGATTCTTTTTGTAACATTTTCCTCTTGTCATACTTATTCAGACCCTAGTAATAAAATCTAACTTCATGCTTTAAAATTTTAAAAACAGAAATCAACCTAACTTACCTTTATTCTCAAGTTTGCTCGCGGTTTCTCCCTCTAACTGCTTTGGCTTCTCCCTTTTTAGACCTCAGACTCCTTTCTTGGTTCTAAATTCCTCAAGCTCCTACTCCTATTTATAGGGAAAATTTCCCCTTACTGGACGCCAACTATCTCTCTCTCTCTCTCCTTTTTTTTTTTTTTTTTCCTTTTTTGTAGTTTTCCTTGACTTTCATTCCTTTGATTTTGGCTGTCTCCCCATTTTTTTCTCCAGTTTGTTCAGAGCATTAAATTTCTTGAAGACTTTATACATATCTTGAAATTTCATGGAAGTTTCCCAGTCCCACTCAATACGCCAAAATTACACACAGCACATGCATACATGGCTTGTATATATATATATATTATTTCATTTTGTGCAGTAATGCATATATATATATATATCTACACATATATACTAAAATGTACATTCCCATTTTTGTATATGGTCGTATATATGTACACATGTAATTATTCACATATATATACTTAATTATATAGCAGTTTATGTTTGGTGTTATGATATATATATATATATATATATGTATATACTTGCATTTTGATACACAGTTCCGGTTGCTCGGGCATAGCCCAGCACTACCTGTACATTTGAAACCATTCATATTCTAAAGTCGTTTATTCCATTCAGTATTGTAATATAGGGCCTTAATAGTTCGAGTTTACATGATTTTTCAGGCATATTCCGGGTCGGGGTATTACATTCTCTCCCCCTTAAATAATTTTGGTCCCCAAACTTAACTATATCATGGTGTAAACAAATGCAGGTACTCAGCACGCATTTCAGTCTCACATTCCCAAGTAGCCTCCTCAAGTTGATGATTCCTCCACAACACCTTTACTAGCGGAATGGTCTTATTCCGAAGAACTTCCTCTCGTCTGTCCAGGATATATACTAGTTGTTCAATATAACTCAAGTCCTCCTAAACATCTATAGGCTCGTGCTTTACTATCTGGTCTGGGCTATGTACACACTTCCTCAACATGGAAACATGAAAAACATCGTGTACGTGTGCTAGCTCAGATGGTAAGGCGAGCTGATACATTATTGGTTCGACTCGTTTAATAATCTCGAAGGGTCCAATGTATCGTGGTCCTAACTTCCATCTCTTACCAAATCTGACCACTCCCTTCATCGGTGATACCTTCAGAAACACGTAGTCACCTGTCATAAACTCCAACTCTCGCCTCCTGGTATCTGCATAACTCTTCTGTCGGTCTAAGTCATCAATAAACGCTATCTGATGAGATGAATCTTATCCGTGGTCTGTTCTACTATTTCCGATCCAAATAGTTTCTTATCACCTACCTCCTTCCAGCATAATGGAGATCTATATGGTGTACCATATAGTGCCTTATAAGGTGCCATACCAATACTAGCTTTGTAGCCATTGTTGTATGTGAACACTACTAATGGTAGTTGATCCTCCCAACTTCCCCTGAAATCCATGACGTAGAATCGTAGTAGGTACTCCAATGTCTGTATTGTCCTCTCGGACTGTCCATTTGTCTCGGGGTGGTATGTAGTGCTAAGACTTAATTCTGTACCCATAGCCTTCTGTAGACTCTTCCAGAATTTAGACACAAATCATGGATCTTGGTTGGATACAATGGACACTAGGACTCCATGTAATCGAACGATCTCCTTGATATAAAGCATGGTCAATCGATCCAAAGTCTGAGTCGTCTTGGTCACAAGGAAATGAATTGTCTGTGTCAGTTTGTCGACGATCACGCATATCAAATCATTCCTATGTGATGTCTTAGGCAATCCTCATACAAAATCCATCATAATGTGCTCCCATTTCCACTTTAGTGTTGGCAGTGACTGTAGTAGCCCTCTTGGCTTCTGGTGCTCAACCTTAATTCGCTGACATTCTATACATCATGGAATATGTTTAGCTATATCTTTCTTCATCCCTAGCCACCAGTAATTTTTCTTCATATTGTGGTACATTTTTGTATTTCCTAGGTGTATAGTGAATCTAGAACTGTATGCCTCGTCAAGAATCTCCTTTTTAACCTTAGGTACGTCTGGCACACAGATCCTATCATGATAATACAACACCTCATCTCATATCAAGAAATCTGTATTCCCTCCAATTTTAGCCTTTTGACAGAACTTAATTAACTTGTTGTCATGAGCTTGCAATTCCTTGATCTTGTTAATAATCGTAAGACCGATTGTGACATTAGCACACACTGCCCTAGAACCTGGCAGAATCACCTCAATCTCCATGACTTATATCTCCTGTAGTAGCTCATTCTGTGTAGTCAATAGGTACGCAAGACTCCCTGATGACTTTCTGCTAAGAGCATCAGCTACAACATTTGCTTTCCCTGGATGATACTGGATGCTGAGCTCGTAACCCTTGATCAACTCTAACCAACACCGTTGGCACAAATTGAGCTCCTTTTGTGTAAACAAGTACTTAAGACTTTTGTTATCGGTGAAAATCTCGCACGTAGCTCCATATAGATAATGCTTCTATATCTTAAGTGCAAAGATAATAGCTACAAGCTCAAGGTCGTGAGTCAGGTAGTTCTTTTCGTGTGGCCTCAATTATCGTGAAGCATAGGCCACTACCCTTCCTTGCTACATCAGCATACATCCCCAGCCTTGGTGTGAGGCATCACTATAGATCACAAAACCCTCTGTCCCATCTGGTACTGTCAGGATCGGAGCTGTAACTAATTGGTTCTTTAGCTCTTGAAAACTTTGCTCCCTCTCTTTAGTTTAGATGAATAGAACATCCTTTTTAGTCAGTTGGGTAATTGGCGCAGCTATCTTGGAGAAGTCTTTGACAAATCTCCTATAGTAGCCAGCTAAACCCATGAAACTGCGAACCTCCATGATGGTCGTCGGTCGGGGCCAATTGGTAATAGCTTCTATCTTTTGGGGGTCCACAGAGATCCCATCTTTACTGACTACATACCCTAAGAAGGAAATGCTGGAGAGCCAGAAGTCACACTTCTTTAGCTTAGCATATAACTTCTGCTCTCTTAGCTTCTGTAGGACTTTCCTCAGATGTATTTCATGCTCTTCTTGGTTCTTAGAATAAACCAGAATATCGTCAATGAATACAATTACGAAGTCGTCCAAGTACGCTTTGAATACTCTGTTAATTAAATCCATGAATGCGGTTGGGGCATTAGTTATTCCAAACAGCATGACCAAAAACTCATAATGCCCATGCCGGGTTCTGAACACCGTTTTCTAAATGTTGGTAGGTCTGACCTTTAGCTGGTGATAACAGAATCTCAGGTCGGTCTTCGAGAATACTTGAGCTCCCTTCAGCTGGTCGAATAGATCATCTATTCTGGGCAGTGGATATCTGTTCTTGATGGTAACCTTGTTTAATTCAGGGTAGTCAATACATAGTCTCATGGTTCCATCTTTTTTCTTAACAAATAACACAGGTGCACCCCATAGTGATGAGTTGGGTCGTATAAAACCCTTGTCTAGTAATTCCTGTAGTTGTAGATTTAGCTCTTTCAGTTCTGCTAGTGCCATCCTGTAGGGTGTTTTGGAAATAGGCGAGGTACTTGGCAATATGTCGATGCTAAACTCAATCTCCCTGTCCACAGCCATTCCTGGAAGATTTTCCGGAAATACCTCAGGGAATTCCTTAGCAATGGGGATCTGCTCTAATTTAGGCTGCTGCGAGTTAGTGTCTTGGACACTACATAAGAAACCATGGCATCCTTTGCGAAGCAGACGCCTAGCTTGGATAGAGGAAACAAAATAGGGTGGAGAAGCCACTCATGTTCCTTCAAACTCAATCGTTGGAAATCTGGGGTTCTAATGAGAATTCACTTGCCACATAGTCTATCGTGGCATGGTTTGCAGCTAACCAATCCATTCCGAGGATAACATCGTACCCACAAATTTCTAATGGTATAAGATCAACGAAGAATTATGTACCCATAATCTGTATCTTATAATTTCTATACATAGTATCCCCCAATAATGTTTTCCTCGATGGTATAGACACGTGCAGTAAATATCCTAAGGGTTCTGTCACTATGTTCAACTTAGTAGCATATGTAGGGGATATAAAAGAATGAGTAGAACTAGTATCAAATAAGACATTGGCATGCTGTGGACAAACTAAAAGAGTACCTACGACTACGAAAGTCATAGCCTGCATGTTCCGGGGTACGATGGAGAAAAACCGTCCGGCTTGCTGTTGGACATTTGTTGGCCCATTTCTGCAGGTTTGGGGTCTAGGTGCTACGGCTACGGGTGTTGGTGCTCTAACTGAAGTAGTACTGATCGTGGCTTGGTTGTTCTGAGAACAATTCCTTGTAAAATGTCCCTCCTTGCCACAGTAGTAGCAAGTGTTGCTATCTTTGAGGCACTGGCCTCTATGGATCCTCTAACAGTTACGACATTTAGTTGCGCCCCCTTCAGTGTTGCTTGGCCTCCTCTGATTGGATCTTGCCACTTGGGACCCAGCTCTAGGCCTAGTAAATGTGGATCCCTGTCTAGAGAAAGAAGATCCTGACCTCCGATTCTGATTTCCTCCTGACCTTTGATTTGCCCGTCTTTTGGCGAACTCTTCGCCACTCTTCTTAATAATTTTTGCAGTGATCACTACCTCATTATAGGTGGGTATCCGTTGAGGCTTCAATCTATCCTTAATGGCCCATCGTAGGCCCTCTTCAAACTTCCGGGCTTTGAGATCCTCACTGTTAATAACATTAGAGGCAAATCTGGCCAACTCATTGAACTTGGTCTCATACTGTTTTACTACCATATTGCCCTGCTAAAGTATTATGAACTCAGCAATTTTTTGGTTCTTCACTTCTCGGGAAAAATACTTGTCATAGAAAACCGTGGTAAAGCACTGCCAGTCCATGTTCGGCTCCTTGGCCTCCTCAAGCAGCCACCATACGTGGGCAGCTCCCTTGAACTCGTACTTGGCATATGCCACCTTTTGTGTTTCAGTGCACGGTAGGATATGAAAAATCCTGTTCATCTCCAAGAACCACTCCTCTACAACCATAACTCCCTAAGTACCGTTAAAGGTTGGAGGCTTCATTTTCTGAAATTGCTCATATGCGAATACTAGGTCACACTCGTTCCCTTGATAACCTCCCGTGTTGACAGGCCGCTCCTGTTGCACTGGTTGACTAGTATCCTCGTTGACCGACTGCTCTTGTTGTGCTGGCTGACTAACACCCAGATTGACAGGTTGCTCATGTCGTACTGGCTAGCTAGTGCTTGTTTGATTTGTACCAGCTTGACTCTGGGGTAAGGCCTCGATAACCTGCTTCAACAACTACTCCAAACGCTCAATGCGCTCTATAGCGGCCGCGGTAACCCTTGTGTTAACCATTACTGAAAAGACATTCAGTACATTTACATAAGATAATAGTTAGTAGCCATGTAAGGTTTGTCATCTAGGTATCGGTATTACAATTGCTTCATTTTTAGACGTAACAGTTTTAGTGTTCTAATCCTGTCTCCCATCACACTCTAGCACCTAAAACTTAGCTCTGATACCAAATTGTCACGACTCGAAACCCACCCTATGCGGATCTTGTGTCGTGGGGCCAACCCAATAGCAGTCCCTACTTTTTCCATTCTTTCTAACAATAATAACAGTAAATAATATAGTCATAATATTGAAAAGCAGAAGTCTTAATACAAATCACTATATAATGACTGAAAATGAGACTAACGATAAATTAAACATAAATCACTTTTAGGTGGTGAGTACATGGGAGAGACTCATTATTCTATCATGTTCCTCAACTGCCTTCCTATGCTCATGATCTCCTAATGTAGCATTCTCACCTGAAAAAAATAATAAATAGGTTGAGCTAACAAGCTCAGTAAGTAAAAGCCTATCTCCAATACGGGTTAGGAATCACATGGAAAAATACAAACTCAAAGGTAACATGATAGCCAGTCATGACAACGGTTGTAGTTAGCAATAAAATGCCGTAAGGGCCAATGAATAATAAGGCACAATAATAACAGTGTAACATGAGTGTGGAAAAAGTTCAATGATCATGATCAACATAAATATACTGCCACAATAAATCGGTTACAGTCAAATCCAATAAATAAGGAACAATCAATCATAGATCTATTCATAGGGACATGAAAACATCTTATAAATCCAATAAATATTGATACAATAGTCAAACATGAATAATGCATTTACTCTGTTCAGGGTTTGGTAGACCCTATCTTTTGGGGACCCAGCATACCCCCCCTTAACATGAATGCATATAAAAGGCTCTTTTAACTCACTGCGTAAAAACGCCATCATTGCCATGTGTCCGTTCACGGACTTGACCCGTAGGTCTTGTAAATCAGATAGCATCGGATGGGTAATGTGACTGAGCACAAAACCCGGCATGTAACATGAATCAGGAGTACATCATAATTCCATAAGAAGTGTATAAGATATGGAACATCATCATAACATAAGCATTCAATGGTAAGTATCAGTACAATGAATGAAATCATGAGATATCAGGCAATAGGCCTCCATCAGATAGGACAATGTCAATGGTGGGAATAATAACAGTGGATATATATATGAGTACAAGTTTTGGCAGTAATAGAAAGAATGTGGCTTGGAAAACCACGTATAAAAGATAGGAATTTACTTACCTTATCAGTGACTTAGTATTCTGTGACTTTCCCTTTTCCTTTCGAGTCTCCTATATATCAATAAACACGTTTCAGTTTTAATGCTATTTATCAAATTTTATGCTTCATTCTTCTAAGTTTCATTTTTGCTAATTTAGACTCTACCGTTGAGTTCGGAACGTCAAAGAAAGTCGGTTTAGGCTATCCCGAAATTCCATTTCGGTTCGGGGACTATCAGGGGCATTATGGTAATTTTGGATTTTTACGGGTCTTTATTTTTTCAGAGTCCCGTCTCGTAAAATGGACCTCACCATTGGATTTAGAATGCCCGAGATAGTCAAAATACACTATTCATTTATATTAATTAGACTTCGCATTATTTCACTATATTTAATTAAATTAAATTAATTTAATTTAAGTTGTACATAATATATATATATATATATATATATATATTTATGCACATTGAACATCACGGGCTTGCCTGTCAAAACGATTTGGGCTTGGGTTCTCTTTCAAATGGTCAGGGGTACGATTCTCTAGGGGTGCAACCCCTTTTTTTTTCCCCCCTTTGATTTAGGTAGTTATATAATATATATATATATATATATATATATATATAGTGGATAATACGACCACACGTGAGCCCATGGCTTAGTGGTCTGTGAATCAGTGTGTGAATCCTTCCTTGGTTAGGTCTTGTTTTCAACTCTTGGGGGCAGCATCCCCCGTATTTTTTTTTCTTTGGTTTCCTAACCCAAACATCATCTTCTCCGGCTAGGCTCCGGCGTCCCTTCTAGCGCCGGTGGCCTTTTTCTGATCAATTTTTCGGTTGATCTCAATGTGGTTTTGTTCACAATATCATGGAGGTCACGAATCTATCATTGGTTTTCCATTTTGACTACTCTAAACTCATGAATAGAGGGAACAATAACTCAGGTCGGTTTTCCGGCCAAGTCTTCCCTTCCAATTTCGTGATTTCTGAGTCACTCTCGAGGCCCAAAATTGTTTCTAAACATCAAGTGAGCATGCTTTTAACAATTCTACATAATATTTATAAGGTTTCATGCATATTGTCAAAATTTATTAGATCAGATTGACCTTTATTTGGCCTCTACTTTGCACTTACCGTGCTCAAGGGCATTTTGGTCATTTTACGTTTTATGAAATTCTTACACCGATTCGTCATTTAATCATGTGTACAATTTCACGAGTGTTTGGGTCTCTATCGGTATCAATTTCGTCCCATTTGGACTTCATTTGGATTTCGTGTAACATTAGGGGCATTTTGGTAATTTCATATTTTCATGAAATTTTGACCCTGACTCGTCATTTAATCATGTATACAGTTTCACGAGTATTTGGGCTTCTATCGGTATCAATTTCATCCCATTTGGACTTCGTATAGCATCAGGGACATTTTGGTAATTTTACATGTTGTATGGCTAAACTTTTCGGGACCTCAGTTCATAAAATGGACCTCATCATTAGGTCCAGAATGTCCGACATAGTTAGATTGGACTATCTTTTATTTTTAATTACCCTAGGTATCATCAAGGGCAGTACAGTCATTTAACATTTGCGTGTTTGTATTTTTCAGAACTTAGTTTCACAAATCGGACTCCACTATTGAGTCCGGAGTGTCCGACATAGTTAAATTAGACTATCTTTTATTTTTAATTAACCCTGGGTATCATCAAAGGCAGTACAGTCATTTATCATTTGCGTGTCTATATTTTTTGGGACTTAATTTTCCAAATCAGACTCCACCATTGAGTCCGGAATGCCCGAATTAGTAGAAATACACTATTTATTTATTCAATTTGGGCTTCGTTTGACTTATTTAATGTCCAAGGGTAAAATAGTAATTTTACCTATTTAATAAAATAATTAAAATAATTATTTTATTATTTATTTATTTTTCGGGGGCTTATATGCATAAATTCTTTAGAAGCTAGGCCAGAACACAATTATTCGAAAGGCTCCCAAGTAGCCTCCTCAACCCCATGATGGTTCCAACGAACCTTGACCAAAGGGATGGTCCTGCCTCGCAAAACCTGGTCCCTCGAGTCCAATATCTCTACGGGTCTCTGGTCATAAGAAGCGTCGCCCTCTAACTGAAGATCTACTCAATCTAATACATGGGAGGGGTCAGGCTCATACTTCCTCAGCATCGATACATGAAAGACATCATGAACCCCAGATAGCTGCGGTGGTAATGCTAGCTTATAAGCCACCTCACCAACGCTTCCAAGAATCTCAAAGGGGCCTATAAATCGTGGCGATAGCTTCCCACCGCACCCAAATCTCCTCAAACCTCGTCGGGGAGATATCTTGAGGAACACATGGTCCCCAACCTCGAATGATAAGGGCCGCCGCCTCCTATCTGTATAACTCTTTTGGCGACTCTAAGCTGTCAACAAGCGCTGCCTGATCACCTGTATCTTTTCCGTGGTCTCACGGACTATATCGGGCCCCAAGGCAGCTGTCTCTCCCACCTCAGTCCAACACACCGGGGAATGGCACGGCCTACCATACAACGCCTCAAATGGTGCCATCTCAATACTGGACTGATAGCTGTTGTTCTAGGCAAACTCGACTAAGGCAAGGTGATCCTCCTAGCTACCCCTGAAATCTATGACACAAGCCCTAAGCATGTCTTCAAGGATCTGAATGGTACGCTCTGACTGGCCATTGATCTGGGGGTGAAAGGCAGTACTAAACTGGAGTTGGGTCCCTAAGGCTGTTTGGAGGCTCTGCCAGAACCGGGCAGTGAAATGTGGGTCCTTGTCTGAAACAATAGATACTGGAACCCCATATAGTCATACAATCTCTCGAATATACAATCTACTGAGGGCGTCTGATGAATCAGTCACTCTGATCGGCAAAAAGTGAGCAGACTTTGTCAACCTGTCCACGATAACCTAAATTGCATCGTGGCCTCTCGGTGACTTCGGAAGACCCATCATGAAATCCATAGTAACGTGCTCCCACTTCCACTCGGCCACTGGCAATGGCTGCAACAACCCTCCGGTCTTTGGTGCTCAGCCTTCACCTGCTGGCACGTGAGGCATCTCGACATGAACTGCGCCACATCTCTCTTCATCCCCGTCCACCAATATTGACGGCGCAGATCGTGATACATCTTAGTGCCCCCTAGGTGCATTTCCAGTCGTGAGTGATGGAAATCTCTAAGGACATCAGCCCTGAGAGACTCTGGAACAAAAACTCTACCCAAATACCTCAGGCTAAGGTCAGAATGCACTGTCCATCCCTCAAATCCCTCAGGACTAGCAATCCGTGCTCTAATCTGATCTGCCTCAGCATCCAATAACTGTGCCTCTATGACTCTAGGCAAAAGGGTGGGCTGTACACACAAGCTGAACAAAATGGCATGTCCCTCAAACTCAGCAAGATCTAAATCAAACTCGCCAATATCCCCCATCATCTCCCACTTCCTGATGGCAATACTGGCAATAGTACCCCTTGACCTCCTGCTGAGTGCATCTGCCACTACATTGGCCCTCCCTGGGTGGTACTGAAGATCAAAATCGTAATCCTCCATGTACTCCATCCATCTCCTCTGCCTAAGGTTCAGGTCCTTCTGTGTGAAGATATACCTGAGGCTCTTGTGGTCAGAGAAAACCTCGAATCTCTCCCCGTATAAGTAGTGTCACCAACTCTTCAGTGCAAAGATGACGGCAGCTAGCTCTAGATCATGTGTGGGGTAGTTCCGCTCATGGTTCTTCAACTGGCAAGAACCGTAGGCTGCCACTCTACCCTCCTGCATCAGTACACAACCTAATCCCTCTCGGGAAGCATCACAGTACACAGCATAACCCACTCTCCTCTCAAGTATGATCAAAACAGGCGCTGAATTCACTCTCATCTTCAGCTCCTGAAAGGATTGCTCACAGTCATCTGTCCACAGAAATCTGATGCCCTTGCATGTCAGATGAGTCATCGGCGCGGCAAGACGGGAGAAACCTCCACAAATCGTCGGTAATATCCAGCTAACCCCAGAAAACTCCGAATCTCGAATACACTACTCGGTCTCTCCCAACTCATGACAGCCTCAATCTTGGAGGGATCTACAGATACCCCTCCACTGGATACGACATGGCCTAAGAACTGTACCTCTTGAAGCCAGAACTCGCATTTCGAGAACTTGGCAAATAGGCGATGCTCTCTCAGAATCTGCAATACAGTCCTCAAATGAAAGGCATGTACATCCTCAGTAGGCGAATATACCAAGATATCATCCACAAATACTACCACAAACTGATCCAGGTAAGGACTAAAAATGCGGTGCATCAAGTCCATGAATGCCGCTGGGGCATTCATCACACCAAAGGGCATAACCACAAACTCATAATGACCATAGCGAGTGCGGAAAGCTGTCTTCGCTATGTCCTCCTCCCTAACCCTCAACTGGTGATAACCCGATCTAAGATTAATCTTCGAGAAGCATCTCGAACCTCTCAACTGATCAAATAAATCATCAATCCTAGGTAACGGGTACTTATTCTTGATAGTAACCCGGTTCAGCCTCCTGTAATCCACACATAACCGCAGTGTCCCATCCTTCTTCTTCACAAACAATGCCGAGGCACCCCACGAAGAAGTGCTAGGACGGATAAACCCCTTATGCTATAGGTCAGTCAATTGCTCCCTCAGCTCTCTCAACTCAGCTGGAGCCATGCGGTAAGGTGGTATGGAAATGGGTGTAGTGCTGGGAATAAGCTCTATAGTGAACTCGATTTCTCGTCTAGGGGGTAGACAAGTCAAGTCACTCGGAAAGACGTCGGGGAACTCATCCACCACTGGGGGTAACACAATCTCTGTGGTCTCACAATCACCCGCAATCAAACTAGCTAGCATATAACTATGGCCGCCCCAGCTCCTAGAATCACACAACGGTGGAACCAAGAAATCCCCCTGATCCCCTGTGAAATAAAAACAGTCTCCCTCAGGAGTGCACACGATCACCCTCCCCCTATAGCAGTCTATACTCGCCCGGTAGGTGAACAACCAATCCATCCCCAGAATCACATCAAACCCGGTCATGTCAAGTACAATAAAATCAAAGTGAAGAACACGATCAGCTATCTCTATCGAGCAATCTCTACAGATCCTCGTCAGTACTACACTACCCCCAACTGGCATACCAACATGCAACGGGGGATCCAATCGATCTATATCCAAACCCAATGACATAGCAAGTATAGTGGAAATGAATGAATGTGATGCACCTGAATCTATCAACACACTGGCTCATGAACTGGATACAAGAAATGTACCTTTGACTACTGATGGCCCGGCAGTAGAGGTCTCCGGGGTGGCTACTGCATAGACTCGGCCCTGAGTGGTCTGGCCCTGCCTGCCTCCCTCTCTGTGTGCTTGTTGGCCTCCTCCTCTAGGTGCTGGAGCTCTGACACTCTGTGCGGGGGATGCAGACTGGTGATAGGGTGCTGGGAGTCCCTGGACTGACTGTGGCTGGGGCAGAGGCACCTGCGTATACTAGTAATAATGGGGCCTCAGCGCGCTCGACCCTTGAGGGCAGTTGGCCCTAACATGGCCAGGCTGATGACAAGTGTAACAAACCAGTGGGGCTCTTTGACTCGGTGCTGGTAGAGGTAGTGGAAGTGACCCCTGACTAGATCCGACACCCTGTACAAAGCTGGGTCCCCTCAAAGGACAATCGGCCCTCCTATGGCCAGGTTGTCTGCATGTATAACACGAAAGAGGTCGCTATGATCCTTCTCCTCTAGAAGTGGATGGCAAGGCAGGTCAGGGAGCTACTGAATGGAGGGGTCCTACTGGTGGCTGTGTGGAAGAAGTACTAGCTCGGTACCTCTTCTGCGGTCTATAGGTCGGGGCAGGTGTAGAGGTCTGTACTGTGGGTGCCCTGCCCTAAGCTTTGGTCTCTCTGATCCCTCTAAGATTGGCTAGCTCTCTCTCCACCTTGGAGGCCCTGATCACTACCTCCTCATATGTTTCTATGATGTGACCAGCCAACCTGTCTCTAATAGAGGTCTTCAACCCCTTGAGAAAATTGTACACCCTCAACTCTTCATTCCCGATAATGTGTGGGGCAAACCTCTCCAAAGCAGTGAATCGAGACTCATACTGGGCCACTGTCATATCCCTCTAGAGAAGTGCCTCGAACTCCTCCCTGAACCCTACCCTGGCAGACACTAGAAAGTAGTGGTCATTGAACATGGCCATAAACGCCTCCCATCCCTCACCGAACCGGTGCAATCTGTCAGTGGCTACCTCCCACCACTGACTGGCCAGGTTTGTAAACTGAAATATGGCACATCTGATCCTCAAGTGGGGCTCAGTAATCCCCTGTGAGTCAAAAATCCGGGTGATCTACCTCAACCACTCCTTTGCAACTAGTGGGTCTGGCTGTCCAGCAAAGGTAGGTGGTCTCATCCTCTGGAACACCTTCATCACGAAGGTGTCCCTGGTCTCACTGCCTGTGGTCCGTGCCTCCATCATAGTACGGAGACACTCCTGTAAAAGGGCTGCCATGTCTCTGGCGCCAACCGTCTGCTCTACCTCCTGTACTGGAGCGGGAGCAGGAATAGGGGCAAAGGCGGGAGCAATAACCTTCTCAGCTATACTGTGCTCATGTGCGTCAGCTGGGGCAATAACCTCATCGACTATATCAGGAACAGGGGCAGCAGCTCTAGGTCTGCCACAACGGGGTTGGGCAGTAGCCCTAGGCCTACCCTGTCTGGGTGGTCCGGCTCTCGTAGGAGCTCGTCTAAGAGGCATATCTACAAGTCCAAGAGAAAAATTCAATGTCACTTTTTCACATCCAGATATAAGCATTTAAATGTAATCTCAATCATGTTCTTATCGATAACCTGTACTTAACGGGTAGCACATATAGCAAGTCATGATATATACACTTAACGCTTAACAAGTTTTCACACATTATACACGTCATGCCTCTCAACATAGCATCAATTAGCACGTAATCACAACAAGTCACGCATCAGGACATATGATCACATAGCACATAAGGTCCTACCGCATGCCACTAACAGTTCACACTAAGTCATCACTTTTTCCTCTAGGGTCTCATGGTGTTTTAACAACAACCCACGGTTTCTAGGTATTCGAACCTAAGCTTTGATACCATGTTGTCACGCCCCGAATTCCAGCGAACCCGAGGCACGAGTAACGAGACAAAAGAAAATAAAATAATAAAGAAATAAAGACAATTAAGGACAATCACATACATTCCATACACTGTTCTGATACATTACATAGGGTCTGGTCCATTAGTTCACGACATACAAAATAAGAAATAGTCTCAGGCTTATGCCCTTATACAACATTAAATGCGCCCCTCGGGCCAAGCGTAATCTATACTCAAATCATCTCGACGTCTCGCACAACTAGAGCGTCATCTGAAATGTTTGTCCTACGAATGGGTCAGCTCAACTGCTGGTACAATATAATACTAATGCAAGAAACAAAATAAGGGCGTGGCATGTGCAAGTGTACAGTTATTTCTATATGGCATTCAATATCATTATGGCAGTACATGAACAGTATGCGGTATATAAGCAGTATGTGTGACACACCCATGCAACTCTATGCCACCATGTCTCGTCTTATGGTCCTTCCCCGATAGCTCGAGTACTAATATATGTCTCGCTTCACGGTCTGGAACCCGTCAGGCATGCGAGTACCTAATGGTCGATTTTGGATTTTTCACCACAGGATTTACACCCTCATAATGCACAGTACCACGTGCTCAACTCACGCCATGCACAAGGAACCACACTATTCCAATATGCTCTGATACCACGTTGTCACGCCCCGAATTTCGGCGAACCTAAGGCGCGAGTAACGAGACAAAAGAAAATAAAATAATAAAGAAATAAAGACAATTAAGGACAATCACATACATTCCATACACTGTTCTGATACATTACATAGGGTCTGGTCCATTAGTTCACGACATACAAAATAAGAAATAGTCTCGGGCTTATGCCTTTATACAACATTAAATACGCCCCTCGGCCCAAACATAATCCACAATCAAATCATCTCTACATCTCGCACAGCTGGAGCGTCATCTAAATGTTTGTCCCACGAATGGGTCAGCTCAACTGCTGGTACAATATAATGCTAATGCAAGAAACAAAATTAAGGGCGTGGCATGTGCAAGTGTACAGTTATTTCTATATGGCATTCAATATCATTATGGCAGTACATGAACAATATACAGTATATAAACAGTATGAGTGACACACCCATGCAACTCTATGCCACCATGTCTCGTCTTATGGTCCTTCCCTGATAGCCCGAGTACTAATATATGTCTCGCTTCACGGTCCGAAAACTGTTAGGCATACGAGTACCTAATGGCCGATTTTGGGTTTTTCACCACAGGATCTGCACCCTCATAATGCACAGCACCACGTGCTCAACTCACACCATGTCCAAGGAATCACACTATGCCAATATGCTTTGATTCATTCATACCATAATATAATCTCGATTATGCATCTCATTCACACATGAAGCATGCTTTCAGTCACATATTTCATAGTCTCAACAGTTCTCACAGAATATAATCCACACACTATACTAACACATGCGATATACACATAATCATTATCCACTTTATCACCCAACTTACAGCAAGATAGCATGAAGCACATAAGCATGTGAACAATTAAACAAACATGTGAAGCATCAAGTCAACAGAGCAAGCATTCCTAAGCTCAATTCTATTTCTTACTTAGCACAATATATTGTACCTGATAATTGACCTCAACTCGAAAAAGTGTACTCGAAGTATAGTAGGATCACTGTGAGAATACCGAAGGTCAGATCACCTTCTCCTTGCCTTTTCGTGTCCCTAAAATCATAACATGTGACTCAGTTCATTTGTTTCCTAAATGATGTTATTCAACAAATTTTATGTCTTTATTTTATAGGTTTCTATTTTGTTAAATTAAACTCTACTATTGAGTTCGGAATGTCGAAGAAAATAAGTTTAGGTTTTCGTGGAATTCAATTCGGACATCTGAGCTAAAAAGGGCAAAACAGTCATTTTACACTTTTCACGGGTCCTTACATTTCAAGACCTCTTTTCACAAATCGGACTCCATAGTTGAGTCCAGAATGGTCGAAATAATAAAGTTTCACTATTTGTTTACTTAATTTGGAGTTTGTTTGACTGCGTTTCAATTCAAGGGCATTTTGGTAATTTTAAAAGTTACTACGGGTCTTTCATTTTTTGGGACCCCGTCTTGTAAAACGGACCTCACCATTGGCCTCAGAATGGTCGAGATAGTCAAAATACACTAATGACTTGTCCCATTTGGACTCTGGATTATTTTGGAATATTTAAATAATTAAATTAATTAATTAATTTAATTAATATTTTATTCTGGTGGGGTCAGATCATAATTTCTCAAAATTTTAGGGGTCAAAGTGTAATTTCTGAAAGTTCTAGGGTCAAACTTAATTTCTAAAAAGTCTAGGGTTAAATTTGTAATTTCTCAAATTTCCTATTCTCAATTCGATTAGCCAAACAGGGATTAATCCAGAACAGGGATAGGATATCCCTGTTCCTGTTTCAATTTCAATTTTTCAATTTCTTACATCCGTAGCCAAACAGCCCATTCCAACTTTTAATTTAAAACAATAGGATGACACGTGGCAGGGGCGGGTCGCCCAAGCCCAACCCGAACCCGACTCGAACACCCCTCTTTCTTCCCCGTTTTTTCGGCGAGGTACCAGTAGGGTTCCGGCGCCTTTTTCGGCACCGGCGAGATTTTTTTGGTGAGTTTTCACAGCTTTAAAAATGCAGTTTTCTTAGGTTTTTCATGTAGATTTCTTATCTAAAGTTGGTTTTGGATTTAAACCATCGGATCATCACGAATAGAGGGTCAAACGCCTCGGTCAAATTTTCGGCCGACTCTCCTCTTTCATTTTCGTGACTGTTTGGTCACGGTTCAACCTCCATTTTTATCCTAATGGGTTTCTGCACTATGGAGGAACAATCCCTCCTCCCCAAAACCAAGTTTTCAATCAATATTTTCCAACCACCCGATTATCCAACCCACCTGCAACTCACTTTTTCTATCTTATTTCTTAACCATTTTAAGTGATTTCTTTTGAAAAATGTTCCATATTTCATACACTATAAGACCCAAGAATTAAATCTAAACAATATGCTAAGAAACAGAAAAATCAGAGAAGAACCACTCACTGTTTTTTGGGTTTCTCTCTCTAGCCGTGCGTCTCCTTCACCTTCTGGTTCCAAGCTTGATTCAAGCTCCAAGATCCCCTTCTCCTTTCCAGAAATCTCTCTCTCGCTCTCTGTCTCTCTTTTCTCTCTTTCTTTCCAACCGACCGAGACATATACACCCACACACATCCACTCTCTCACGTCACCACCTGCACAGCCCCTTTTCTTGACCTTTCTTCTCTGTTCAGCCACCCTAATTTCTCTACAAGGCAGCTTTGCATTAAATGCAAAGCTGCCCTATATATATACCTATATATTCCACTCATATACACACACTCGTAGACACACACACACACTTATACGATCTGGCACACACATGGTCTGTCACACAGTGCACACATGCACTATTATGTATATATACATATATGTCCACCCACATGCACACACTCCCACAGATTTATATATATAAATATATATATATATATATATACATGCATATACATCATTTTACACATATGCATACTATATATATATATAACACATGCATTAATAATAACAATAATAATAATAATAATAATAATAATAAAAATAAATAAATAAAATAAAAAATTTTAATAACCAAGAAAAGTTTTATATATAAATTTTTTTTTTTTTTTTTTTTTGCAGGTTATTACAATTGGGGACAATGGGCAGTCCCGATCCTGCTTCGTCTTCCTCTTCCCCTTCTATGCTTAGGTCCAGTGACAGGGAGGCTGGTTCGTCTGGCCAGGCCGCGAGGGAGGAGGGGGCGAGTGCAATGAGTAAGGGAGTACTCGAGGCCATTAGGAAATAATACGATTTCCCAAAAAACATGACCTGTAGAGTTCCTAAGTCCTCGGATCGTCCCTCCGATATCAGGAGGGGAGAGATCTGTGCCTACTTTGAGTGATTTCACCTAGGCGTATGTCTCCTTTTCCATCCCCTCTTATTGGAATTTTTTACTTTTTTTGATATATGCCCGGCCGATCTCAATGTGAATAGTTGGAGGCAACTTTTGGCCTTCATAGTTTAGGTCGTCTGAATGGGGTCCAAGTAGACCTGGACCTCATTCGCTGTCAAATGGATCTGAAGTACCTCAAATCGGAGGGACTTTATTATACGTGCTTCGACCAGAGGTTCAGACCTTTGACCTCGGTGCCCTCTTCCAACAAAACTTGAAAGAAGTGGTACTTCTTCGTAGGGGGAGGCTGGGAGCGCGAAGATTTTGAGGGCCATCTAAGTCTTTTTCCTTGGCACACCGGCCCGAAGGGTGAGTACTCAAACCTGAGTAATTAGTCCTCTGATTCGATCTTTTCCTTTTTCAGCTGTTTTAACTTCGATCTCTTTTGTGTTCTTTTTACAGATAGAAAAAAGTAGAAGAGGCCCAAATTTACTGACGAGCTTGCAGAGAGGTACCGCCGTCTCCTTCAGCCCACTCTTCGCTCCCACGACCAAGTGCTTTCACCTCAGAATCTGATGGCAACTGACCTGACAAAAGATGAGGCCGGTGCTTACAAGAAGAATGTATTAGCGGGATTTGTCCCAGCTCAAAAACGAAGAAGAGCGTTCCATCCACCTCAACTACCGCACCTTTTGCTCATAAGAGGAGAAGATTGATTTCCAAGGCCAATCGCGAGGCCCGAGAAGCCCGACGTTCCGAAGTGGATGGACCCCCTACGACTCAGAACACGGATACAGCCGGGGTCCCCCGATTTGAAAAGCGGAGACCTGACGAGACGACTGAGACTCCGGAAGTGCAGGTGTCAAGTCCCCCTCCTCCGAGCACGTTTGCAGAAGGATCGAACTCGATCCCCTCCAATCCTTACGAAGCAGCTTCGGGGTCAGAGGCTATGAAATCCGCTCTGAAGGCAGGCCTCCCTTACGGTTTTCAAGGCAAGACCTCGAGACAGATAATTGTCGACCTCATGTTGGGTCATGCTAGGGTAAGTCCTCCGTAATCATGGTTTTCCTTTAATCTTACCTACTTGTTTTAGTTTGTACTTACTTTTTGTACCTTCGTTGGCAGGGTCTTTGGGCGATGGGCGTCTTGATGGACCGCTTCGACTAGTCCAAAAGGGCCAACATTCTTCAGGCGGAGTTAAAGACAGCCCAGACAGATCTCGATGTCGCTAGGTCCAGTCCGAGGTTGGTTGAATCCGAGTTGAGCGCTGCGCAATCTAGTTTGTAGGAGGCTCGCTCCGAGCTCGGTGCCGCTCGTACAGAACTTGAGGCAGCCCGTGCCCAAGTGAGTGCCTTGGAAGCCAAATGCAGGGATCTCGAGGCGCAGTACTTGGAGGCGAAACGGGGAGTGGAGTCCCTATTCACCCAAAGGAACAAGCTCCATGAAGACTTGGAGTCTCTGAGGAACCAGCTAAAAGAGACCGAGACGGCCGAAGCTCGGAAACTAGAGGAGGCCCGTGCCGAGGCCAGGGCGGCCACCAAGGCGGGACTGATGGGCCTGGCTACTTCCATGGGTAGGGAGCTCGTGGACTCTGGGTATATGCTCTGTAGGAAGAGGATCCAGAAGCTGTATCCAGACCTTGATATCTCCACTCTGGACGACATAAAGGTCGGCGAGTCAGTGCTGAATTCCCCTGCTCAGCAGGAAGATGAAGGCTTTGTTGAAAATGCTGTCCCTCTAGCCTCCGCTCCCCCTACCAACCCGAAATAGATTTTTTTGTATTGGTTTTGCGTTTTTAATTATTGTAATCTTTGGCCTATTTGGGCATTACTGAATGAAAGAGCTTTTATGTTATACCGATCTGTAGTCTTCTTAATAATGCTTGTCCCTGAATCAAACTTGAATGAATCGTTCTTTGGGTGACGACTATTTAATCAAGGCTTTTGGCTGAACTTAATAACTAATCATGACAACAAACTTTTAACCTTCGCCAGAGGCTAAACATCTGACCAAAAATAAGTTAGACCGAAAGTCTGACAATGGAACTGTGGGTCCAGAGGTTAAGTAATTGACCGAAAATATGTCACACTGAAAGATTTATGAAATAAGAAAGTTCTTAGTTGGCATTTTGACCTGACGATCGACGGATCTCCAGAATGTTTATTGAAATCCTTTTATTAAGGCCTTACCTACAGCGCTCTTGCTTGTAGGGGCCTTTTGCTTGGACCAGGTCTGAGGACCTGTTTGTTTGAGACCTTACCTACAGCGCTCTTGCTCGTAAGGGCCTTTTGCTCGGATCAGGTATGAGGACCTGTTTATTTGAGACCTTACCTACAGCGCTCTTGCTCGTAGGGGTCTTTTCTTTGGATCAGGTCTGAGGACCTGCTTATTTGAGACCTTACTTATAGCGCTTTTGCTCGTAGGGGTCTTGATTACGCCCAAAGAATAACACGGTAATTGTAGTGTAGCTTTGGGGTGTCGATTCCACAAAGAGACAAAATTAAAAGAATAATAAACAAAATTTCTGAAACTACAGAACTATTAGACGGTTAACGAGAAAATAAAATATAAAAAGTGATTTTGAATGCAACTAAAAATTAAATAAGCTGAATAACGGATGAAAATATTCAAATTTAACGAACAGTGGAGTGTGGGGAATCCCTTGCACATATATGGTATTTTAATTATTTTTAATTCACTAATAACTCAATCGAGAAATTAAATTCCAAAAATCTCAATCGGAAGATTTAAAATTATGAACCAGAATTAGACTGAAAATAACCCTTCGAAAATCATTCATCAATTTTAAATCATGCAATTTAATATTCACATTGAGAAAATCCAACGACGACAATATACCTAACGAGCAATACTACAGCAAAGAATTAAATCAATATGAATAATTAATTGTTCCAAAAATAATCAAAACATTAATCCATTCGATAGAAAAAGCATGACTGAATCTATAAACAGACTAAACCCTTTAATTATTCGGAGAATAAAATCCAACAATTAATTTAGAATGATCATCAAAGAATTTAACAAGTGAAAACCACGTACAGGAATCAAAAATAAATTAAAATAACCATCTATAGTGCAAGTTCATCCCTAACCCCACTTGAAAATTTAGTTACTCATGTACAGAACGGGCAACATAAACCTCATGGAGAAACACTGAGCCATGGAAAAGCTTGCTGATGTTCCCTGCGCCAGAATTTCCCTTCTGCGTCGCACCTGCGGCTCTCTCCTCTGTGTTGTTCCGCTGCAGGACCTCTGTATTTTTTCTCCTTTTCTCCGTTTCTCCGCATCTTCTGTATAATTCTCGTTAATTTTTTCCTGCGCCTCTAGTTGAACCCTACATGCCACAGCCCTTGGGCCTCAATTCCAACTGCACAAGCCCCAGCAGTCGCGCCTTGCCTTGCGCGTGGCTCTTTCCAAGCCGCCATGCCTAAGCCAGCCGCACCAGGCCCCTGGCCCACTTCACTTCACAGTCGCACCAAGCCTACTGGCTTTTTTCTTTATTGTGTCTTGCACCGTGCAACATTTGGCACTCCAGCGACAGGCCCACACCTTGCCCAGGCCCACGCCAATTTTGACTTCTTTTCTTGTTTTATTTTTCTTGTCTTGTTTTCGCTTTTTCCTTACTTTTTTTTCTGTTCTTTTTCTTATCCAGCCACAAGGCAGCCGCTGCTTTAACTCTCTTCTTTAGCTTTCTTTCTTGATCTTCATCTGCATCCTCTAAAACAGGACCGACAATTAATGCAATACTTGAGATTTTGAAATATCATATAATACTCAAATCCATCTCACTGTGAATAAAAATTAAATCAAATAATATCAATTACAACCCAACATTTCTATTCATATTTTAGCAATTTCGTCTAATAATAGGACATTTAGAGTGCACTTTTGCGCACTCATCACACCCCCCAACTTACTCATTGCTAGTCCCTAGCAATTTTCATGCAAAAATGACAAAAGGGACCAAAGAAGATCACACACAGCATGCATCTAATCACACATTTCGGATTCACAAATCAAAGCAATCTTAGGAATTCAATAATCCTATAACAATCAATCCACTTATAGCAATTCGCAGACTGTGTGTGTGTGCTCCAAACCATATCCGTCTAACCACAAACCATGACACATGCAACATCAAGAACATCTCAAGCAAAAGGTTCAACTCCATATCTCACGGGTATAAAAGTGTTTCATGTAGGGTTTCTCTCTATGGAGTTGACAAGGGGTGAACACACTCGATGAAGAATTTGGCAATTACGTATAAGCAACAAGCAAACATTGATCTTATGATAGGCGCACTAACAAATGAGACTTCCACCACTCTTTTCCACAGGCTTACTCAGGATTAGAACGATCAACATAAAAGGGTTGTAACATGGCTCAGGTTGACGTTATACGAAGAAAAGGATAAAAAGGATTCAAAAGCTTCCAAGTATATACTAAGAAAATTTCATTACGAACCATAGTAAACCAAACTTTTCACTTGATGTACTCTTCAACTTTTCAAATCTCTGAATAACAAAACGTCTCCTTCTTCTTCTTCTTTCTCTTTTTCTTTTTCAAGTTTTTTTTCTTTTTTTTTTTAAATCTAATAAACTTTGATGCTCATTGACTTTGATGCTCACCTAACTGAACACTTTTGCACTTGTACTCTTTCTTTTTCTTTTTCTTTTTCTATTTATTTTCAATGTAACACAAAAAACACGAACTGCAAATTCCACACCTAGTACACACTTGGAAGCAAAAAGGGTAGGAAAATCAATGTATAGGCTATACTCCAATGTGGAGAGGTATGGATGATGTGGGCACATGAAAAAGAACTATATGTGTGTTTTTTGGCTCAAAGTTGGCTACTAAGGGTCTATGATGAGAAGGGTTAGCTTGAAAGGCTCAGACGTTAATCCTAAATTGATTTTCGTCATATCCCAAGTATATCCGTCGTCATACCACCAACCATGTAATGATATTTTCAAAAGAAGTGCCCAATTCAACAGATCAATGAACGCTCATCACAAACTGAATTTGTGGACTCTCAATTCTCTCCAAAACACACATGAATACTTAAGCAAAAGAGTTCTCTAGCTACATGTGTCAAACCACCATCTTACCACAAAGTTTGGATAAGTGCATTAAAAGTTCTGTGAATGCCTCAGTAGAATAATTATGGTGGATTCTGTGAACTCACAAAAATAGCTATGAATGATAATGAATGCTCATGTGAAAAGATGCATGTGTGATGCAAATTTTAAAAAATTTTGACACATGAAAGTATGCCACAACAATTTAAATGTTGAATTGCAACCACCACCCCCCAACTTAAATGAAACATTGTCCTCAATGTTTAGCAATCAAAATTGAATGGAGGGTTCTAAAAAGGAGAGAATACACCTGATGTGTTGTGGACAGCTCGCTAAGCACCAAAGATGGCAATCTGAACTGACAAAATGAAACTAACCTGCAAATAAAAACAAAGAAAACAGCAGCAAATAAAAAGAAAAAGAATGAAAATAAAATAAAACAAAATAAAATAAAATAAAAACATACCTGTATGGCGCTATCAAGGTTGATAAACCGGGTCCATAAGTGGAATGTCTTCCACTTCCGAAACTTGCCTATCAATCAAAACTTTAAGGCGCTGGCCATTTACTTTAAAAACCCGACCATCCTTAGGATCCTCTATTTCGACTACCCTATGTCCAAAAACATTTTTCACTATAAAGGGGCCTGTCCACCTAGACCTAAGTTTTCCTGGGTGCCTATGGAGTCTAGAGTCATATAAAAATATTCGATCATCAAGCTTAAAAGTTTTTCTCAAAATATTTTTATCATGAAATGCTTTCATTTTAGCCTTATAGATTTTGGAGTTCTCATAAGCATCATTTCTCAACTCTTCTAACTCGGTCAATTGCAATTTTCTTAGCTTACCTGCTTCTCCTATGTCAAAATTGAAATGCTTTACGGCCCAATAGGCTCGATGCTCGAGCTCCACAGGTAAGTGACAAGGCTTTCCAAAAATAAGCCTATAAGGTGACATGCCTAAGGGAGTTTTGAAAGCTGTACGGTAGGCCCAAAGTGCATCAACTAATCTCAAAGACCAATCTTTGCGATCAGGGTTAACCTTTTTTTCTAAAATTTGCTTAATTTCCCTATTTGCAAGTTCTACCTGTCCATTGGTCTGGGGATGATAAGCAGTAGAGACTTTATGTACCACCCCATATTTTTTCATCAAAGCCTCAAAAGAACGGTTGCAAAAATGTGTGCCTCGGTCACTAATGATGGCACGTGGTGTACCAAACCTAGACAACACATTCTCTTTCAGAAATTTAATCACCGTCTTATTATCATTATTCTTGCAAGCGGCTGCCTCTACCCATTTTGAGACATAATCTACTGCCACAATAATATATAGATATCCAAAAGAAGGAGGAAATGGTCCCATGAAATCAATGCCCCAACAATCAAAAATTTCAATCACTAAAATCGGGTTTAAGGGCATCATGTTACGATGGGTCATAACTCCTAACTTTTGACAGTGTTTACATGATCGACAATAGATGTTAGCATCTTTAAACAAGGTAGGCCAATAAAATTCACACTGCAGAATTTTTGCAGCGGTTTTCTTCATTGAAAAGTGGCCCCCACAAGCTTGGGTGTGACAAAATTCTAAAACACTAGAAATCTCTTCATCAGGGATGCAAAGCCTTAAGATTTGGTTAGGGTAGTATTTGAAAAGAACAGGGTCATCCCAATAGAAATTACGTACCTCAGTTAGGAACTTCCTTTTATCCTGGGCGCTCCAATCCACTAGTATCTCACCTGCAACCAAAGAATTCACAATATGAGCAAACTATGGTAAAGAAGTATAGAAAGTAAATGCTCATCGGGAAAATCATCCCTTATCGGCAGGTGGTCAGAAGTGTCCTCAAATGTGAGCCTCAAAAGATGGTCAGCCACGACGTTTTCCACACCTTTCTTATCTTTGATAGTGGTGTCAAATTCCTACAAAAGTAAAATCCACCGTATTAGTCGTGCCTTAGCATCCTTCTTTGTGAGAAGGTACTTAAGGGCTGCATGATTTGTGAAAACAAGAATAGGAGAACCAATTAAATAAGCACGAAATTTGTCCAAAGCAAACACTACAGCTAGCAACTCTTTTTCAGTAGTAGAGTAATTCATTTGAGCACTATTTAGAGTTCTACTAGTATAGTAAATGACAAAGGGCTTCTTCTCCCTTCGCTGTCCAAGAACAACACCTACAGCATAATCATTGGCATCACACATAATCTCAAAAGGTAAAGTCCAATCAGGTGGCTGCATTATAGGTGCTGAGGTAAGCTTGCCAATTAGTGTTTTGAAGGCCTCTTGACACGCTTGTGTCCACTCAAATGGGGCATCTTTAGCTAGGAGGTCACATAGTGGTCTAGATATGCTGGAAAAATTCTGTATGAACCTCCTATAAAAGCCTGCATGACCAAGAAAGGATCTCACATCCTTGACTGTCTTAGGTGTGGGCAATTTAGAGATTAATTCAATCTTAGATTGATCAACCTCTATCCCTCTAGAAGAAATAATATGCCCTAAGACAATACCTGAAGGGACCATAAAATGACATTTTTCCCAATTCAAAACCAAGTCCTTCTCCTCACAACGGGTCAACACTCTCTTTAAATTCAATAAGCATGCATCAAAAGAGGATCCAAAAACAGTCACGTCATCCATAAACACCTCCATGCAATTTTCAACCATATCACTAAAAATACTCATCATGCAACGTTGAGCAGGTGCATTACACAATCCAAATGGCATTCTACGAAAAGCATAAGTACCAAAAGGACAAGTAAAAGTGGTTTTTTCCTAGTCTTCTAATGCAATTTCAATTTGATAATAACCAGAATAACCATCTAAGAAACAATAATAAGGATGACTAGCCACACGCTCAAGAATTTGATCAATAAAAGGGAGAGGAAAATGGTCTTTTCGAGTGGCGGCATTCAGTTTTCTATAATCAATGCACATCCGCCATCCAGTCACAAGTCTTGTAGGGACTAACTCTCCTAGGTCATTTTTTATCACAGTGACACCTAACTTTTTCGGGACAACCTGCGTAGGACTAACCCATTTACTATCAGCAATAGGATAAATGATTCCAGCATCTAATAGTTTCAAAACTTCATTTTTCACCACTTCTTTCATAGTAGGATTAAGCCTACGCTGGGGGTCTCTACGAGGGTTAGTTCCTTCCTCCAAATTGATTTTATGCGAACAAACTAGGGCACTAACACCTTTTATGTCAGCTATGCTCCAACCTATGGCCGAACTATGCCTATTCAGGGTCTGAATTAATTTTTCACCTTGGGACTCAGACAATTTAAATGAGATAATAACAGGAAAAGTATCACCTGGACCAAGGAAAACATGCTTTAAACCCTTAGGCAAAGGCTTTAATTCAACCTTTGGTGGTTCCACACTTGAAGGAATCTGCTCATCCCTTTTTGTAGGTAACTCTTCAAACTTTGGTTGCCATGCCGGTGTTCCATAATCCTGAGTCCTGTCAAAAATAGCACAAATGTCAACCACATCAGATGGATCAGTAATATAATCGAACTCAGAATTAACCAAAAAATGCTCAAGGGGATCAGAATCATGAGTTGGAGGAACTCCCCTATCAACGAGTGAATCAATCATGTATGTCTGGTGGCACTCGTCATCCTCTTCTAGCTGTTTTGCAACATGAAATATATTCACTTCAAGAGTCATGTTCCCAAAAGACAGCTTCATGAGCCCATTCCTGCAATTAATAAGAGCGTTAGCAGTGGCAAGGAAAGGCCTACCTAAAATCAAAGGAATCTTAGAGGTAGAATCAACAACAGAGTTAGTGTCAAGGATTATGAAATCAACAGGATAATAAAATTTATCAACTTGAATTAAAACATCCTCTACCACACCCCATGGCGCTCTGACTGAACGGTCAGCCAATTGCAATACCACAGAGGTTGGTTTGATCTCTCCCAACCCCATATGCAAGTAGATAGAATAAGGCATTAGATTCACACTTGCTCCTAAATCAAGTAAAGCTTGTCCAAACTCATGATTTCCAATGCTGCATGCAATGGTTGGACAACCGGGATCCTTGTACTTGGGGGGAATCCTCTGCTCAATCAGAGCACTAACTTGCTCTGTCAGAAATGCTGTCTTCTTCACATGGTGCTTCCTCTTAACTGTACATAAATCTTTAAGAACTTTTGCAAAAGTAGGAACTTGTTTAATCACATGCAAAGGAGGAAGATTGATTTTTACCTGTTTGAGATTTTCGAGGATTTCATTATTAGGATCCAAAGTGCGCTTGGTTGATTTTAAAGCCCGAGGGAATGGTACCTTAACATAGCTATTTGTCACCTCTGGTTCCTTGGGCAGCTCAACATTGCTATTATCTTGCTCCTTTTCCATATCCTCTGATTTGTGCATTGTTGGGATGTGTAAGGACTTACCACTTCGAGTCACAATGGCATTTGCATCCTTCAGATTCTCTTGTGCCATGTGTTGACCTTGGGGCGTGGACTGAGCTTGGGAAGGGAATCTGCCTCACTCATTCACACTCAAAAAGCTCATCAATTTAGACACTTGGCTCTTTATCTCCTTATTTTCTTCGACAACCTGCGTGATCAAAGATTCAAATTTTTGGTTAGTCTTACCCTGTGCTTCAATAAATGCCTGTAAAGTATCTTCTAAAGAATTCCTAGAAGATGAAGATGCATGATATGGTGCAGGGTATGATCTAGGAGGCTGTGCAGGTGGTGGTGTAGGTGGTTGGTTTTCAGACTTCCAGCTAAAATTGGGGTGATTGCGCCACCCTGGATTGTAAGTCTCAGAGTAGGGTGTGAAAGGCTTCTTATACATACCTAAGGTATTATATTGGTCCTCATACATCCCTCTTATCTCAGCTGATGTGGGACACTCTTGGGCAAGGTGATCTACCCCGCCACACATTGAACATGGTCTAAAAGGCTCTACATAATTAGCCAAGTGTGTTGGCTTTACGTCTCTAGCCTTTAGCATCTCTAACTCTCTAGTGAGTGTCTCAACCTTAGCTTTCAAGTTGTCCTCCTCCCTAAGATGGTAAATTCCCCCACTGTTTTGGTTCCCTATAGGTCGTGACCTATTTGTGCTCTCAGTAGCACTAGGTCCTGTCCATGTGTGAGCTTTTTCAACAAGCTCATTAAGATACTCTATGGCCTCATCAGGATCTTTCTGTAAGAACTCACCATTACACATCATCTCTACAAATTGGCGCTCTCTAGGTGTAAGTCCCTCAGAGAAATAACTTACTACACGCCAACTCTCATACCCATGGTGCGGGCATATACTCAATAACTCCTTAAATCTCTCCCAAGACTAATACAAAGTCTCACTATCCTTTTGTACAAAGGTAGAAATTTGTCTTTTTAAAGCATTGGTCTTGTGTTGGGGAAAGTATTTAGTGAAGAAAATCTGGGTCATCTCATTCCACGATCCAATTGACCGTGGTCTCAGTGAGTATAGCCAACTCTTAGCTCGATCTTTCAAAGAGAAAGGAAATAACTTAAGTCTCACAATGTCTTGTGTTGCATTTTGACTATGAAAAGTCGCAACTACCTCTTCAAACACCCTAATATGCACATATGGATTCTCATTTTCCAAACCATGAAATGTAGGGAGTAATTGTATCACCCCCGTTTTAACATCAATTGGACGAGCATTGGGTGGAAACATGATGCATGATGGTGTAGCTGTGCGTGTAGGGTGAAGGTAATCCTGAAGGGTCCTAGTGGGTTGATCCTCGTATTCACTCATATTTTTAGAATTGGAAGGTCAAACAAAGAATTAGAAAAACATGAAAAATTATACTCTAAATCTGACTCTAACACATGCCTATAAGCAAATCGACCTAATGCGTCCCTATACCTATTATGCATACAAGATGACAATAATAAAATAAATAAAAAAATGAAATAAAATAAAATAAATAAATAGAAATAATAATAATAATAATAATAATAATAATAATAATAATAATAATAATAATAATAATAATAATAATAATAATAATAATGCAGCAAGTAAAAAGAAGGGAACGAAGTTACCACCTTTACAAACTGCTGAAAAGAAAAACTATCTACTGATTCTTCTACCGTCTCCCCGGCAACGGCGCCAAAATTTGATTACGCCCAAAGAATAACGTGGTAGTTGTAGTGTAGCTTTGGGGTGTCGATTCCACAGGAAGACTAAATTAAAAGAATAATAAACAAAATTTCTGAAACTACAGAACTATTAGACGGTTAACGAGAAAATAAAATATAAAAAATGATTTTGAATGCAACTAAAAATTGAACAAGCTGAATAACGGATGAAAATATTCAAATTTAACGAACAGTGGAGTGTGGGGAATCCCTTGCACATATATGGTATTTTAATTATTTTTAATTCACTGATAACTCAATTGAGAAATTAAATTCGAAAAATCTCAATCGGAAGATTTAAAATTATGAACCAGAATTAGACTGAAAATAACCCTTCGAAAATCATTCATCAATTTTAAATCATGCAATTTAATATTCACATTGAGAAAATCCAACGACGACAATATACCTAACGAGCAATACTACAGCAAAGAATTAAATCAATATGAATAATTAATTGTTCCAAAAATAATCAAAACATTAATCCATTCGATAGAAAAAGCATGACTGAATCTATAAACAGACTAAACCCTTTAATTATTCGGAGAATAAAATCCAACAATTAATTTACAATGATCATCAAAGAATTTAACAAGTGAAAACCACGTACAGGAATCAAAAATTGATGCTGCACTTTTTGACTCGCAACACGTGAGGGCTCCGTGACCTGTAGAACACTCAGAAAGATGATCAGAGGACCACCGGATTGGCTCCGGCGGTAGCCGCTCCGATGCTTAAGTAAGTAAGGGAATTGAAAGACTGTATTGAAAGCCAAAGAATGAGCATAAGAAAATAAAGTGTACCTCTAGGGTTTAATATATAAGATGTGGTTCTCCTAATTTGATTAGGTTTTGCCGCCACGAATATAGGGATTTGATCATCGGAGATTTGCAGTTACCTTGTGGAGCATTGAATCGTAGATGGATATAATCATAGATAGTAGTTTCCGTGTTGAAGACTGTTTCCTTATTCCCCGCTTAACAGTTGTTAAGGAAACCATATATGCAGTGTTGAATAAATATTGTCCAGAACAGGAGGTCTGGAAGATGTACATGAGAATATCCTAAATGCTTCATCTGCACTGTATGACCGAGTTTATCGGTTCTGAATGATATATAAATAAGAATGCCCCGAAAGCTTGTGGCTGCTCTGTATGATAGACATCTATGAGAATACCCTGAAAGCGTGTAGCTGTTCTGTATGACCGAAATATATGAGCTCTGTAGGATCGAGATTTGTTAATCTGATGGGCACACATGTCTCAAAGTGATTGGTGTGTCTGTTTGTGGTATATCAAAAATAAATTAAAACAACCATCTATAGTGCAAGTTCATCCCTAACCCCACTTGAAAATTTAGTTACCCATGTACAGAACGGGCAACATAAACCTCATGGAGAAACACTGAGCCATGGAAAAGCTTGCTGATGTTCCCTGCGCCAGAATTTCCCTTCTGCGCCGCACCTGCGGCTCTCTCCTCTGTGTTGTTCTGCCGCAGGACCTCTGTATTTTTTCTCCTCTCTCTCCGTTTCTCCGCAGCTTTTGTATATTTCTCGTTAATTTTTTCCTGCTCCTCCAGTTGAACCCTATATGCCACAGCCCTTGGGCCTTAATTCCAACCGCACAAGCCCCAGCAGCCGCACCCTACCTTGCGCGTGGCTCTTTCCAAGCCGCCATGCCCAAGCCAGCCGCACCAGGCCCCTGGCCCACTCCACTTCACAGTCACATCAAGCTTACTGGATTTTTTCTTTGTTGTGTCTTGCACCATGCAGCACCTGGCACTCCAGCGACAGGCCCACACCTTGCCTAGGCCCACGCCAATTTTGACTTCTTTTCTTGTTTTATTTTTCCTTGCTCTTTTTTTTCTTGACTTGTCTTCGCTTTTTCCTTACTTTTTTTTTTCTGTTCTTTTTTTGATCGAGCCACAAGGCAGCCGCTGCTTTAACTCTCTTCTTTAGCTTTCTTTCTTGATCTTCATCTGCAACCTCTAAAACAGGACCAACAATTAATGCAATACTTGAGATTTTGAAATATCATATAACACTCAAATCCATCTCACTGTGAATAAAAATTAAATCAAATTATATCAATTACAACCCAACATTTCTATTTATATTTTAGCAATTTCATCTAATAATAGGAAATTTAGAGTGTACTTTTGTGCACTCGTCAGGTCTTTTCTTTGGATCAAGTTTGAGGACCTGTTTATTTGAGACCTTACCTACAGCGTTCTTGCTCGTAGGGGCCTTTTCTTTGGTTCAGGTCTTAGGACCTGTTTGTTTGAGACCTTACCTACAGCGCTCTTGCTCGTAGGGGCCTTTTCATATATTTGGGAAACATATTCTCAATAATAAAAAGCTTCATTGATAGTACTTTCTTAGATGCTCAATATTCCAGGGCCTCGGCACTGGTTTCCCAAACATATCTTCTAACCAATAGGTCATAGGCCTGTTGATCTTGATGACTTTGTAAGGCCCCTCCCAGTTCGGGGATAGCTTTCCCATAGCGGGATCCTTAGTATTTGGGAAGATTCTTCTTAGAACCAGATCATTGAGCTCCAGGTTCACGAGTTTCACTTTCTGGTTGAAGCTTTTGGCAACCTTTCGCCTATATTCCTCAGCCCTTATCCTCGCTTGCTCTCTTTTTTCCTCTAGAAGATCAAGATTTTCAACCTGTTGGAGGTTGTTTGCATTCTGGTCGAAGATTTCTGTTCTTAGTGTCGGCATGCCGATTTTCACAGGAATGACGGCCTCGGTACCATATGCTAGTGAAAACGGTGTCTCGGCCGTTGACGTTTTTCTCGTGGTTCGGTATGCCTAGAGTACTCTTGGTAGTTCTTCAACCCACCTTCCTTTGGCCTGTTCTAACCTCTTCTTGATGGCTTCGAGGATGGTTCGGTTGGTCACCTCTGCCTGTCCGTTTGCTTGGGGGTGTCCGGGCGAGGAGAAATGGTGACTGATGTTCAGGTCGGTACAGAATTTCGTGAACATTTTCCCAGTAAATTGAGTACCGTTGTCTGAAATGATAACTCGTGGAACACCGAACCTGCAAATGATGTTTTTCCATGTAAAGTTTTTTACCTCGGCCTTAGTAATGTGAGTTAGGGGTTCTGCTTCTGCCCACATGGAAAAGTAATCGATGGCGACAATTAAATATTTTCTATTTTGCGGTGCCTTTGGCAGTGGGCCCACGATATCCATCCCCTACTGTGCAAAGGGCCATGGACTTACGATGGGAGTGAGTTCCTGATGCGGCTGGTGTTGGTATGACGCGAAGCGTTGACATTTATCGCACCTCTTTACGTATTCTTTGGCACGTTTGAGCATGCGAAGCCAGTAATAGCCATGAGTTAGGGCTCGGTGTGCTATCGTTCTGCTTCCGTTGTGGTTTCCACATATCCCTTCGTGGATCTCGGCCAGGATGTATTCTGACTCTTCGGGAGATAGACATCTCAAGAGTGGCTGGGTATAGGACCTGCGGTAGAGTTTTTCATTTAGAATAAGGTACCGTGCTAACCTGATCTGTATACTCTGAGCGTGGTTCTTGTCCTCCGGCAGCTTCCCTTCTTGTAAGTACTGGATGATGGGGATCCTCCAATCCCTAGGTTGCTCGGCGCAGTAGATGGGATAGATCCTTTGGATGCTTGGTGCTACTTGGCAAGAAATGCCGACTTCAGAATCTTCATCAGGCTCCCAGTGAGAAGCCATGTTTGCCAAGGCATCGGCTTGGGTGTTCTGACCTCTTTCTATTTTATGGATAGTGAATTTGGAAAATGATTTCTCTAAGGAGTTCACCACCTCAGCGTATTTGATCATCCGGTCATCTTTAGTTGTAAATTCTCCTAATTCCTGACCCACTACTAGCTGGGAATCAGAGAATGCTTCAAGGTTGCGAGCATCGCATTCTAATGCCAGTTTCATGCCAAGGATTAACGCTTCATACTCAGCCCCATTGTTAGACGCTCTGAAGCTCAAGGTGATGGCTTTTTCTGTTGTTACACCATCCGGAGATCGGAGTACGATACCTACTTCGGAACCCTTGTCGGTGGAGGAACCGTCGACATACATCTGCCATACCATCGCATCCGAGTTTGCGAGAGGTTACCTTCCAGAGGTGGTGTAAATTCTACGACGAAGTCTGCCAAGGCCTGGGCTTTAATGGCGGTCTTGGGTGTGTAAGATATATCGAATTCTCCCAACTCCACAAACCACTTTATCAGGCGTCTTGAAGTGTCAGGTTTGTGTAGAACCGCTTTCAAGGGGTAGCGGGTCGGACCACAATCGCGTGGGCTTGGAAATAAGGCCGAAGCTTTCTAACGGATACTATCAAGGTGAATGCTAACTTTTCCACCTCAGGGTACCTTTTTCTGATCCAAGGAGTGCTTTGCTAACATAGAATACAGGCTTCTGGCATCCCTGTTCCTCTTTGATAAGCGCAGAGCTTACCGCGTTCTCGGATACGACGAGGTATAGGAAGAGCTTCTCCCCTTGCATGGGTTTGGATAAGAGTTCTGGTGATGCCATGTATTACTTCAGCTTCGAAAAAGTTTTCTCGCACTCCAGGGTCCATTCCAGGGCCTTACTTCTTCTTAGGGCTTTGAAAAATGGGAGGCAATGATCGGTAGATCTAGAAATGAACCTGTTCAGAGCCGCAATCCTTCCGTTCAATGCCTGGATCTCTTTTTTGGACCTCGAAGGTTCGAGTTCTATCAAAGCCTTGATTTGCAAGGGTTTTGCCTCTATTCCCCTTTGCGAGATCAAGAAGCCGAGAAACTTGCCTCTGCTGACCCCGAAAGTGCATTTTGAAGGATTCAGCTTCATTTTGTGTTTTTTGAGTTTGTTGAAGGTCTGCCTCAAATGTTCAACGTGCTCGCTCTTTCTCTGGCTTTTGACCAATATGTCATCTATGGCCCAAACATTCGGTTCACCAATCGTTGATACGTGGCTCCAGCATTTTTTAGTCCGAAAGGCATTACCCTATAGCAATAAAGACCTCGCTCTGAGATGAAAGATGTCTTTTCTTGGTTTGGGGGATGCATTTGGATCTGGTTGTATCCGGAGTATGTGTCCATGAAGCTCATCACTTCATGGCCCGCAGTGGCGTCGACTAACTGGTCGATTTTAGGCAATGGGAAGCTATCTTTGGGGCAAGCTTTGTTAAGGTCGGTATAGTCAACGCAGACACGCCACTTGCCGTTCTTCTTCTTGACAAGGACGGTTTGGCTAACCACTTTGGATAAAACACTTCTCATATCAAGTTGGCGTCCAGCAACCTTTGGACCTCCTCGTTGATTAACTTGTGCCTTTCTGGGGCGAAGGTCGCCGTTTCTGCCTGACCGGAGGGAAAATTGGGTTGGTCATCAATTTGTGGCAGATAAGGGAGGGATCCATTCCCTCCATATCTTTGGTTTCCCACGCGAAGACCAACGGGTTATTTTTTAGGAACTCGGTCATCTCATCCTACTCCAATCGGGACAAGTCGGCTCCGAGCTGTAAGTAACGCCCCCCTCCTTCGATGCTCACCAACACCCTGACGGGTTCTTGGATCGGTATTGCCACACTGTCTCTCCCTTTAGGGCTCAATGGTTCGTTGATTTCGGCGGGGGCCTCGGTACTCATTTGTCGATCGAGGGCATGCCGAGGTCTCTGTAATTGCTATTTTGGCTTTTTTCCCTTTAACGCCACAATGTGACATTCCCGGGATATTGACTGGACACCTTTGATCATGTAGACCTTCTCGTTGTGAACGTATTTGAGACACTGATGAAGGGTGGAAGTAATCGCCCCCATCTGATGAAGCCACGGTCTTCCGATAATAATGTTGTATGGAGATCTGGAATCCACGACCATGTACTCAGATATAAGGGTCTTCCGACCATCCCCTTCTCCAATAGTGGTTGGCAAGTCGATACCTCCAATTGGTGAACTCAGATTGCTGTCGAATCCCACCATTATTGTCGTGGTGGTCTTTAGGTCGGCCGAGTCAAGCTTTAACTATTTAAAAGGTTTGTAGAACAGGATATTTGTAGAACATCTTGTGTCTACCAAAACTCTTCTGATATCAAAGTTTGCCACCTTCAGCGAGATGACCAGGGCATCACTATGGGGGTGGTGCACTCCGAGAAGGTCCCGGTTCGAGAACTGGATACTCAGTAGGGGTTTTTGCCTCTTTTCAATCGTTAAAACCTGGTGAGGGCATGGCTCCACCTTCACCTCCCTGACATACCGCTTCCTCGCTCGGTTGGACATCCCGGCTAACGCATTGTCGGCATGGAGGACAAGAATGACCTGATTGTTCTGGCAGGGTTGCTCGTTACGAACCTCCCACGTCTCGGCTCCCTGACCTTGTCTCTGTGGCTGAGGCCTCCGCTCTTGTCTAGGTTGGTGCCTCTAGTTGCGCTGATCGCATCCTCCATTGCGCTGAACAAAATCCCCGAGGCGCCCTCTTCGGATTAGTTGTTCGATTTCCTGTTGGAGATGCTTGCATGCCTCAGTAGTGTGCCCATGATCCCTATGGAAATCACAATACTTACTTCGATCTCGGGAGTCTGGATGGCTGTGCATGGGCTCTGGGCGTCTTAGATCTTCACTCGTTCTAACCTGATGATAGACTTGAGCGAGGGAGGTGTTCAGAGGAGTGAAGTTTCGGAACGGTCTGGTGCTAAGGTTGTTCCGAGACCTAGGTGCCATCCTGACCTCGGGACTTCTTGGCCTTTTTTGTGAGCTGTTTGGTGCATGTTTTTGGGTGGTTTCCGCCTTATGAGTCTGCTCCTTAGCTTTGCGAAAGGATGCCCTTGTATCCTCTAGGTTTATGTGCTTCCGCGCTCTTTCCATGAGCGAGGCCATATCGGTAGGAGGATTTTTTGTCAGGGAGTCATGGAATCGGCCAGGTCCCAATCCGGCATAGAGAACTGCTGCTAAGAAGCCCGGAGTGCAGTCCATTATCTCTATAAGTTCAGCGTTAAATCTTGCAATGTACTGCCTTAGTGATTCCTTATTCTGTTGTTTGATCGAGAGTAGGAATTCGGGCCCCTTTCTAAGCCTTCTGCTAGTTAAGAAACGATCGAGGAATTTCTGGCTTAGCTCGTAGAAGTTCGGGATCGACTTTTGAGGGAGACTGTGGAACCACCTCAGGGCTGCACCCTTGAGGCTTGTCACGAAAGTGCGGCATAGAAATGCGTCCGTTGTCACGACCCGAAACCCACCCTATGCGGATCTCGTGTCGCGGGGCCGACCCGAAGGCCGTCCCTACTTTTTCCATTCCTGTATCATAGTACTAATATGCAATGTACTAAAAACTTTATACAATGAACAGCAGAAGAATTTATCAATTACAGTAATCCAGCGGAAGTCTTTTAAATAATTTAAATAGTGGAAGTCTATTAAATACATGACATAGTTCTACATAAGACAAAATGAGAACTAAACGTAACCAGCACCCGAGGGTGGTGAATACATGGGAGAACTAACATAGACTGATACCGTACTTCAAAATGTCCCCCTACGCTCTCAGACTCCTACTGGGGTCTCGCAGCGTCATCACCTGAAATGGGGGTAAGTGGGGTGGAATGAGCTACAAAGCTCAGTAAGTAAATGCAAATCTCCAACACTGGTATCGATGATCAATGAATCCATGAATAAGATTATGATAGCCAATCATAAGAATAAGATACTGTGATAGCCAATGGAAACAATTGCCACGAGGGCCAATGAACAGTAATCACAATACACAATCAGAAGTATTGGTGTAATAGCGATATGAAGAAATCCAATGATAATATAACAACAATGAAGTACTGCCACAATGAACCGATCACAATCAAATCAATCAATGCAAGTCTTTCGAGACTTGAAGAATCATAAGGAATAATACCATTCAACAATCAAGTTCTGTTAGTCATAAGAGATGCTTTTATTATGTAACATGCCAGTGAAATTGCAAACGAAATGCCAATGGAAATGCAATGAAATGCCAGTGATCATGCCAGTCAATTGCCGGTGGAAAGACTTCGAGGAATTCATTCCTGCCACCTGTCCAGTCATGGACTTGACCTTTAGGTCTCCAGTCAATACAGAAGCATCGGATGGATGTTGTGGCTGAGCACAAATCCGGTATTCATAACATATCATGATCATTCGTGATTCCATAGAAGTATAAAATGGAATATCATAGATTCAATGAAAGTATAACAGTATGCCTTTCAAGGTATGGTTCAACATGATAACAATGATACAACAGTCAATCAATGTCCACAAGATAGAACAATATCACATTGTGGATAGCCATAACATAAGGTACTTTCAAGGCACAGTGAAACATGATAACAATGATACATTAGTCAATCAAATGTCCACAAGATAGGAAATATCGAATTGTGGACACAGGGATGTCAATACATTCAAGAGTACGAGTTTGGCAGTAAAAGAATAAACTTGGCTTGTGGAAACACCACATGTAAGAGAGAGTGATCCACTTACCTCTATCGTGATTCTATCTCAGGAATCCGTGAGTGTACTCTTGCCTTTTGAGTTCCCTATATATCAATGAATACGTTTCAGAATAAATGTTATTCATCAAATTTTATGCCTTTCTATCATAAGTATTTCAAATACTAATTTAGACTTCACTATTGAGTCCGGAATGCCGAAGAAAGTCGATTTAGGCTTTCGCGGAATTCCATTTGGACTTTTGTACTTAAAAGGGCAAAATGGTCATTTTGTACTTTCATGTGAATTTTATCTCTCGGGGTCCCGTCTAGCAAAAGGGACCCCACCATTGATCTCAGTAGGTCCGAGAAAGTCAAAATGCACTAATGACTTGTCTAAATCGGACATCGGGTCATTTCCATTTAATTAATTTAATTAATCTAATTAATTAAATTACATAATTAAGTATAGTATATATACATTATTCTTGCACCAAACGGACGGGTGCGTACTGGTGGCACATTGGACGTGTGCCACCTCCCCTCCAAAATCATCTCACGATCGAATCCCAGGGACAGCGTCCCTTTTGTTAATTTTTTTCCATTTTATTCATTATATATTATATATATATATATATATTTGAATCCAAATCAGAGCACAGGCGTGCCTGTGTCCGAGTGGTTTGGGCTTAGCCCACCCTTTTAAGTCTCAGTTTCGATCCTCAGGGGCTACGGCCCCTTTTTTATTTTTCTTCAGGTTTGGAAACCAAACGGCGATCAATGGCTCTAAACCCGAATAGCGTATCCCTAGACAGTTTAATTTCCAATTAATTTCTAAAACTCGTAACCAAACAGTCCATTCCCATTTTAAATTCAGAATATCTCATGTCCAAACGACGCAGTATCGAGACAACCGGTCCCAACACGTCGCCGTTTCGATCACCCACTTGACCCCCTTCTTCCCCGATAATCCGGCGAAGGATCAGTAGGGTTCCGGCGTCTCTTCCGACGCCGGTGACTGTTCCAGTTCATTTTTATTGACCATTTTCGATGCCATTTCACTCCCCATCACATGGGGATCATGAATCCATCCTCCATTTTGATCAAGACCTTCTTGATCTTCACGAATATGGGTTTGACCATCTCCGACCGTTTCTCCGGCCAAGCCATATTTTTCATTTTCGTGACTTTTCCTTCTCAGTTTTAAACCCATTTTGATCCTAAAGTGTTTCTGCACTTTATAGCAACATTTTTTACAAACTAAAAGCAAGGTTTTAAACATAAAATCAGTGAACCCCAGATTATCCTCCCGACCTGCAACTTGGATTTTCTCTTTGGTTCCTTAACCGTTTTCTATGATTCCTTTTGCATTTAGTTCCATATTTCATGCTTGTTTAGACCCTATGATCGGAATGAATCGAATCATGCTATAAAATTTTGAAACAGAAACAGTGGCTCACCTTGCTTCCGATTTTCTTTTGCTTTGTGGGTCTCTTCCCTTCCGTTCTTCTCTCTAACCTTCTCTCCTCCTCATTCTGCTTCCCTCTCCCTTTTAGTTTCTGGTCTTTCCTTTTCTCCTGAGAGTGAGAGACCACATGCATCTAATAAGCCTTTCCTTTTCTCTCTCTCTCTCTCTCTCTGGTCAGACCTCACCATACCCTGTGACCTTCTTACACACTCCATCACCCACTTTCTGTCACCCCCATTCCCTATTGAGTGTTATACACTCAACTTATTACACACACATCTACAACTGTTCACACACACTTTTTGATACATATATATATATATAGGTCTTCACCCACTCACACACACTTGCACGGCTGTCCTTGGCAGCCCACTTGTCCATTTTCCTTTCTTTCCCCTTTTCATTTTAATTTAATTTAATATACACATATATATATATTATAATACATTATATAATATATATATATATATACATGTATAACTCATAATTATACATATTTTATACGTACCTATACGCCTATACATATACGTATATACTTAAACTCTAGGCACATACGCATATACTAATTTTCGGTATACTACGTGTCTGTGAAACATGGGCATGCATAGAAATACGTGTGTGCACGCTCTACGATGCGATGTCCCGGGGTGCTCGGGTGTTGCCCGACACGGTTTATACATTCAATCATTTTCCATTTCCAGTCATTCATTTCCGTGAAATACCATGATATACATTTCTTACCGTTCAAGTTATATATTTTAAATTGACCTACCTCGGTATACGTGACGTATCCCGGGTCGGGATATGACATTCGTCGCTCCGTGGAGGGCCATAGTGTGTTGATAGTGGGAGAGATGGTCTCTCGGATCCTTTGATCCGTCATAAGATATGAACTTCGAGACAATGAACTTCCTCAGGCGCTCCTCCGCTAGTATTGTCGAGGTGAATGGAGTAGTGAATCTATCGAGCAGCCTCACTATCTCGTCTTGCCTAGGGGGAATGTCGCCCTCCCTGGCTAAGACTGCCTGTCCAACCGAGTCCGCCACCTCTTCTGCCCTTGACGGCACCCTGGATGGGGCTGAGTTGTGGTGTGCTGACAGGATAACCTCGGGTCCCATGTGCGGGGGAAACTCCTGGTTGGGGACAGCGTGGTTCGACTGCCTTTGAAGTAGGATCGACGCTTGTTGCGGTTGGAAGAACGGTTGCGCATGGTTGGCCCCCGAATTTGCAGGGCTCAAGATTCTTGTTTCCGCATGATAATGGATAGTTGGATGAAGATTTGACATCCCCCCTCCTTGGCTTTTTGACGGGTGGGGATTGTCTCTCGCATGACCATCGGCTTGAGGGTATGATGGTAGGATGATGGGATCCTTGCCTCCCACATACTCTTCCCCTGGGATCAGTACAGGCTGCGTTCCCCTTTCAGGGGCGTTCGGGGGAAGGTCATCGTGGCGACCAGGCGGGTTCTGCGCCAAAGAAGCCAGGACTTGAGAGATGGCTGATAGCTGCGCTTGCATTTGATCAAGTTGCCGTTGCTGCACAGGATTAAGGGTTTCCCCTTCCTATTCTCCAATCGGCGGCTGGCTTCGAGACATTTGCCTTGGACGGAGAGTAGGAGCCATAACGGAGTCTTTTCAGAAGGAATGGAAAGGAAAAGAAGGAACGACTGTCGTTCTCATAGACGGCGCCAAGCTGATGCTACAGCTATTTGACCCCGCCAAGACTGGCTCTCCGTGGATTGGATTTCCTGAAAAAGAACGGAATTAGTGTGCCACCGGGGAGGGCTCCGGTGGTAGCCACTCCGATGGTTAAGTTAGATAAGTTGTAAGGATTAATAATAATAAATCTCAGAAAATCCCCCATTACATACCTCATGGGTTTACATTTATATGCGACTGCTTGTCAGAGTTGGTAATCCTAGGGCATTGGTTCACTGTCGCCTGACGGCGGTGATTATGACTGCTCTCAACCACTCTTCTGCTATCCTCTGCTTTCATGTTTTTCAGTGCTACCTGCTTCTTCGACTTCTACACGTTACCTTTTGTCCCGCTGCTATGAGGTCGGTATAGCTGCATGACGACGAGCCGGTCGAGATCTCGCCATGTTGAGATCGGTGGACCGAAGTCATATCGGTGTGGGTAGTAGTTTAAACTTGCACAGTATAACTTCAACACGTGTCAAACCCCCATTTGAGGGTATATTTTAGGCGTATCATATAGTAATATATTTATGTGTGTGTATATATATATATATATATATATTCCTCTTTTTCTTTTAGATGTCAAATCTTTAGACTTAAAACATTATACTAGGGCTTTTTTCTTTTAAAAAATCTAATAACAATCTTGAAGAAAGTAAGAGAAAACTATTAATTGTTTTCAATAATCACTATAGCACCGATGAAAATGACAAAATAAATAAAGTTCAAGAAAAATTTTGTCAAAATTTAGAATTAAAATCCCAAATCACATAAATGTGAAATGATAGTATAGTAAGAGCAAAATCATTGAAGGAATGTCGGTAAAAAAGAAATAATGTGACTAATAAAGAAGGTTTAACTAAATTAGTAATATAAATTATAATTATTAGATTGTGAAGTTTGAATTCTAGACTTTTCATTACTATGATTTAATGTTAAATTGATTTACTTTTCAAAAAATTTAAAATAATAAAAATTGTAGAACTTAATTATCTTATATTTCAATGTCTATTTTTAAATATGATTAATTAAAAAAATTATAATAACAAATTCAAAAAAGTTTATTCAGTGGAGATAAATTTTGAAAAACTTTAAAAATATTGAACTAATAAAAAAAATTAAGTGGGTAAAACAGTAAAACAATATTACAGCCCATCCCAAATTGCCAGCAAGTCATCCCCTCCTCCACTCTGTATATATTTTCTCCCAAACCTCCGAAACCTTCGCTTCTCCGCCCTTTTAGGATAAACATTTTAAAAACGGAAAAAAGAAACATCCAACTTTCAAACAAATCTCGCTCCTCTCATTCTTCTGTCTCATCTCCGCCGGAATCTCTCTCATGGACCTCCGCCGGAGACTCCCCAAACCTCCCCGCCCGCTCCCCACCGTCACCGAAAACCGCCACCGGCACCGCACATCCTCAGCTGTTGATCGCACCCCTTCACCAGCCCCTAAAGCCTCCGATGCCCTCCCTCTCCCTCTCTACTTAACCAACGGCATTTTCTTCACCCTATTCTTCTCCGTCGCCTACTATCTCCTCCACCGGTGGCGCGACAAGATCCGTAGCTCCACGCCCCTCCACGTCGTCAACCTCTCCGAAATCGCCGCCATTGTCTCGCTTATTGCCTCTTTCATCTATCTGTTGGGCTTCTTTGGCATCGATTTCGTTCAGTCTTTCATCGCACGTGCCTCTCACGATGCCTGGGACGTCGACGACGATGACGAAGCCGAACGCTACATCCTCGAGGAAGATCGCCTCCGTGGACCTTGCCCCGCTACCCCGCTCGATTGCCCCGTCCCTTCAGTTTCTGCCACTGCTCCCGTACCAAAACTGATGGATCCGCCGCCGGCTCTTTCATCAGAAGAGGACGAAGAAATTGTGAAATCAGTGGTTTGTGGGACGATTCCTTCGTATTCGCTCGAGTCAAAACTCGGGGACTGTTATCGTGCCGCTTCAATTCGACGCGAGGCGGTGCGGAGAATTACAGGGAGGTCACTTCTAGGGTTGCCATTGGACGGATTCGATTATGAGGCGATTTTAGGGCAGTGCTGCGAAATGCCAGTCGGTTATGTTCAAATTCCGGTTGGAATTGCCGGGCCGCTGTTGCTCGACGGGTACGAATACTCTGTGCCCATGGCAACGACTGAAGGATGTCTGATTGCGAGTACGAACAGAGGTTGCAAGGCGCTGTATGCTTCAGGTGGTGCCACGAGCATTATTTTGAGAGATGCGATGACCAGAGCGCCTGTTGTGAGGTTCCGAACGGCGAAAAGGGCTTCAGATTTGAAGTTCTTTTTAGAAGATCCTCTTAATTTTGATACATTGGCCGTGGTTTTCAACAAGTAAGTCTCCTTTAAATTTTAATTATCTCCTGAATTTGAATTCCTGTCATCATAATGATAATATGTATAATAAGAGAGTCATCGTAATGCCTATGAGTTGTCGGTATCAATGCCCAAATGAAAGATTTTCTTTCGTGTTTGACATGGTTTGAATTTGAGTCTGCTGACGCGTTGATGGCCAATCTCACGGTTTACAGAACATTTCTGAAAAACATTTTTGCAATTTTATGTTTTTGTCTTGGAAGTGGCAAAAATTCAGAAAATTGCCTTTCATAATTTTTGTACTACTTTGGAATGATTTCATCATTAGTTTGGCCGTACTTTCACATCGTTGGCTGCTTAATATTGTCCAGAGGTTGAATGTTTGTCAGTCTCATCTATTGGATATTTCTCTTGCAAAAAGTGAACTTTTTGTTTTGATCATTAGACCATCTCCAATGGTTCAATTATGCACATATTTAGGTTTAAGTTTGAGTAAAAATAAGTTTGGTATGGGTTGGAGTCAATTGGAGAGAATTTTGACTCAAATTTAAGATTTGCAAGGTCTTGCGAAAAATTGAATGATGCCTTTGACCAGTCTGTTTTTTTTTTTTTTTTCTCGTGTCTTATATTGGTTTGTTTTTGAGATTTGCAATGTCAATGTTGATGGGTTCTATTATGCAACCATGTTAACCTTTTGTTTTGGTTATTAGACTTAGACCATCGCCAATGTTTCTATTATGCACAGATTTGGGTTTAACTTTTAATAAAAATGGATTTAATATGAGTTTGAGTCAAGAGTTAAATTTGAATCTCCATTGGAGATGCCCTTAGGATGTCATGTTTCTTTATAGCTTTGGCATACTGGTAGCAGTTTCTAGGGTTTTAATTCACAGTATTGTGTTTTCTGGTTGCAGATCAAGCAGGTTTGCAAGGCTTCAAGGTATCCAATGTTCTATTGTGGGTAAAAATCTCTACATGAGATTTAGCTGCAGCACAGGTGATGCAATGGGGATGAATATGGTGTCCAAAGGTGTTCAGAATGTTTTGGAGTTCCTTCAAAATGATTTTCCAGATATGGATGTAATTGGCATCTCAGGTAAGCTCCTTTCTCAGTCCCTTTGAAATTCTGTTGCTGAAAATTTGAGTTCAGGAATTACTGAAGTCGGCTTGGGCTGGATAATATTGTCAATGTTGTGCAGTCTTTCAATTTCTCAATTGAATTATTGAATCCTCTTAATTTTTGGAGAAGTTAATGACTCTCTCTCTCTCTCTCTCTTGGTGATCTCAAATTGCTTTATCCCCCATTAATGATGAGCTCAATTTCATCATTGGGATTTGGGTTAGGTCTATTTGATTACCCTTTTATAAGTTTTGAAAATGGAAAAAATTCAATGGTTTCTGCGTTAAGTGCATTTTATAATGTACTATTCAGTATCTTAAAAAGAATAATTACTTTTAAAAGGGTGTGAATTTTCAGACAGAGGGATGGGGGCTCTCCACTGAATGCTAAACACACTCAATGAATGGGGATTTTGAATTTAACTATTAACTCATAAAATTTACCCTAAAATCTCAATTCTTAGATACATTTATAGTTCTCAGTACTACTATTTTAACACAATTTTCTCAGGATCAATGGAAACAGCCTCTAGCTTGTAGAGGTAAGTCTGCGTACATCTAACCCTTCTTAGACCCTGTAGTGGCCGGAGTTTCGTGCATTGGCCTTTAAATTGTTAGTTTTATCTGACTATTTTTTAGTTTATTTTAATCTATTAAAACTTATCAAAGAAAACAAAAATCATCTATTAAAGCACTTGCATCATTTCTAATACCTAAAGAAACTGTAGTGGCTTGCTCTCTCTCTCTGCATGTGGAGTCTGGACATATGTGGTGCTGTAAACTTTTGGACCTGCAGTTTACTTCAATTTTTAAAGAATTATCATTCTTGGGTGATGTTATTGATTTCCACAGGCTATTTAGAGTGTTACTAATTTGTAACATGTCTGTCAATTGTCCAGGAAATTTTTGTTCAGACAAGAAACCAGCTGCTGTTAATTGGATTGGAGGGCGTGGAAAGTCAGTTGTTTGTGAAGCAACCATCACTGAAGAGGTTGTGAGGAAGGTTTTGAAAACCACAGTACCTGCCCTTGTAGAGCTTAACATGCTCAAGAACCTTGCTGGTTCAGCCATTGCTGGTGCTCTGGGAGGTTTCAATGCCCATGCTGCCAATATAGTCTCCGCTATTTTTATAGCCACTGGGCAGGATCCAGCTCAAAATATTGAAAGTTCCCACTGCATAACTATGATGGAGGCCATCAACAATGGGAAGGATCTTCATGTCTCTGTTTCTATGCCTTCCATTGAGGTAATTAAACATTCGTATGATCTTCCCATTTCTTGACAATTCATTCAAATTTTGATATTGCTACAAGTTTTGTTGAATTGGGTTATGAGAAAATTCAATATATGAATATGTTGGAATCAAGGGTAGGTGATTTCTGTCAATTACTCTATTTTTATGGCATTATAAAGTGTCATCTTAAATATGGAAAGAACTTTTTTAAGCTGTGGGTCTTTCTGTTAGAGCCTGACTGTGCTTTGTAAATCAGCTCGAATTCTTTATCTATTAAATATCCAGTTTGCAACTGCAAGTTTCAAGCAATCCTGCTTATTTTTCTGTAGTTTTTTTTTTTTTTTAAATCTACGAGAAATAAAAGCTATTCTTTGTTCTTTGAATTTCTTGAATAATTGTTGAACTTTTTATTAGCTTATTTGATTTTTGTATGTCCCAGGTGGGTACCGTGGGAGGGGGGACTCAACTTGCATCTCAGTCAGCTTGCTTGAACCTTCTTGGTGTGAAGGGTGCCAGCAAAGAGTCCCCAGGTTCTAACTCTAGGCTTCTGTCAACCATAGTAGCTGGATCAGTTTTGGCAGGAGAGCTCTCCTTGATGTCTGCCATTGCAGCTGGGCAGCTTGTCAAGAGCCACATGAAATACAACAGATCAAGCAGAGATGTCTCTAAAGTTGACTCTTAGGTGGAAAGAGGGCAGGCCTGAAAAGGTAATCTAAAAGAATGAGAAATAAACATTTTAAAAGCCTGGGGGGAGGGGGAGGGGGGGGGGGGGGGAATGGAGGCAAAGTTGGGGAGGATAAAAGTTCACAATGCCCATGTGAGACTTCTTCTTGTCATAGCTGTAAAGTTTGCAATCATGTGATGTGAGAATAGACGAGGCTAACATGCCTGCTTATCCCGTAGTCTCTCTCCCCCAACTTTTGCGAGGTTGACGGCCCTACTGATTTGTAACCGTTGAAGCCCCCAAATATTTGGTTAGTGTTGTGACTCAATTGTGAATTGCGATTCTTTGTCGTCCCTTGTTTGTTGTTGGTTGTTTACTGTTACCGTTTATCCTTGGTGGCAATCCCGTCTTAGAAATGGTTCAACCGTTCTTTCTCTTGTCACTATTTGTATACAGGATGAAAATTTCCTAGAATTTGTACTTGGAGAACACGATCTTTCATTTTGCTTTGTGCCATATAATCATTTTGGTTGTGGTTTGAATAATATGCGTATCTAGTATTGTTGACTCCATCTAAGTGATTGTAATGTTTATTTTTGACCCTCGTGATTTGCGGTGCAAGGTGCAAATATATGGGGGGCATTGTGCACTACATGATATTCTCCATTTTATGCGTGGATATTGAGATGTTAGGCCGACATGATCCAAGAATATATATATATATATATATATATATATATATATATATATATATATTGCAGATTGTGCTGAACACCATATTTCTAGAGTTCAATCTTGTTCTTGGTTGCCCTTGAATCTCTCCTATTATTCTTGGATTTTTCATGCATTATGACCTGCTAGCTACTGTACCGCCGCAGCACGCTGGCAAAACATCTTTGAACTAGGTCATTGTTCATATTTGCCATCCAATTATATTAATAACATGACACCTACCCATCATGATTTACCAAATCTGTGTTGATTTTATTTTTCTTCTTTTTGTTGTTGATGATTTTGAGATATTGATCATAGTTTTTATTATGGTATTGTATATGTGTCACATACATATACATACACAGAATGGATAATTAGTTGAGGCCGTTAGTACCTTCCAAACCCAATAGTTAGAGTGGATTTCAACCTGCTTAATGCACTTATGTCAACATATCAAATCTCATAATCAATAAAATCATTGTTGTCTCATTTCATAATCAATGATAACTAGTATTTAGAGCCACAATCAACTGATTAATATTTTCTATAGAAAAAGGGAGAGAATCAGACAAAAATAAATAAAGAAGGAAATAATGAGAGGTTCCATCATTGTTGGATTGTTGTAACTTTACAATTATTTATGTGGAGGGCAAGAAGGGAGAGGGAAACCCAGATTCAGCTCTCAGCCACTTCTGTTGTGTCTTCCTCCACTCATGTGATATTGGAACCCCCCTGATGATGTCATTTTGAGTATTTTAAGTTGACAATTGGAATTAGTTTTTGGAGTTTAAAGTCCCTAGTGCTTATCCCCCCCCCCCCCCCTCTCCATCCTTTTTAAGTAATTAAACATCTAGAATAGTCATTCTTGAACTATAATTGTTGTGATCTGGCAATAACTCAACCAATTAGGCTTGAACGTATGCTCCGCGTAGTATCGATCCGAACCTGCGGGCTGTTATAATGTTTTGAACAATATATATATATATATATGTGTGTGTGTGTGTGTGTGTGTGTGCTGCACTTTTTGGCTCGTCAGAAATCTGGGCTCCGTGACCTGAAGAACACTCAAAAGAAGGAATCAGAGGGCCACTGGATTGGCTTCGGCAGTAGCCGCTCCGATGCTTAAGTAAGTAAACTGAATTGAAAAGACTGTAATGAAAGCCAAAAAATGAACATGAAAATAAAGCGTACCTGTAGGGTTCAATTTATAGACTGCGGCCTTCCTAAGTTGATTAGGATTTGGAGCCATGAAAATAGGGATTTGATCATCGGAGATTGCAGTTACCTTGTTGGACATTGTATCAAAATAGAGATAACCATGTGTGGCAGTTTCCTTGTAGAAGACTGTTTCCTTATTCTCCGCTTGGCAGATGTTAAGGAAATAACGAGGTCTGAACCCTGTGGAATACTTTGAGTGAATATCGTTTAGATCATGAGCTCTGGAGGATAAGTGCATAAGAGTGCTCTGAAAGCTTCGCCTGCTCTGGATGATCGAGTTTTATCTTGCTCTAGATGGTTGAGTTTTATCAGACCCGTAAGCACACGTGTCTTAAGATGATTGGTGTGTCGGTTTGTGGTATATCAACTACTCCCCTCCCGAGCCTTAATTAATGCCTAGGGCGTAACTAGGGCTATGGGCTTTATGAAGAGTCACATGTTTTGCCTCTCCATTTTTCAAGACGTCGGTTTGATGGGTCATTTATTACGCAGCCGATGCTTGAGAAGCCATCATTACCCTTAATCATCATGCCGACTCAGCTTAGGGGGCTCGTATTTCAAATATGTATATAAAGAGGGAGAAAGGACTTTTTACGCCTTTCTTCTGCACTTGCTTCTACTGTATCAGAAACTCTGCCATTGCTGATTGACGTATTTTGAGGTTCGAAGCATATCCGTTGTTCGTAGCTTTCCTTTCCTTACTTGATTTCAGGTTCAGTTTTTAACCCCTTTTACTATTCTCTCTTTTTTGCTTCGTCATTTTCCTTTTGTCCGCCATGTCTGGCCTTGGGTCACCCTCTGGTTTAGGAAGTTCCTCTAGGACCATTACTCAATTTCAACTTGTGAACATTCCTTTTACTGATAATGCTGAAAATAGTTTGGTAGAGCCCCCTTCCAGTCCGGAGGTTAGGATAGTTAACGCATTTGAGGAATCCCCAAATAGGGCTGGAGAGACCTCTGGTCGATCCACCCGTAGAGAGGAGGGTGAGAGTGCAATCACCGAGAGTATGCTAGAAGAGTTGTGGGAGAAGTACAATCTCCCTTCAAATGTTACATTTAGGGTTCTGGATGCTTTGGATCGCCCACGCGATGTTAGAGCGGGGGAAATTTGTGTTTATTTAGCTTGGTTTGAAATGGGACCGACACTCTCTCTTCCCGACCTTGTAAAACAATTCTTTTGCTGGTTTAACCTTTGCCCTTCAGACCTCAATCTCAATAGCTGGAGGCATTTGTTAAGTTTCATAGTGTTAGGGCATCTGAACGATGTTGACGTATCCCTTGACTTGATCCGTAGTAATATGTATCTAAAATACATGAGGTCGGAAGGCCTCTATTACATGTCTTTTGACAGTGGGTTTAGACCCCTTTCTTCTGTGCCCTCCTCCAACAAGACCTGGAAGAAGTGGTATTTCTTCATAAAAGAAGGATGGGAATATGAGGACTTCCAAGACCATTCCTCAACATTTCCTCGAACCACTGGACCAAAGGGTGAGACCCAATTTTCCCTGTGACTGCTTTGACTTTGTTTCGTGCATTAATTGTTGAGCTGATTAACTTTGTATTTTTTGTGCAGATAGGAGTGTGTGGAAGAGGCCTATCTTTACTCCCGTGCTCCAGAAGCAATACAAAAAGTTCTTACGAACCAGCAACCGAGACCATTCTGTCATCGTCAATCCTGAGAGCTTAATGGCTGCTAAGGGCTGTGTAGAGGAGCTGACGAAAGGTCTGATGGCTAGGTGGGAGACCGAGCCATCATCATCTGCAGCAGTGGGGGAGGCTCCTTGCCCAGTAGACTCCCCTCCAAACAAAAAGGAGGAGGTTACTCTCGAACTCTCCTGAACCTGCCGCGGGGGAGAGGGAGGAACCTTCCCTTATTTCCATGGTCCTCCCAGCCCCATCCAAACAAACGGGCAAGGGGGTGTCAGCTTCAGTGGCCCTTAGTACTGTTAACCAGGTGGTCAAGAAGGTTTTGAGGGCCTTTTGGGCCAAAGGCTCCCTCAAACTTAAGCCACAGAAGCCGAAGAAGCTTCTAGTTGATCTGGCTTCTCTTCAAGTTAAAGTAAGTTCTTCGGGTCCCCATTTCTTTTCCCTTTTTCTAAGTGTTTTTAACTGGATACTAAACTGCTTGCTCTGTATATTGCAGACCTTGCACATCCTTTCTACTCTTACAGAGGTCTCTCCAGCTTCAGAGGAAGTTGACAAGCTGCAGGCTAAGCTGGACGAGGTTAGGCTTCAGCTTGGCACTGCTAATTCTGAGGCTCACGAAGCTGCGGAGAGGCTGAAGGAGTCCCAGAATTCTCTGGCCGTCATGGAATCAGAGCAGAATCTTCATGTTCAGCAGGTGGAGAGACTTCAAAGGGAGATGGACGGCATGCGGTACCTCTATCACCAAAAGCTTGAGGACGCAATTGAGCGGGCCAGAATAGAGAATGAGACAGAAATGAAGATGGAGCTTGAAGGGATGGCCAACAACCTGATCATGTTTGGTTTCAACAACTTCCGATCCAGGTTTCTTGCCAAATTTCCTGATTTCGACATATCTTCAATTGTGCCACCTAGGGTTAATCCTCTCGAAGCTACTGTTCCAAGTGGAGTGGTTGATGTCCCTCCTACCGATCCTTCCGAAACTGCCGTTCCGAGCGGAGTGGCTGATGTCCCTCCTATAGATTCTTTCCCAACCGATAAGCCTGTTCTTGCTGATCAGGCTTAGACTATGTATATTTTACTATTTTTGAACTTCCAATGTACTAGACTATAATTGTTTAATGAAACAAGCTTTTAAACGTTTTTGTCCTTTTCTTTCATGTGGATTCCTAGTTGACCCACCGCAGCCTTTAGTTACAATGCTTTGTAGTATATCTTCCAATTAATGGTTGATGTGGAGATTGTTGCAAGTAAAGCTGTTTTGGAGTTTATCAGACCAGCTCCTTTACCATCGGTAGTTGCCTTCCGAGTTGCATTACTTGCAATAAAACAGTGATTGAAGACTAACTCTGACTGCCTCATCATCTTAGAATAATATAGGAAGGCAATTTTAATCAGATAAGTAGGGATCTGATATTGTTCTTGAATCACATATATTGGAAGTAAATTCTGAAGGATCCTGAGGCAGATTGTTCTGAACCAAAGACTTGTAGTAATAACCGGGTGCCTTGTGACCATCATTCCGATGATTGAAACTTCTGCTTCTAAGTCTCCAAGACCAGGACTAAGACACATCAGAGCTGATGGTCTTTTGTTATACATGTGGCCTGTTAGGAGTCAATGAAATGGCCAAGACTGGAAGGTCTGTATATCAGATAGAGGGCCTGCGTATCAAGGTGGACCATACTCTGCTTATTTCATCATCTTAGAAGCTTTAGTGTTTAATTAAGGTTGTATATTTGGATAAATCCTATATCCGGTCTTTTTAGGATTTCGAGAGGACAGTTTTATGTGTCAGTTATTTATACAGCTATCTTTTGGGTTTTCGAGGCCAACCTTTCCCTTAACCATTGCGACGGTCTAGATGGATGGCTCTTGGACTTCGAAGGTCTATATATATGAGAGAGGGGCACCCTATTGCGCCCTAATCTTGTTGCTTGTAGCTTCCAAACTGTTTTCCCGTCGGAGGGAATCGAATGTCCTTAAAAGCTGCCGTTTGTTTAGAGATGATTGATGATTTTTAGTCCAAGTTGGGAATGATTGAACTGTGGCCGAGAATCATTCATCCCTTTGATTCAGTCTCCAAGGAAGGATTAAAGGAAGCGAAGATCTTCTTGTCCATCTTAGCATCCGGTTGAGATCTCTCCGTTTGGAGGTGGACCCTCCTTGATTCAACCGAGGCCTGGTGTGTTGGTGATGAAGACGAAGATGGGATGCCTCCTCTCCTTTGTGTTTTGGCAAAGACCCTTGCTCAAGCTGGCTTGGGTGTCCTGCCAGATTTGAGGAAAACGAAGGTAGAGAATGAAGGCTTCTTGAGACCCAAAGCCCTCATCCTTCGTTGGTATTGATACTAGTGACAGTGATGATGAAATGGCCTGGGTACGATGCAGATTGGGGTTCAGGGTTCCTCCCTTTCAGATGGAAGTCGGTGATGGCGGTAATGGTGGTGTGGAACTCTAAACCCTTTCCTCTGTACTAGAAAGATTCGAGGAAGATAGCCATGCTGTTGCAGAACAAAACAACGTCTTGCTTGTAGCTTTTGTGTATTTGTTTTTTCTTTTTCTAGTCTTCTTGTACCGATGTAACCTTTATGGATAATTAATAAAATTGGATCCCTTTTCTTGAAATTTGATGTACCTTTTGATTGGATGTGTTCTTTTGGAGTTGAAACACCTTTCTGAGCACTGCTGATAACTACTTTTCACCAATAGTTCTATTTATATGTTCTGGGAGTAGACCAAAGAAACATCACACTTGTGATTTGAACTGAAGTACTCTGAGCTGCTGCAGATGCTAGGGCAATGCAATGCTGTTGCTCGGTAGTACATAAATCAAGTAATCTAAGAATCAGCTCTGAGGATCTGCCGATCTAGGAAACTTGTGTAAATAATAATAATTGGAAAGTAGTTGTAGATATCAGAACTTGATGCCTTTAAAAGGACTGAATCATCAGGTTTGAATGCTTGCTGGACCAGATTATGAGGTCTGTACTTTTAGAGATGGACCAGACTCTTAAGGTCTGTGCATTTAGAGATGGACTAGACTCTGAAGGTCTGTGCATTAGAGATGAACACTTTGTGGAGGTATTAAAAAAAAAGAAACCTTTATTGATAATACTTCCGTAAATGTTCTACATTCCAAGGTCTAGGAATAGGTTTCCCAGCCATGTCCTCTAGCCAGTAAGTGGTAGGCCAACCTTTGTCACTCTGTAGGGGCCCTCCCAATTGGGTGATAACTTTCCTATAGTAGGATCCTTGGTGTTTGGAAAATCCCTTCTCAAGACGAGGTCTCCGACTTGAAAGCTAACCGTCCTGAGTCCCACTTTGGAGTTGTTAGCCATTCTCTGCTGATAGGCTTCCATCCTGATCCTGGCTTGATCCCCTTTTTTCTTCAAGAAAATCCAAATTTTCTGCAAGTTACGGTCATTGGACTCTTGTTCGAAGGCTTCAGTCTTTAAAGTTGGCATACCGATCTCCACCGGGATTACTGCTTCTGTACCATAGGCCAGTGAGAAGGGAGTTTCAGAGGTGGGAGTTCTTCTGGTTGTCCTATAGGCCCAAAGAACCTTAGGAAGTTCCTCTGCCCACTTTCCTTTGGCCTGCTCCAACCTTTTCTTTAATGCATCAAGGATTGTTCGGTTGGTGACCTCTGCTTGCCCATTTGCTTGTGGATGGCCTGGAGAAGCAAAATGTTGTCTGATGTTGAGATTTTCACAAAATTTCTTGAAGACTTTGCCAGTAAACTGCGTCCCATTATCAGAGATGATTACGCGTGGTATACCGAACCTACAGACAATGTTCTTCCAAGTGAAGTTTTTAACTTCCTTCTCTGTGATATGTGTTAGAGGTTCAGCTTCAGCCCATTTAGAGAAGTAGTCATTGCTACCAAAAGGTACTTCCTATTTGGTGGGGCTTTAGGTAATGGGCCCACAATGTCCATTCCCCACTGAGCAAAGGGCCAAGGACTGGTAATTGGGATGGGCTCGTGATGAGGCTGGTGTTGATATAGGGCAAACCTTTGGCATTTGTCGCACTTCTGAACGTATTCCTTAGCCTGCTTCAGCATGCTAAGCCAGTAATAGCCTTGTGTTAGAGCTCGGTGAGCTATTGTTTTGCCCTCATTATGGTTCCCACAAATTCCTTCGTGTATTTCAGCCAAGACATATTGAGATTCTTTTGGAGTCAAGCATTTTAACAGGGGTTGAGAGTAAGACCTTCTGTAAAGCTTATTGTTTAGGATTAGGTACCGAGCTGCTCTAATTCGGATTCTCCTCACTTTGTTTTTATCTTTCGGGAGGAGCCCTGATTCCAGGTACTAGAGGATTGGGGTCATCCAGTTCTGGGGTTGTTCGACAATTTGGGCAACTTGGGCTTCCTCTATGCTGGGTCCTGGTTGGCAGGGAATTTTTATTGCAGAATCTCTTCTTGCCTTCAGGCGGGATGCCATGTTTGCCAAAGCATCTGCTCGGCAGTTTTGGTTTCTTTCTATTTTCTGGATGGAAAACGTTTGGAAGAAGTGTTTCAAGAAGTTCACTAGTTCGGAATACCGAAGCATCTTTTCATCTTTAATGAAGAATTCTCCCAGAACTTGGCTCACCACCAACTGGGAATCTGAGAAGACCTCAAGGTTTTGAACCTCGCATTCTAGAGCCAATTTCATGCCTAGGATTAGGGCTTCGTACTCTACTTCATTGTTGGAAGCTCTGAATCCCAAGCTAACTGCTTTTTCTGATAAGAGCCCGTCAAGGGACTATAATACTAGGCCCACTCCAGAACTCTGATCGGTGGATGATCTATCAATATAGAGTTGCCATGTCCCTAAAGTTTCAAAGAGCTGTGCCTTGTCCTGAAGTGCTAGGGTGAACTTAGCAACGAAATCTGCCAAGGCTTGTCCCCTTGATGGAGTTCCGTGGTACATACGATATGTCAAATTCTCCTAACTCCACAGACCATTTTACTAATCTTCCTGAAACCTCAGGCTTCCTCGTCCTCAGGGGATAGGCGATTGGGATTTCAATTGGATGGGCTTGGAAATAAGGTCGAAGTTTCCGAGCTGATATTACCAAAGCGAAGGCCAACTTCTCAACCTCTGGGTATCTCTTTTCTGTGTCGAGTAATGCCCTACTGACGTAGAATATGGGCCTCTGGACTCCCCTGTCTTGTCTGACTAGTGCGAAGCTGACCGCGTTCTCAGATACTGCAAGGTAAAGGAGTAGCTTTTCCCCTTGGACAGGTTTTGATAGGAGCCCTGGAGAGGCAAGGTATTCCTTCAGTTCTTGGAAAGCTTTCTCACATTCTTCCGTCCATTATAGAGCTTTGTTACCTTTTAAAGCTCTGAAGAAGGGTAAGCAACGATCGGTGGACTTAGAGATAAACCTGCTCAGTACTGCGATTCTGCCATTCAGTGCCTGAATGTCTTTCTTAGTTTTTGGTGACTCTAGTCCAATCAGAGCTCGGATCTGAGTGGGGTCTGCTTCGATACCCCTCTGAGAGACAATGTATCCCAAAATTTTTTCTTACGTGGCCGAAGTTACACTTTGAGGGGTTGAGCTTCATCTTGTGTTGTCTTAGGATATCAAAGGTCTGGGATAAGTGTTGGAGGTGACTATCTTTTTGTAAACTTTTGACCAGCATGTCATCAATGTATACTTCCATGGTATTGCCGAGCAGTGAGCTGAACATCTTGTTGACCAACCACTGATACGTGGCCCCAGTATTCTTTAAACCGAACGGCATTACTTTGTAACAATAGAGACCTCGTTCGGTTATGAAGGCTGTCTTTTCCTGGTCTGGAGGATACATCTGGATTTGGTTATACCCAGAATAGGCATCCATAAAACTCATGAGTTCGTGCCTTGCAGTAGCGTCAACCAGCTGGTCTATCCTTAGTAGTGGAAAGCTGTCTTTGGGGCAAGCTTTATTAAGGTTTGTGTAGTCAATGCAGACCCTCCACTTGCCATTTTTCTTTTTGACCAGAACGGTATTGGCCAGCCAGTCTGGGTAGAATACTTCACGTATCATCTTGGCTTCATGCAGCCTCTGGACCTCCTCATTTATGATTTGATGCCGCTCTGGAGCTAGCGGCCTCCTTTTTTGTCTCATTGGTGGGTGGTCTGGATCTACCATCAGTTTGTGAGTTATGAGGTTTGGATTTATACCCTCCATATCTTTGGTTTCCCACGCAAATACAGAGAGGTTGTCTTTCAGGAACCTTATTATCTTCTCTTGCTCGGCATGTGTCAGGTCTGGACCAATGTACAAATAGCGCCCCTCTGATTCTGAGCTGACTAATACTTTGATGGGCTCCCCAATGGGTTTTGTAATACCCCGACTTGATTAAATAATAATTCACTAATTTTTAATTAGTGACCATAAGAGGAATAATTAAGAAATTTAAACGGGAAATAAATGACGACTTCAAATAATTTCGAAACCCTAAAATAATGAAGTCAACTCCGAGAAAATAATTCCAAAATTTAGATTTCGATTTCATGAAGAAGCAAATAGTAAATTCAAATACATGAATAAAATACAATAAGAGAATATTGACAAAAAGTTAAAAAAAAAAAATAAATCAAAGTGCCAAACAAGGCACAAAGGAAAAAATAGCAAAAATAAGCCCAAATTGAGGCCAATGGGTTTTGAACCCTTGACCCAAGGTAGACAAAACACTTAAGCCCAAAAATATACCACTTGGGCTGCCCACTTGTTTGTGTCTTAAATTACAACATATATGTATATATACACATAGTATTTTTCCTCCACCTCCCAAATTGGCCAATGGCCTTTCATGCACTAAAAGAAATATTTTTAAAAACAAAACAATTATTATGAGTGATATACATATCTGTGTGGCATGTGAAGTGAAGGAAATCAGACTTTATAGTGATTGTATGTTCAGCCTTATAGAGAGAGAAAGTTAGAAAGAGAAAGTGAGTTAGAGAGAGGAAGAGGGTGAAAGAAGAAGAAAGAATGAGGAGAAGAAAGAGAGCTCCTTGCATGGCTGCCTGAACTGAAAGAGACCCCAAATCCAAACCGATTTGAGCTTAGAAGAAGGAAGAGAGCACTGTTGAGGTATAAACCCCAAAACTGGAAAAATCTTTGTTTAAATTTTGGATTTGTTTTGATATTTTTGAGCCTCATTAGTTGCATGCATGATGTTTAGGATGAGAAATCTTCATTAAGTCATGAAAAGTAGGCCTCGAAACAGCCCCCAAAACCACCGAACAATGAGAAACCGCCATTGATGACCTTGACAAGCAAGTCTGATTTGACTAGGGCTAGACCTCGATTGAGGGAAAGGGATCAAAACTAGAAATGATAAGGATCATAATGCAACAAAAACTAAAGGAAATGGCCCTAAGACCCGAGAGAACTGTCAAGTTGCAGGTCACGGGTCTGATTTGGGATATCTCAAACCGAACCCCAATCTCAGTTTTATGAACGGAATATTAATCCCCATGATTATATGATTACAACCGAACAAGAACCATCAAAAATGATGGAGAAACAAGCTCAAACCGAGCCTGTTACAGACCATGAGGATAGTGAGGAAATCCAATGTTTTGATCCATTTCGATCCATAAAATGAATGCTAAAACGATTCTTAGGCTTCTAGAAATAATTTGGGATGGAAAGCAGTAGAAACCCGTGGCCAAAATATCACAAAATTGAAAAGAAAATAAAATAGGAAATTAGGGCAACACAAGGGAATAAAGAGGAAGAAGATGAACAGTGCGTGGGTCGGTTCGGGTCGGATTTGGGTTCGGGTCGGGACTCAACCCGTCGCATAAGTGGGTTTAAATGAAACTACGTTGTTTGGTTAAGGAGATTTAAATTTTGAAATTTAGGGCTGACGTTACCATGATGTCAGCATTACGCAGTGAACCGGCCAAAACAGTTGGTTCAACGAAATGGTAGACTGGTTCAGTTACAAACCAACTGAACCCTTTGGTTTATTTTAATTGTTTTAAAGAATTACAATTTAGCCCCCACTGTTTAGTAAAATTTTACTAAGGCCCAGATTTTAAAGAATCAATTCAAATAAGCCCCTGGAAAAATAAATAATTAATAAAATAATTTATTTAATTATTTTATTAATTGGATAAAATTACTATTTTATCCTCGGACAGTAAATGAGTCAAACGAAGTCTAAATAAAATAAATGAATAGTGTATTTTGACTATTTTGGACATTCTAGACCCAATGGCGAGATCCGTTTCACAAGATGGGACTCTGAAAAATTAAGACGCGTTAAAGCATAAATTACCAAAATGCCCCTAATACAATACGAAGCCCAAATGAAGTCCAAATTGGACGAAATCGACACCAACAGAAGGCCAAATATTAGCAAGCTTGTATATATGATTAAATAATAATTCGGGGTCAGAATGTCATAAAATTTAAATGATTGATGTATCCCTATGATCAAAAACAGATACCAAACGGAGTTCAAAAGACTTAAAAATTTACGTATAAGATATGTAAAATATTCTGAGGACCATGATAGGTCCAGGGCAAGAAAAATAAATTACCATTTTGTCCCTGCATATGCCTGAAGCCAAATAAAAAGTCGAGAAGGCCTAAATTGATTTTCTTCGACGTTCTGAATCCAACGGTGAGGTCCATGATACCAAAATAGGTACCAAAAAATAATTCACATGAAAAATAAAAATTATTAATTTACCACGAGTAGACCGGTAAGACCAATCCTAGGAAGTTAGGATACGTCGGGTCTAAGATTAAATGAAGAGCATCGAATTAGAGATGATTTGAAGTAAATGAGGAATTAATTGAATTCTTGATGAACTTGATTTTTAGGAATTACAAGGGAAAAGGGGAAGCCACTAGTAGTGCTGACCCGGGGAATCAAGGTGAGTAATCCTGTACTTTGAAATGGAGGTTTTAATCTCCATGGATTCTGAAGAAGTTTAAGTTCAAGTATTCTAAAGTGTTTTTATGAAAATATCTGCCGTATTTTAAATTTTAAATTCTCGTATTTATATGCTCTATATTTCAAATGTACTGTCGTATTAATTATCAATCTACCATGGCATGCAAATTCATTTATGATATTCTGACAAATGATACGTTTATTTTCTGCATGTCCACGTGAATGCCAATTTTATAAAATGCCTCTTGAATCAAATGTCTTTATTCTTTATATGCTTTAATAAATTCTTGTGCATCGTGATTTAAATTCCCGAAGCTCTTATGTTAAATGTTTCAAGTATTGTCCTCCAAATATTTAAAAACCCTGTTAAATTGTCCGTATTTTAAATACACATGGAAATTCATTCTTTTATTGAAGCCACGTTTTTAATCGTACCTGAAAAACATTTATTGAAGAAGCCACATTTTTAAATGCTCATAAAAAGCATTTTCAAAGAAGCTATGTTTTTATACTCATGAGAAGCATCTATTTGAAAATCATATTTCAAACACTCATGAAAAGCTTATATTTGAAGAAATCATGTTTTCAATGCTCTTTGAAAAGCATTAGTAAAGAATTGAAAAGTTTTGTAAGATAATGATGCGTAAGCATCGCAAATTATTGAGCTCCCTTCGGGTTCTCAATTCAGAAGAATGCCCGGTAACAGGATCTGATCCCCCAAGCATGAGATCTCTCAGAAGTAAAATTAGGGTCTGGTTCGAAACGGATCCTTGAATTAAAAAGTGAAAAGATGAAAAGGTTTTCAGAAATGGTAGCAGGTTTTAAAACCCCATTATCTGAAATGGGTTTTTATATAACCCTTTGAAGTTTTGAAGAAGAAGAAATTTACATCCTTCTATTTTCATGGAAAGGATTTCAAATTATTTCCTTGGTCTTCAAATAGCCACTCTGCACATGTTTATAAATTCTGTTGCATATTAAATGCTTTATTGAATGCTTTAAAAATGCATCATGCTATGTGATTTGAAGATTTCTTGTATTTTGCGATCATTAAGGTACGTGCCTAGCTTGAATGCCTTGTATGCTTCACGTTATCTTTTTGAAGAATTCTAATTTCTGTATCTGAAGTATACAATTGGTAGTGTATGTTTATATGAAGTCTTTCTTGAACTAACCCACTACCAGTTGAAACGCATGACAAAGTACTGGAATTACTCATTAGGCTTTTCGAAGCTCACCCCATTCCCTAACATTTTTTAGGTGATGATAATGGTTGGGAGCCTTGCCCAATTTGAGGATTGGTGATTGGTAGCTCCATTTGATCAGGAATTTTGGAAGTACTAGGACCCGTAGATGGTCGAATTTTGAAGTGTAGTAGATTTTGGGCAAATATGTACTTAAGCCCGAGAGGCAACGGATATGTAAAATTTATAAATTTAAATTTTAGTGTGCTCTGAATGTATATTATTTGTTTACCGCTCCGAAGAAGAAGAAGAAGCGACGGTACCGAGCGGGCGTGCAAAAAAAAAAAAAAATAATTTTCACGCTTTCGCAATTTGCCAGTTCTGGCCCTATCGCACAGCCGTTCGGCGCTGCTGCTCACGTGAAGGCTTGCCCTAAGGCCTTCAGGCCGAAGAGTGGCGGTCGCAATTCGGGATCTGTAGGGGGTGGATTTCGGGTCGTGACAGGTTTGGCCCTACTGTCCCGTCCTCTTGGGCTTAGGGGTTCCTCAATTCTGGAAGGGCAACCTTCCTCCTCAGGATTATGGGAGAGAATTGGATCTGCGCAGTCCCGAGCATACTGTAATTTCTATTTGGTAGTCTTCTTCTTGAGTGCAATGGCATGGCATTCCTGAGAAGTCGGCTGGCACCCTCTGACAGAATAAACATTCTGATTGTGGACATACTTCAAACATTGGTGGAAGGTTGAGGTAACAACCCTTATTTGGTGTAGCCATGGTCTCCCAATGATAACATTGTAGGGAGATTTCATATTCAACAACATGTATTCTGAGATGGTGGTTTTCTATCCTTTACTTCCCCTACAGTAGTAGGCAGGTCGATCCTTCCCAATGGGGTACTAAGATCACCATCAAATGCTGCCATTACGGCAGTGGTAGGCTTGATGTTGTTGTGATCAATCTTCATCTATTTGAGTGGCTCATAGAACAATATATCAACGGAACTGCCGGTGTCAACCAGAACTCTTCTGATCTCGAAGTTGGCAATCTTAAAAGTGAGGACGAGGGCATCACTGTGAGGGCAGTGTACCCCGACTAGATCCCGTTCTGTGAACTGGATCTCCGGTTCTAGTTTAAGCCTTTTTTCAACGTTGGTGATCTGCAATACATCTAGGGCAGCCCTAGCCTCCCGAGCATACCTCTTCCTTGCTCTATTTGACATTCTTGTAATAGGGGTGTCTGCATGGAGGACGCAAATGACATGGTTGTTCTGCCTTTGAGGCTCATTTCGTCCTTCCCTCTGCTCCTGTCTTTGCTCAGGCCTCTGGTCTGTCCTTTGTTGAGGCTTGTCTTCATGGGGGTTCTGCCTCTTGTCTTGCTTAATGAACTCCTGAAGACGTCCTTTCTTTATGAACTGCTCAACCTCATATCTAAGGGACCTGCATGAGTTAGTCGTATGCCCATGATCTTTGTGGAAATTGTAGTATTTACCTTGGTCCCGAAGGCTGGGATCTCCTTTAATCGGTTCTGGCCATCTTAGGTTTTCCTGATCTCGGATCTGCCGAAGTACTTGAGCCAAAGTAGTGTTTAAAGGGGTAAAGTTAGTAAATTCCCTTGGTCTGGAATTATAAACAGCCCGGGGTGCCGTTCTCTTTTCTGGACTCCTGGCCCTCTTCTTGCTAGGGTCCTTTTTATGATCGTCCCTCTTATGATCTCTCATTTTCAGATTGTCCCCCTAAGTTTGCTCTTTGCCTTTTTGGGATATGCGGTTAGCTTCCTCCAAGTTGATATATTTCCTAGCCCGGTCTATTAACGCCGCTATGTCGGTAGGGGGGCTCTTTGTCAAGGAATCCCTAAAGCCCCCGTGAGCAAGACCAGAAGTTAGGGCAGCTATGAGAAAACCTACGCTGCAGTCGGTTATCTCTGTGAGTTCGACATTAAAGCGTGCAATGTAGGCTCTGAGGGACTCTTCCTTGGTCTGTTTGACATTCAACAAGAACTCTGGTCCCCTTCTGAGCCTTCTGCTTGTCATGAATCTGTCCAGGAATTTCCTACCGAGCTCATAGAAGCCGGTAACTGAGTTCGGTGGGAGGTGGTGGAACCATTTTAGGGCAGTACATTTTAGGCTGGTAATGAAATTTTGGCACATAAAGGCATCAGAGGCCCCGTGAAGGGCCATTGTATGCTGGTAGTGCGATAGATGATCTCTGGGTTTTCAGTCCCATCATATAGGGTGAATTTCGGCATAACGAATTTCCTTGGTCTTTCTTCTAACATGATGGCAGGAATGAATGGGGTGGCAAGTTCCGAGCAGCCTGGCCAACTCATCCTGCTCTAGAGGGTTCTGGACACCTCTCACAGCTACTGTTCGGTCCATAGATTCTACAACTTCTTCGACCCTCCGTGGGTCTCTAGGCCGAACTTCTTGTGAACCTTGCCTTACAGCCTCGGTTTTAGGGTAGTCGGGCTGAGCATGTCCCACGGACGGAAGAGGGTTCCGAGGGTCCCGAGCTGGAGGGATTGGTGCCGCTTGGGGCTGGGGCTCCTGTGGTATCTGATGTGCTCCCGAAGTTCTTGGAGTTGGGGCTCTAGTAGTGCTTCGGTAATGGATGTTAGGGACAAAGGCTGGCGTTCCCCAGCCCGGGGCTACTGATGGCTGTGGATCTCTACCAACGTGAGCGACACCCTGGGGGTGTGCAGGCCGGTTATTTGGAGCTTCCTTATGGGGCTCTTCATTCTCAGTGATAATAAGGGGTTGTGTTCCCTCAACAACATTGACCGGCAGGTTTGGGGGTTTTGTCCCTTGATTTCGTGTAAGCATTACCAGAGTTCTAGATATGGCTAGTAGCTGTTCTTGCACTAGTTCGTTGTGTCGTTTGATTGATTCAATCTCCTGTCACATGGGATCAACCGTCGGCCCTCTTGCTCGTGCGGCAGGCGGCCGACGTTGAGAGTTTTGGGGATTTTGAGCATTCTGCCTTGGTCGGAGATTGGGGGCCATGGTTCTCCGATAGGGAGGAGAATAAGTTATGAAGTAGAGCACTTGGAGATTTGTCGATTCCCACAGACGACGCCAAACTGATGCTGCACTTTTTGGCTTTCAAGAAATCTGGGTTACGCGACTTGAAGAACACTCAAAAGAAGGAATCAAAAGGCCACCGGATTGGCTTCGGCGGTAGCTGCTCCAATGCTTAAGTAAGTAAACTGAATTGAAAAGACTGTAATGAAAGCCAAAGAATGAGTATGAAAATAAAGCGTACCTGTAGGGTTCAATTTATAGACTGCAACCTTCCTAAGTTGATTAGGATTTGGAGCCATGAAAATAAGAATTTGATCATCGGAGATTGTAGTTACCTTGTTGGACATTGTATCAAAATAGAGATAACCATGTGTGGCAGTTTCCTTGTAGAAGACTGTTTCCTTATTCGTTGCTTGGCGGATGTTAAGGAAATAATGAGGTCTGAACCCTGTGGAATACTCTTAGTGAATATCGTTCAGATCATGAGCTCTGGAGGATAAGTGCAAAAGAGTGCTCTAAAAGCTTCGCCTGCTCTGGATGATCGAGTTTTATCCTGCTCTGGATGGTCGAGTTTTATCAGACCCGTAAGCACACGTGTCTTAAGATGATTGGTGTGTCGGTTTCTGGTATATCATGTATATATTTATAGACCTGTGTTTGTGTGTAGATGGTAAAAAATAACCAAAACCACATAGGACAAAGGGACACGTGGTGACGAGGCTCAAAGACCAAATCGAGACACAAACTCTCCAAAACAGAAGCACCACGAGGAAAAAAAGGCACAAGCAAGATAGGACTCCAAGACAAGACATACTAATAGCTCTTCACAAAGAAAGAACCTGCCCAAGGAGGGGACCCCGCATGGGAAGTTCCGCACATAAGTTTCACAAAGGCTTAGGGACAAGTTTGAAGGACCTAAGAAGCCTAAAAGATACTCAACAACACAATCATTGTGCAAAGAGTAAAACGGGATACTTGGAGTATTGCGGAATGGTGGCTTAGAAATGAGGGCTGTCCAAAGTGTAATACCCCCAAAAAAAAAAAAAAAATCTGACGTAACCGAGCCTGCACCTTGATATAATAAAAACTAATTATGTGATAATAATAAATTGGGATAACCCAAAGTAAAGTAAACCATGGTTAGATTAATTATTAGAAAATATGAAATACGATAATATTTATCGAAAAAGACATTTATACATGTAAATACAATATATATGTATATGATACACTAAGTACACTACCTAATAAGAATGTATATATATAAAATATATAGAAATGACATTTTATAGAATTACCTATAAGAAAATAATAAAGAAATGGATGGTAGCTTCTACATGAAAGTTGTTGGATATATATATATATATATATATACAGGAACATGAAGAAGCTCGAAGCTTCTAGAGCCAGAAGAGGAAAAAGGAGCCGAAGTCACTAGAAAAAGAGAGAAATAGAGAGACGAAAGTGCAGAGGGAAATTTGGAAGCTTCTAGCGCAGGGGTGGATGTATACATATGTGCGTGTGTCGCGTTTCAGGGAGGATTTGCAGATATATATATATATATATATTTGTTTGTGTTTGTGTAGCCGTGCGGTAGGGGAGGATTCTGCCCTGAGGATTGGTTTAAGCAGCGTGTTGGTGTTGGGTTGTGGTTTGGATTGAAGGAAAATGGAGGAAAAGAGAGAGTCGGTGCAGGGGATTTTGTTGGTTCTTCTCTGTATCGAAGCTGATTCACGAAACAGGGACGCCATTGATCAAATCACGGCAAACAGAGCTGCAGCAGGTGGTATATATCTATATATATATACACGTGTGTGTGTGTTTGTGTATAGCGGTGCAACAGAGATATGTATATATATGTGTAAATGTAGCGGTGCAGATTTAGGTGGTGGATTCTGATGTAGCTCGGAATTGGATATGTGGATGTCGCGGTTTGTGGCTCGGACTTGGATGTGTAGATGTCGCGGTTTTGTGGCTCGGAATTTGCGTGTGGATGGTGTGATTTTGTGGAGGTCCCTCTGTTTCTGCCGCTTTCAGTTGCGAACAGGGCCTGTCTTGGATGTGAGGGGCACTACGGGAGTTGTGATTGTATGACGGTTGCTGTAGATTGAGATATGTATAAATATGTGTGGGTGTAAGCGGTGTAGGGGAGGTTCACAGTGACGGTCCTCCTGGGATTTCAGTTTCACTATTTCGTTGCAACGGATTTCTTGCGTAGTTGGTGTAACCTTGGAGAGAGAATCTGTTGCAACGGATGATGAAACTGAGCAGGAGCAGGAGACGATGTGAAATTGTTGGAAGCAGTCACTGCAGAGATTTTGGGTTGTTTCTTGTGTCGAGCACGGTTTCCTCTTTTTGCACTTAGGTGGCTTTGGTTGAAGGGGTTTCACACGGTTTAATTTTAGGAAGCATCTGGCTGTGTTTGAATTGCTCCGACTTGTGGGATTGCCCAGGAATGCTTGTTCGGATAGGAGCAGTAGCAACGCACGGCAGCAGTGTCTAGATGGTGTTTATGGGTTGCTGCTACGGTTTTTAGGCATTTTGGGTCTTTTGTGTTGCCGACTAATTTCAAGCAGGTTCAAAAACAGTGGTTTATGCCATGGTGTGTGGTTGGGGTTTGATTGATTAAATACTCTAGGCAACAGTTGCTGCATCTTCAATGGATTGTGCACAAATGATGGAAAGGGCTAGTGGAGCTGGACCGGATTTGGATTCATATACAGTGTTGATTCATGGGTTATGTGAAAAACAGAAGTGGAGAGAGAACTGCTAGTATTTTGTAGAGATGGGGTTTCTTCCACAAAAGGTCACATTTGAGATGCGGTATTGAAGATGGATACAGTTTGATATGTTGACAATTTGGAGAAGATTAAAGGAGCAACTTGAGGAGAGTTTATAACATTTGGTTCAGAATTCCAACAGTACCACTTTAAGCCTTAGAGATGATGATCCATTGCATCACAAGTGTATCATCATAAGGATATGCAATTCAATTAGAGGTGTTGTCGGTCTCTAGGCTGCAGGTATGAAACTTAATTCCTGAATTTACTACCTCTAACAGAATTACATTTTAGTTATGGGATTTGTTGGAAAACTAGAATATGTGATGGGTTGAATATAGTTCAGCCCTTGATTTGAATATAGTTCAGTTATTAAATTAAGTATAGTTCAGCTATTAATTTGAGTATAATTTTTAGCTATTGGGTGACGTTATGTGTTGTATAGGGGTTCCAATCAGATCACGTCCAAACGTGAATTGATCTGAACTGAGCCTATACACAGGAAAAACAAAGAGTAGATGGCAACTGTAACCTTGGTGTTGGTTTGGTCCAAAGAGTCAAACTGAAGGGAAGGGCATGGAATTGATATTAAAATCCAAGATTTATAAGCAGCCAACAAATATTTAATATAGAAATTATATTGAATCTGAGGTCTAAATGTAATGATAAATTTAGTTTTGTGCCTAGCAAAATTGTAATGCCTTGCATAAAGATTAAATAAGTACTTAATAGATAATAATTAGAGTCCAAATGACTTAACTTATAATCTTGATAGCCGCTAAGCTTAATTAAGGAATGTAATAACCCCAGATGAAACATAATACGAGGGTATTAGGCTATTAAGTTATCTTAGGTAATCCGGTAGGCACCTAAGATGATGAATAAGTCGTAGATGGTTAAATTCTGATTTATCTGTGATTGATGATGATTATTCAGGATATGCATGGAGGTGCCTAACGTACCTGGAGGCTATTTGAGGATAAAGATAAGCATAAGTTTGTGAGTAACTCGGACTTCTGACTTGGTGTATATTTTCTGTACTACCTAAACTTGTATACTGTATTGTTTTATATGCTGAACTGTTTTATACACTGTACTGTTTTAATGCATACTCTTTACACTGCATTACATATGGCATGATCCTATTCTGCTTCTTGATATCTCCTGTTCTGATTTTGTTGGAGTCTGTTGTTTTAACTTGTCTACGTTATTGGAGTCTGATTTGTATTTATCTTGTTATGTGAGTCTTGGGCCCACGGGATTAAGTATATCAGTAGATGGATAGCTGGCTCTGTGGGACGCCCAGAACTCAACATCCGCTCAATCCTATCTGTTCTGCTCTGATACCGACCCCAACCGGTAGTGTGTTGTGGGGACGCGGGCCTCCATGTGTGGGGTGGGTGACTGACGGATTATCTTGTGCGGCATCCCACACTGCCTGGGGAAGGTTCAGGCACATTTGTTGATATACCGTTGTTTGATTGGTATTCAGTATTGATCCATTCTATTTGGTTCTATGTTGATCCAATTTGTTCTCTTGAGTTACATTTGTTCTACTTGAGCTATATTGATCCATTTGAGTTGCATTTGAGCATGCATGTGTGTGTGTATATATATATATATATATATATATATATAATTAGGTTTGAAACCCAAGGCAGGAACCTATGTTACTCACTGAGCTTGTTTAAGTTCATTCCATTTATTTAACATTTTTCAGGTGAAGGCGACGGTGGCAAGAAATAGGAGGGACCAAGAAGTTAGTTAAGCAGTTTAGATGACGACTAACCTATTTTTGTATCATATACCATTTTTGGATGTTTGTAGTCAAGTACAATGATGTACCTTTTGTTAACCTATGTATGTAAATAAGATTATAACTGATGCTCTTCCAAGTTAAAATGCATTCCCTGTCTTTGGTTTCCACTGTTGAAATTTTCATATAATGAATGCATCAACTTGGAGATTACAAGTGAATGGCCTGAGGTTAGGATTACTATCGGTATTTTGATAAAGACAAAATACGATGGGTGCCCAACTGGTCAGTCACATACTCTAATCTGCATAGGGTGGGTTTTGGGATGTGACACAAAGTACCCAATATTAAATGAGGAAATGACATAGCCCACTCCACATTTAATATGATAACACTTTGGTTTGATATGAGGTTATGAGATTATGATATGCATTAATGACGGACGAAAATAATTATGTGCATGGGGACCAAAACTAGTCCTATCAGCTGCAAAGGAAAAATATCTATCAATATGGGATGCCTTTTCCCTGCCTAAAGTAAAAGGTTGTTGGCACGTGATTCCTAGGCTATAAAAGGACAAAGATCCCAAAGCAGAAAAGGAACAGAGAAAAATAGAGAAAGAGACAAGCATTCAATGAGTTTGAACCTCTGCTAAAAGGTCGTCATTAATATCCTAGGAAGAATATCTTGAACCTCTTCCTACATTCATGAGAAATCAATGATAAGGAGTTAAGATGCATTCAAGGTGTCCCTACTCTTCTTAGAATCTCATCCTCTTGATCAGCTCATTCTTTCTCTCCATATCCATTACACTTCGTAATGCCATGAAAGATGTATTTTCTGCTCTCTAATACACCTTCTTTATTGGAATAGAGCACTTCCTATCCCATTGTATTTTGATCATCCCTGGTAAGGCATAACTACCATTCACATTTTTGCAACTCCATTGGGGAGTAGTAGACAGCAAATGGCACCACCTGTGGTTCTAAGCAATGGTCTCAATAAGGAACACCCCAATTTAGAGGACAAAGCTCCCCCCCCTCGTTGATCTAGTGAGAGGGGCCATTGCTCAAGAAGAAGGCCCTCCCCTATAGGCTCAGACAAACCTCCCAAGAGCAACAATCCTCCCAACAAGTGGCATTCCTCAATTAGGCACCTTCTCAAGAGCCACAACACACCAGGGAACATCCCTTGGGCATTACAGTAGCAAGTTGTCGTCAAGTGACTCCTTGCTCCTGATCTTACAGAGTATACAGCCTACGCAAAAACTTATTCTAGATACACCCCTGAGCAATCGAAGTGGGTGGGAGGCAACACCCATCGACTCTATAAGACTCCCTAATCTCCCATGACAAGCTCAAGAGGAAGCCAGACCTATTGTGGAAGCACAACAATGCAACTTAGGCATGAAGGTAGAAGGCATAATTTTAATGGAATAAGATGACTTGTTAAACTTGATTCCAAGAGTTCCTTTCACACTCTTAGCTAATTTAAGTTCTTCATCACATTTTGATCATACTTCCTCCTTTTCAATTTTTCAAACCTCCAAGGATGATTTGAGATTTTCTACCTTTTCTATTAGAGTGTTTCTCTTTTGTTCTAAATATTCAAGTTTTTCTAAGAGAGTTCCCTTATTTTCTTCACTCATATTTAATTTATTTGCTAACTTCATAGTATCCTTCTTAAGATTAAGGAATTTTTTAGATAATTGCTTGTACGAAATTTCTAAAGTTATTTTAGTTTCCTTTTTAGTCATCTCAAGATCACTACCCTTTATTCTCACACTAGGGTATCCAATCAATTACCTTTGAAAGAAGGCTCTGATACCACTTTGGTTTTGCTTAGGTCTCGATGTGATACTAACCTAGAAGGGGGGGTTGAATAGGTATGTACAACATTTTTTATATTTTCAAATCTTCAACCACAATACTAATGATTATTCTAATTGGCTAAGTATTTGAATTGCAATTCCAATCAATATTCTACAATACTCTAAAATTCAACTAATTATCTCAAGACATTTAATTAAGTAATTAAGCAATTTTTATCAATATATACCATTTAACATTGCCCAATTCACTAGTCCAATTTTACTATCAATTTTACAATTCAAATCTAAATTCAACTAAGTGATCAATTTGCAATTTTCTAATACAATTCAATTTTCTCAAATAAGGTTTTCAATTATCAATTTCATATTCAATGATCACAAACATGAAAACCTAATTATTAAGATATCGGAAGAAATTAAAACAAACAAATTAAGAATGGTAAAGACAAAGAGAGTAGAACGTGCAAACCAAGATGACAAAGAAACCACCGTGGAAAACTATCCACAGTGAAAAACTCCGGAGTCGGCTATACTAGGGGAAGAATTTTACTATGATCGAGATTGAAATACATGTAAACAAAACACAGTCTTAGTATGTCAAACACTCATTCTTTGTCACGACTCAAAACCCACCTTATGCGGATCTCGTGTTGCGGGGCCGACTCTAAGGCCGTCCCTACTTTTTCCATTCCTGTATCATAGTACTAATATGCAATGACTAAAAATTTAAAACAATAATCAGCGAAAGTCTTTTCAATACAGTAATCAGCGGAAGTCTTTTCAATACATAATATGGTTCTCCAATAATAAAAAATAAGAACTAAACATAACAAGCACCCATGGGTGGTGAATACATGGGAGAACTAAAACATAAACTGGTACAGTTCCTTAAAATGTCCTCCTACGCTCTCAGACTCCTACTGGGGTCTTGCAACATCGCTACCTGAAAGGTGGTAAGTAAGATGGAATGAGCTACAAAAGCTCAACAAGTAAATATAAATCTCCGACACTGGTATTAGTGATTATAAAAGAGTATGAATCCATGAATAAGAATATAATAGCCAATCATAAGAAGTAAGATGTTGTGATAGCTAATGAGAATAGTTGCCATGATGGCCAATGAACAATGAGGTCACAATATACAATCAGGAGTAATGGATATAACATTAACATGAAAATTTCAACAACAATGTATCAACATAAGTATACTGCCACAATAAATCGATCACAATCAAGTCAATAAGGAAGTTCTTTCAGTATAAGACAATCATATGGAACAATACCATTCAATAACGTAACCATAACAATCCATAAGAGATGCTTATAATCTGTAGTAGGATATGGCAATCCTTCTGTATTTTGAGGCCTGACATACCTCCCATAAACTCACATCTTGTGCCACACGTCCGTTCATGGACTTGACCCGTGGGTCATCATTGTCACAGAAGCATCAGAATGGATATTGTGACTGAGCACAAATCCCATATTCATAAACATATCATGATCATAAGTGATTCTATAAGAGTATAAAAATGGAATATCATACATATAGTAAAATATAACAGTAGGCCTTTCAAGGCATGGTTCAACATGATAACAATGATATAGCAGTCAATAAATGTCCATAAGATAGAACAATATCACAATGTGGAAAACAATAACATCAGGTACGTTCAAGAGTACAAGTTCGGCAGTAATGAATAAACTTCTTGGAAATACCACATGGAAGAGAAAATGATTTACTTACTTCTAAACGTAGTCCTAGATCAGTATTCCGTGAGTTTGTCCTTTCCTTTCGAGTTCCCTATATATCAGTAGATACGTCTCAGAATTAATGCTATTCATCAAATTTTATGCCTTGCTATCATAAGTATCTCTATCACTAATTTAGACTTTACCATTGAGTTTAGGATGCCGAAGAAAGTCACTTTAGGCTTTTACGGAATTCCATTTGGGTTCGAGTAGCAATAGGGGTATTTTGGTCATTTTTGTATTTATACGAGTCTTTATTTTTTGGAGTCTCATCTCGCAAAACGGACGCCATTGGACTTAGAATGTCCGAGATAGTCAAAATACACTATTCATTGACTTAAATTGGACTTTGCATTATTTCACTATATTTAATTTAATTAATTTTATTTAATACAATTTATATATATATATATATATATATATTCATGCGTATTTAGACAGCATGGGCGTGCCTGTCAATTGGTTAGGGTTGAGGGTTTCATACTTGAGGTCCTTGGTTCAAATCCTATAGGGCGTAGTCCCTTTTCATTTTATTTTCATTTTACCTATTAGTTATATAATATATATATTTTAGGCGTATAAGTTGACATGGGCTTGCCTGTCAACTTAGTTACATGCTTCACTTCCTTACCCTGGGTCCTTGGTTCTATTTGCAGGGGCAGCAACCCCTACATATTTTTTTCTTACCCTTTGTAAACCAAACAGTGGCTAAGCCACTTATCCGCGTATAGGACATCCTTCTAACCTTCATTTTAAATCCAATTAAATTCCCTACACGTGTGACCAAACAGTCCCATTCCCCTTTTAAATTTAAAACCATTAACTTAAAACAACACAATATTGCCCCTATCAAGCACCAAACGGTGCTGTATCTCAAAACTACTATTCATCATCTTCTAGGTTTTCTGGTGGAGCAGTGCTAGGGTTTCGTCACCTTCTCCGGTGACGGCGACTGTTCCAACCCTATTTTTTGACCTAAACTCAAAGCCATCTTCTTCTAAATTCCATGGAGATCATAAATCTATCCTCAGTTCCTCTTTTAAACCTCTCCAACCTCATGAATAGTGAGTCAAACAGTTCTGGCCGATTTTCTGGCCGAGTCTACACTTCCATTTTCATGGCTTCTAGACCACGATTTTCACTCCATTTTAGTCCTAAGTGTTTTCCGCATCATTAAGGATCTTTTTCCCAAACTTAAATCAAAGTTTTAAGAACAAAATCCATGAAACCCGAATTATCTATAAAACCTGCAACTCCATATTTCTATATTATTTCAGCACCATTTCTCTTGATTCTTTTTGTAAAATACTCCTCATTTCATGCTTGTTTGAACCCTACTATTAAAACTAAACAAACATGCCTAATTCATGAAAACAGAAGCTGAACTTCACTTACCTGTGTGAGCTTTTGGCTCGCAGATTCTCCTTCATTTTCTTTTGGTTTCTTCTTCTCCTTCACTTCAGAGTATCATAAATGCTCTTAGTGTCTTGGTTTCCTTATTTCTTTTTCTTCTTTCTCTCAAAATCTCCTTGCTATTTATAGAGAAAATTCACTCAGCTAGCCCCCCACTTACAGCCACATTTTCTCTCTCTTCCTGCCTTTCTTGTAGCCCTCTTTGACTCCCCATTTGCCGTCTATTCATCCTCCACCATCCACGCACCACTTCATAATATATATATATATATATATACACACACACACACATGTGCACCCCTCCCACTTGCACCAAGGTCGGCAGGCTTACTGCCATCCTTTCAGCCACACACCTATACAACACACAAACACAACATGCACACACACACATGCACAACCTCTTCCTTTCTCTTTTCCTTTCTTTATTTTCTTTACATTTTAAAATATACACACATATATATATATATTTAATACATTATACTACATTATATACACATATAAAATACACCTTTTTATACTTATGTATATATATATATATATACGTGTATACTAATTTCTGAGTACGCACACATACACTGATACCTTGATGTCTAGGCATATACGTGTACGTATGCTTACATGGGAATGCGTGCGTGCATGCATTATGAGACTCGGTCCTGGGTTACTCCGGTATCACCCAACACTGGCTGTACAAAATAAACTGTTCACATCCCAATACCATTCAGTCCCTATGATATCCTGATACAAAGCTTTAACAGCTCAGTTTACAACTGGTGTTACACTACTCTACTGCGTCTACCTCGGTATACGTGCCATATCTCGGGTCGGGATATTACATTTATGGCATCAACCTCCATTGAATCCACAAGCTCTATAGACGAAATCTACATACAACCGATTCTCCTCTCGGTCTCAGAATCTTTCGATCTAGCCACTCCACAATTGCGAATCCACACAATCTCGATATCTACCGATCGCTCAATGTCGAATCCTCAAGGTTGATCTTATCTCTCTTCAATGGTGAGAACATATGAAATTGGGGATTTTTGACATGATTTAGATCTTGTGAAGTGATCAAAATCAATGAATGAATTAAGTAGCGAAATGCATGATATATAGTTTTGGTTGTTCACTCATGAAAGCTCTTAGATATATCAAATACAAAGCTCTCACAAGTATGAACTCTCTTCCACTCTGTTTTCTATTCATAAAACTGAATTTTCATCAATTTATATGAATGAGATCGAATCTTAAAAAAAGTTTAAAAATATAAATTTTTTTTTTATTTTTTACGCAGTGTTCGTTTGAATGAAAGATACTCATTCGAACGAACAACTTTTCGTTCGTACGAGTATGGAATGAACATCAAATGAGCAAAGTTCAAAGGTTGTAGTCTTTCGTTTGCTTCAGTCCTATCGAATGAATGAGAAGGAGCAAAAATGAACTTTTATTGTTCATTGGAATGAGCCACTTGGTTAGTCACGACCCAAAATTCACCCTACACGGATTAGGGGTAACGACCGACATTGCCACTCGGACAGGCTGTACAGAATCAAATAAATTGCACTAGAGTGATAAATATTTTTCTTTTTCTTTATATCATTGAATAATTAAATGCAGAAGCTATACCAATGCAACTCATCTGATAACAAATCAAAATTTAACAACCATCAATCAGAGTATCTCCAAGTACAATTTCCATTAACATGAATCACCATTTAAGTCTAACATCATTATTAATGATACAATATCACAATACCTAATATTACGATCAACCTTACTGAATATATGTTAAAATTTTGACTTGGAGTTTTACATTGTAGAGACCTAAAAAATGAGGGTAAATTTTTCATTTTTGCCAATAGGGCACTATTCATGCACCATTTGTCGGTAGGGTACTATACATACACATTTAGGCATAAGTCATATTTAGAAGCATATTTTGAATATGTCATAAAAGGTAAATATACTTAGAATAGTAAAATACACATCCTGTAAAAAGTTGAGCCTATTCAGAGACAGTTTCAAAAATTGGACAAAAAGGGCATTCGGGTGGCCTGGGTGGATCTGGCCAAACCCGGCCACAGGAAAAAATTAATTTTTTTGAAAAGTTTCATTTAAAATAATTTTAAGAACTTTGGCTAAAACAAAATATCGATTGAGGTATTTCGGGATGGGTTGTAGTGTAACGGGGTCCCGGATTCATTAAGAGCAAAAAGATCATTTTGCATCTTTGCCCCTTGACTATAAATACAACCATTAGAGTAAAAAAAAAATAAAATCATATTTTGGTTTGGAGAAGAGCAGAATACGCGCAGGGAGAGAGAGGGGAAGAGAAAACCTAGGTTTTCCAACATTCAAGCTTCCAAAACACACTTCTAGGCTTGGATTTTCACAAAGGTTCCTTCTAGGAAGTTGTTCCTCTCAACAAGAACTATATTCTCACTGATCGGTTTGGCTGTACAGTGAACACAACTTCCTCGGTTTGAGAAAAACCATTCTAGGTATGATATTTTGCTAAGTAAGGAATATGATTAAGTTTAGGAGTGATTTACATATTGATTGAATGATTCATATGTTTATTTGTTGTTAAGAAATCACTTAGGATATAGTTGCTTTGAGAAACCTAGAGTTGATCGTCTATGTATTTGTGTGTTCTTTGTTATTCTTTGGGAATTTGGTAAATTAATAAACATGAACTATGACTATATGTTCAATTCATTGGATTATAGCTTATGTTCATATAGAGAAACTCTTATAGTTGGAAAGTTATGATTTATTCAAGGTGTTGGTACTTTATATATTTTTGTAATCTTTGAGAATTTGTCAAAGTAATAGACATGTAACCTGTTTGTATGTTTGATTCATTGTATTCTAGCTTATGTTTATGTAGGGAAACTCTTGTGGTTTGAGAGTTATGATTTATTCCATGTGTTGGTGCTTTACGTATTTTATGATCTTTGAGAAATTGTTAAGGTTGTGAATATGTAATGTGTTATATGTGAAATTGATGGGATTACATGTTAGGTTCATGTAGGCAAAGTTTTGTGATGTAAAAGTTATGGTTGCTTTAAGTACATTGCATTGTTTAAGGCATATACCATGTGCTTGATGGAATACTTCATTGAGATTGCATTATTGCATGGTGAAATCAAAGCATATTGGCATATGGTGAATCCTTTGAAAACATAGTGTGGGTTGAGCACTTGGTGCTATGCATTATGAAGGTGTAGATCCTATGGTGAAAAACCCAAAATTGGCCATTGCATTGGTGCCCAATATCTAAGGGGAGCGATCCGTGAACGGGACATTGGTACTCTGACCCAACAGGAGTGATCCGTGAATGAGACATGGGTGTGGCATAGAGTTTGCATGGGTGTGTCACACATTTTTAATGCATTGTATTGATGAATTAGAAGGCATGTAGATTATAACTGTACACTTGCACATGCCAGGCCTTAATCTTGTTCCTTGCATTAGTATTATGTCATATCAGTGGTTGTGCTGACCCCTTGTGGGATATCATATTACAGATGACGCTCCTGGTACTTGAGACTTGATGAAGTGTTGAAGGAAGGAGGGGAAAAGGACTTGGAAGATATTTGGCCATTGGAGCATATTTGTATGTATGGGCATAAGCCCAAAAGACTAATATTTCAATGTGGATGAATGGTGAACTATAGACCTTGAATCATTTTGCAATGTAAGGGTTTACAATCCAAATGACATGTAATGTACTTTTGTTAAATGTGTATCAAATGTATATATGTTGAAAGAAATGATATGTAGGATATCTTTATTCAATGAGCATCATATGTATACATTGAGACAAATAGATGTATATGTTGAAAACAAGGGATGTATGTTTAATTTACATGAATTGTGGCCACCGAGTGAGGGTGGGTAATGACATGTTTAATTATATGAGGCATTGTGAATATTAGGTGGGAAAAAGGCTTAGAAAACAAAGGAGGTTATGTTGAAATTTTATGAAAATTAAATGATTTGTCAAGTGTGTAAAACACCCTCTAAATAGGTGGGAAAGATGTAAAAAAGGTGGGGTTTAGAAACCTTGGAGAAATAGGCTAAAAGTGGAAGAAAAGTGGCTTGAAAAACTTGGGAAAAAAATTTGAAAAACAGAGAAAATTGGCTACTGGATAGAAAAATTCAACCGCAGCCATGAATTGTAATTCTGTAGGAAATAAAAAAACTGCTCTCTGTCATTACAATAAAACACCCAGCCCCAGTCGCAGCCAGCCATGCGCCCCACGCCGAGCCCGCCGCCGCCCGCCCATGCCTCCTACCGTGCGCGCCCTACTGTCTTGCCATGCTGCCCAGCCACCTGACAACCTCGTTGACACCACCCCTTGGCCACCTTTTGAACCATGTTTTGGTACCCTTTTTAGGCCATTTTTGGCCACTCTTTGGGGCCATGTTTGGCCACTTACTTGGACCACTTTGGGTAGGATTTTTGGTCTATTCTTGGCCCATGCCTTAGGGTATTTGGGACCTATTTAAGCCATTATTCTAAGACATTTTTAGGGATGTTTTGGAGCTATTTTGGAAGCTATCTTTGAACGTAATTGAAATTATTTTAACTATTAATTGGGAGAGATGTTTGAGTAACATTAGGAGGCCATTTTGGTTAAGTTAAATGGCAAGCCTTCACTTATAATTTTGGGGAAACATGGGAGAATGAATGAATAATCATTTAACCCACCTTAATGACCTTCCATTTACGTTTCTTATTTCATTTCATTCACTCCCAGGGTTTGTGAAAATTCAGGGCGTGACAATGTGATATTAGAGCTTAGGTTCGAATACTTAGGGACCATAGGGTGTTGTTAAACACAATGGGAATACGACGCGTAGTTTGAAATTTTTTGAAAACCTTGTGTAACGTGTAGACTCTGATAGCTAGGTATTAGAACTCTAGTTTGAGAATACCTAATGACGATAGGGTGTTGTTGAACAACATGAGACCTTAGAGGAAAGCCTATGACTTAGTATAAACTGTCGGTGGCATGTGATAAGACCTTTTGTGTGAAGTGATTATCTATACTTGAAGCATGATTTGTGTGATTATGTGTTAGTTGAAATTAAACTATAAGGCATGATTACATGATTTGGTGTAGTGAGATGCATGATATATGTAATGTGTGTATTGGCATGACCATATGTGATTTGATATATGTTTACATATGTGATAGATGATACTTGTTTTGCCTTTATGATAACATGCAACATTATAGAAGAATGCCATAGGATGTGAAATACATTAGATGTGTAAAAGTTGAAATTATAAATGATGCTTGTTCCCATTATAGGATGCTATCCAAAACACAGGGTTGAGGTAGAGTAGGTTGAGGGAGAGGGAGAACTTTAGTTCTCGAACCTCTATCAACCTTAGTAGCCCGATTGACGTGAGATTTAGGATCAAATGTCTTGGAACAGTGGATGAAATTTAGACCTTAAGTTAGTTGTACTAGTTGAATACTAGCATGACTTGGGCATGTGTGTGTTGTATTGCTTAAATGGATTTTTTTCCTTTTCAAAAGACTGTGTTAGAACTCAGTATTATTTGTTTATTGTAAACAATGGATGGAGGTGGTTGATGTGAGTTTTATAAATCATGATTAAACAAGTGTGTTTACAGGATTTGTTAGGTTATTAGGTAATGAGTAATGATCTTTTGTCTTAGGAGAATTGTATAAACATAAATGGTTTGGAAATATGGATATGGATTGATCCAGATTATGATGTAATTGAATTTTTATTTTGTGCTTAGGGTGAATATTGATAACTTCAAGAAATGTAAATCGGAAAGGTAGGGGTTGTAATGATTCCTTTATTGAATTGGAATATGTTATCTTGTGGTGGACTATAGAGGTAACCTAGAGATGAATACTATTGTCTTACCTAGTCCTATAAGATGATCGGTACTAGTTGTGATAAGAGTAGTGGATTGATTAAATGAACCTATGAAAATAAGCCTAGTACAAATAAAGAGTTGCTTGAATTGGACCGAATTAAGGTGTGGATCATGTCACGCCCTGAATTTCCACAATCTGGGGAGTGATGAAATGAAATTAAAAAAAAAAATTAATAAATGATAATTAAATAGACTTAGTTGAACTCCCATTTTTATTTCCTCAAGTTTCCCCAAAATGGAAATGAAAAATCGGACACAAGGCTTAACCCAAGATGGGTTACCAATGGTAGTCACAAATCACCTCAACCAATGGCCAAAACTAGTCTAGGTCATGTTAAAGTGTAGCCTCTAAGATGGCCTCAAATTGTCTTTAAATGTACCTTGGAATAGTAACCCCAAATGGGCCCCAAAATGCCCTAAGGCATAAGTGTAATACCCCGACCCGAGAATGTCGGGTAATGTGACACGTATTACAGGGATACGAAAGATTAGTACAAAGATGATACATTTAAGAAAATAATTAATTTTAAAGTAATTAATTATTTTAATATAAGAAGTAAATTGTAACATACATATATATATATATAATTAAATGCAAAAATATATACTATATAAATATTTGTAACCTTAAAAATATATATATATATATATATATATATATATATATATATATATGAGTGTGTGTATGCATGCATGCATGTCAAAATATGAGTATATGTGTAAATATTTCATAAGTGAAGTGGGGGCATTCTAATATCCAAAGTGCAATGAAGTGTGTGTCTCTTCAAATGTGTTGGTAATATAATATATATATATATATATATATACACATATATATGCTTATACAAAACAAAACCCAAGACACCACACACACATGCAACCGGCCAGGATGGCCTGCTCACCACTGCCCCAAAACAGGAAAAGAAAACTGAACATGGAAGTTGACACAAGTTAACCAATTTAGTGGGGAAATCAGAAAATGATCATGGTATACCTATGTACATATATACATATTATAGACACACACCTCCCTTCACTCACTCACGTAGAGAGGGAGAGAGAGATCTAAGAAGCAGAAAGGAGAGATAGAGTGAGAGCAACAGCGCAGGAACTGAAGGGGGGAGGTCTTGCAAAAACAGTCAAGTAAACAGGTAACATTTAGGGCCGTTTTTATTTCTGTATATTGTTCTTAGAAAGCATGCGAATATAGGACCTTAATCTATGTGGTATAAGCTTTGATCTGCAAGAAAAATGGTTAAAAAGCATGAAGAATCGACCGAGAAAACTGGAGTTACAGTAAGCAAGAAAAATTTTCTGAACCGTAGCATAGGTACAACTGGGTCTGAATCGAGCATTGCCAACTCAGGTTTGGCTTATAGGGCCCTCAACCAGACCCTCCCAGAGTCCCAAAAACCCATATCCGAGATCAAACCTCAAAAGAATCGACCTTCAAATATCAAGTTATAGGTTCGGGTTCCAAAAACAAATCTCAAAAACATGAGATTAAATCTACTTTTATGAATGAAATATGAATCCCCATAAAGAGGGGATCACAACAGGACAAGTCTCATCGAATTTAGCTCAGAAATGAGCCTATACAACCGACTTGCAGGTCGGATTATCAAGGCTTGAACCGAGCTCGTTGGACCAGTTTGATGCCTAAAAAGGATGCCAAAATGATCGTTTAGGGTTTAGGAACATTTTAAGATAAAAACAGTAGGGATTTGATGAACCAGAACCCACGAAATTAAAGAAAAAGAAAGCCAGAAAAATTAGGGTTACAGAGATGGAGTTGGGGAAGACGATCTACAGTAACAGGTCGGGTCTTGAACCGGGCATCGGGTCGGGCCCCGACCCAACTGAGAAACGGTTAAAACCCTTTAACCGAAACTACGACGTTTCAAGTTGGGAATTTAAAATTTTGAATTTTAGGGCTGACATCATCATGACGTCAGCGTTACGTGCTGAACCGGCCCAAACCTGTTGGTTCAATAGAAACCCAAACCGGTTCACTTAAATCCCAACTGAACCAACTGGTTCAGACCGAAACTTGTAAAAATTAGATTTTGACCCCCAACTATTTTACCGATTTATACTATGGCCCAATTTATGGGAAAATTTATGCAATTAAGCCCTTGGAAAATAATTAAATAATTTATTTAATAAATAAAGCAAAATTACTGTTTTGCCCTTAGGTCATAAATGAGGCAAATGAAGTCCAAATTAAACATATGAATAGTGTATCCTTACTATTTTGGATATTCAGAGACTAATGGTAGGGTCCGTTTTACGAGACGGGACCCGAAAAAATAAAGACACAAAGGGGTAAATGACCAAAATACCCCTTGATAAAAAATTACAAGTTATATATGTAACCTTACTATCTTGGACCCTTTGAGTCCATTGGTGAGGTCCACGACATGAGATGAGGTCCCGAAAAATTAAAGACCCCTAAAGAATGTCAAAATGACCAAAATGCCCCTGCCCCATAAATAAGTCAAACGAGGTCCAAATAAAATAAATAAATAGTGGATTCTAACTATTTCAAACATTCTGAATCTAATGGTAGGGTCCGTTTCACGAGGCGGGACTCTGAAAAATTTAGACACATTAAGGTATAAATTACCAAAATACCCCTTGACAAAAATTAACAAGTTATTAGTGTAATCTTATTATCTCGGACCTTCTGAGTCTAATGGTGAGGTCCACGACACGAGATGAGGTCCCGAACATAAAGACACGTGAGGGGATAAAATGACCTAATTACCCCTAGTACACCAAAAGCCCAATTAAAATCAAGGAAGGTCTAAATTGACTTTCTTTGACATCCTGGACTCAATAATAGAGTCCAAATTACGAAACAAAGTACAGAAAAATATGACACGTAAAACGATGAATGACCATTTTACCCTTTTACATACAAAGTCCGAATTAAATTATAAGAAAGTCTAAATTGACTTTCTTCGACAGTCCGGACTCAATGGTAGAGTCTATTTGACCAAAAGGAATGTCTAAAATAGAAAGACATAAAATTTGATGAATAACATCTGTTAGATGACTATGAACTAAAATATTGCCAAAGTACTAAATTAAGGCAAAGAAATACGAAAACACACGACACGTAATTATGTGAAGTAAATAACTTTAAGTTAAAGTTAATGGAACTCCCAGAAGAGTATAAAATAAAATAAATTTAATTCCTGATACATTAAGAAGTGTCATAGGTTAAGAATGAGTACGTAAGAAATTTATGAAATCGTGTTAGGATCTAATACGATCTAAGCATAAGCTAAGAAGCATTAGTAGGAGAGGTTTGAAGTGAATGTGAAGTTAATGAGGTTATTTATGAATTGTTCTTAGGAACTACGAAGGAAGGCGGAAAGCGCATTTTTAGCACTAACCCTAAAGGACCGAGGTGAGTATTCTTGCATTTAAAGTGGAGGCTTTAACTCCACGGATTTCAACGGATATTTTTAAGTTCAAATATTTACAGCATTGATATGTCAAATTCAGTATTCATGACTTCTGTTTTCTTAAATATTCTGCCATGACATGCTTCATGATTATTTACATATTATATCCGTAAATGTTTTCGTTTCAAAATATTTAGCATGTCTGATTTTCCTCAAACATCCTGAATTTGATTATTACAAGTATTGAAGCATCATTGCAAAAGTTATACGTCACATGTTTTAAATACTGATGAAAGGCTTTTATATAAAAGTCATATGACAAAGGTTTTGCAAGATAAATAATAAGCACATAGGTAGTGTTGTGAGTTGTACGGAACTCAATGGGCCTATCATGTGCATCAATACATAGTCAGGATTTTGGGTTATACGGAACTCAATTGACCTGTCATGTGTAATGTCTGGTAGCAGGATCTAATCCCCTAGGCAAATGAGATATCTCCACGTATACGAAAAATGGGAGTCTGGTTCGAAACAGATTCCACCTAATTAGAGGGAAAATATGACAAACGATTTTGGAAATGGAAGTAGGTTTTATCCCCTATTTTCACTATACATGTTTACATGATTTTAAGTTACATGTTCTGAAATACACATACTCTTTTATGGAAATATATGTTCTAGCTTGAATACCTTGAATGTTTCAAAGCTACATATTTTAAGAATGCATGTTCTCTATATTCAAGTATACGACCAATTGGTAGTTGAGTATTTTATAAACTCTCATGTACGAAACCTCTACCAATTGAAAACCTATGACAGATGTAGGAATTACTCATTGGGCTTTTTGAAGCTCACCCCACTCCCTAACATTTTTCAGGTGATGATCAAGGTTGGACACTTGCTCAATTTGGGGAGCAGTGAATGGCAACTCCAATAGGTCCTTAGAGATATTTTGGTAGTAGTAGGACCCATTATCAGTCAAACTTTTGTAATGGGAATTTTGGACAATGATGTACTTAAGCCCGAGGGGCACATGGATATGTACTATGTAGAACCTTTAGTTAATATTATTATGCTCTGATTATTATCTTTATGTGTACCGCTATGAAGAGCGGCAGTATCAGATGGATATGCGGCAGATGTTTTATTTTAAAAGAAAAGAAAAAAGTTTTTCACGCTTCCGCAACCACAGGTCGCATCGTTGTCTGATATTGTTGCTTATGTATGAGCCTTGTTCCGAGGCCTTCGGGTCTCGGGGCGGCAGTCGCGATCCGGTAATCCGCGTAGGGTGGGTTTCGGGTCGTGACAATAAGCCAAGAATAGATCAAAGAATTCCACCAAAAGTGGTCCAAGGGAGTGGTCAAACATGGCCTTTAGATATGACAAAAAAAAATATCCCAAAAAGTATGGCCAACATGGCCTGGTATGATGGCCAAAATTTGCCAAAAAGGGGCCCAATAGGTGGTGTCAAACATAGTATTTAATGGCCTTGAAATGGCTTTGAAAGGTGGGTAGTGGCAGGACATAACATGCCTTGGACAGCCGTTGCACAGCAGTAAGGTAGCACGAGTAGGGCGCGCAGGGCAGCAGTAGGTAGGCTAGGCGTGCGCAAGCGCGCTGCGGGCGGCTAGGGCTGTTACTGTAGCGACAGAGTCTGCAGAAAGCCTATTTTGACATGTTATGTGACTTTTTTCCCAAGTTTTGAAAGCCTATTTTTTTTTTTTTTTTTTTTTTTTTTCTGTTTTGTGACTTTTTTCCCAAGTTCTGAAAGCCTATTTTTTCCCATTTTTAGCCCATTTCTTCAAGGTTTCTAACCCTCCGTTTTGAGCACTTTTCTCACCTATTAAATGGTGTTTTACACACCTAATTTTTTTCCTTCTTAATTTCACTAAAATTTTGACATAACTTCCTTTGTTTTCTAAGCCTTTTTCCCACTTAATATTCATGATCCTTCATATTTATAAACATGTCACAACCCACCCTCACTCGGTGGCCACAATCTCACACAATTTAAATATACATCATCCAATTATACAATTCTCCACACATACACATATACGTTGGAATTTAAAACATCACATTCCCACTTTCATTACAATTATAGGGCTTTGCCCATTTTGTTCACACTTCACAAGACTATTACAAATTCATTATATAAGTTTTAGGGCTTATGCCCTCATACAACTCAAACTATGCCCAAAGGGCCAAAAATCCTCCGTGGTCCGTGTCTCTTCTATTCTTCAAGACTTCATCAAGTCTCAAACACCAGGAGCATCATCTGTAATATGATATCTCACGAATGGGTCAGCTCAACTGTTGGTATGACAAAATGCTAATGTTAGGAACAAATTTAAGGCGTGGCATGTGCAAGTATACATTTTAAAGCTATGCATACCCCCCCTCCATTCATCAATGCAATGCAAAGGTGATATGCATGACACACACATGCAAACTTTATAACACACCCATGTCTCGTTTACGGATCGCTCCCGATGGATCTGAGTACCAACACCCGTTTACGGATCGCTCTCATTAGATCTGGGTACCAATGCAATGGCCAATTTTGGATTTTTCACCACAAGATCTACACCCTCATAATGCATAGCACCAAGTGCTCAACCCACGCCATGTTTCCAAGGAATCACAATATGCCAAAATGCCATGATTTCATTATGCAACTTCAATGAGACAATTCATCAATACATGGTGTTCACCTCAAGTCATGCATCATACCCAACGTAAATCATAACTTCAAAATCCCAAAACTTCTTTTACATGAACACATGCTATAAACTATCCATTTCAACACATGCCCAACCCACTTTTTCACAATCTTACTAATTCACAAAGAACACATAATTTCATAAAGCACTAATGCATCAAATCATCACATCTTCCTAACACATGATATATCAACATGAATATAAGCCAAAATATAACAATCCAAACACATAGAAGAGACATCTTCATTATAGCAACAAATCATTAAATAACTCAAAGAACACACAAGCACCTAAACTACCAACTCTAAGTTTTCAAAGCAACTACTTCCTAAGTGGTTTCCTAACATCAATTAAACACCTTAAACAACATATAGAAAGGCAAAGAAACTTAAACCTATTCCTAACTTAGTAAGATATCATACCTAGAATTATTTTTCTCAAACTGAGGGAGTTGTGTTCGCTATGCAGCCGAACCGATCAGTGAGAATATAGCCCTTGATGAGAGGAACAACTTCCTAGAAGGAAGTCTTACAAGAATCTTGGCCTAGGAGTTTGTTTTGGTGATTTGAAGCTTGGAGAACCTAGGGTTTTTCTTTACTTTTCTCCCATGCACGAGTTCTGCTCTATATTTCAGACCAAAATGTGATTTTTTTACACTAAGGGGTTGTATTTATAGTGGAGGGGCAAAGGTGCAAAATGACCCTAAGACGATTTAAGGCAGCAAGGAAAAATGAATTAAATAAGGCAAACTTGCATGAGTATGTACTAATTACATGATGGAAACGTAATGCATCTTTAGTATTTGTCAATGTTTAATTCGTTTGTTATATGTGTTAAGTATGAGATTTTTTTTTTACTTAATGTATGTGTAAGGTATGTGGGTATAAATGAAGTATGTTAAATTCTTTGATGTGTAAGAGATATGTATTGCAAGTGTGTATGTAATATACCTTGGATATGGGGTAGAAGAGATTTTAATTTATCCTTGATGAATTAGATTGCTGAACTATTAGTTGATGATAGTGTTGTTGATATAGAGAGTGAATTGTGAATGGCATGGTTAGGTCAAGCTGGTGGTGAGTATGATTTCAAATTTTGCTTAAAATATAAATTGAGAATGAAAATTTTAATTTGAAAATGGAATGATCTTGTGGAAGTCCAAGGACTTTTGAACAGAAATGGTGGATTATTGTTAATATTGGGTTATGATTTACTACCAATATTGATGGATACTCTTGGAATGGAAGATTAGTTGGAGATAGTATGTCTCGGGGATGGAGTGACTTATAGATATGCATATTGAACTGTGGTTGGCTATTGAGAATTATAATAGTGCATTTGATGGTTTTTGATTTTTAGTGGAGTATGAAAGTACTAGGAATTTTGTTATGACTATTTCCTATTGTGGCCACATGGTGATTGGATTGATCTTCAAGGGCGAGATTTTCTATCATATTTCTTTGATGATAGAAATCATTTTGTTAGTAAGGCCTGTGCATGCCTATTTTGTTTTTCCTAGTTGATGGATGATATATTTTAATCATAAATTTACATGATGAGTGAATACTAATAGTGATGAATTAATTTGGGACATTCTGATGATTCACTTGGGAGATTACTATTGTGGGGAGAGTGAATTCTCCATGGAATAATTTGATAATGTATCTTGTGATGATTCTGAAACTATATGAGTTGAAAACTCAATTAGAGGACTTATGATGAAATGACTAAATGATAAATCTGGTGTGTAGAATGGTTTCGGATTGTGTTGATTATAATGAATAAATTAAGTTAGATTTGAAACTAATGTAATAAGTTTCATATGATTGACGGGTTCTTTTAATTAGTTGAGAATGCAACGTGAGTGTAATAAACCTTTGCAAGGTCTTGATTGATAAAAGTATTAGAGAAGTAGCTTATCGGTTGGTGCTACCACCACAATTATCTGGGGTTCATGAAATTTTCATGTATTGAGGTTGAGGAAGTATGAGTTTGACCCTTCACGTGTACTAATTAGGTCGATCTTGAAGTGGAGAGATGTTTTTTATGATGAGAGGCCTGTGGAGATATTGGACTCGAGGGACCAGGTTTCTCGGGGCAAGACCATCCCTTTGGTCAAGGTTCTTTGGAGCCATTATAGGGTCGAGGAGGCCACATAGGAATGTGAGACTAAAACCCGTGCTAGGTATCCAAAGTCGTTTGTTTCTAGAGATACTTTTTTTTTTTAAAATTTCAGAACGAAATTTCTTTAAGGGGGGAAGGATGTAGAGACCTAAAAAGAGGGTAAATTTATCGTTTTTGCCGGTAGGGCACTATTCATGCACCATTTGTCGGTAGGGCACTATACATGCACATTTAGACATAAGTAATATTTAGACGCATATTTTGAATATGCCATAGAAGAGAAATATGCTTAGAATATTAAAATACACCTTTATAAACATTTGAGCTTATTCGGAGATAGTTTCAAAAATTGGACCAAAAGGGCATTCGGGTGGCCCCGGTGGATCCTGCCAAACCCGGCCACAAGCGAAAATTTATTCTTTTGAAATTTTTTTTTAGAACTTTGGCTAAAACAAAATATCGAATTGAGGCATTTCGGGACGGGTTGTAATGTAACGAGGTCCCGGATTCATTTAGGGCAAAAGGGTCATTTTATACCTTTGCCCCTTGACTATAAATACAACCCTTAGAGTAAAAAAAAAAAAAATCATATTTTGGTCTGGAGAAGAGCATAATACGCGCACGGAGAGAGAGAGGGGAAGAGAAAACCTAGGTTTTCCAACATTCAAGCTTCCAAAACACACTTCTAGGCTTGGATTTTCACTAAGGTTCCTTTTAGGAAGTTGTTCCTCTAAACAAGAACTATATTCTCACCAAATCAGTTTGGCTATGCAATGAACAAAACTTCCTCGATTTGAGAAAAACCATCCTAGGTATGATATTTTTCTAAGTAAGGAATATGATTAAGTTTAGGAGTGATTTACATGTTGTTTGAATGATTCATGTGTTTATTTGATGTTAGGAAGTCACTTAGGATATAGTTGCTTTGAAAAACCTAGAGTTGATCGTTTTTGTACTTGTGTGTTCTTTGTTATTCTTTGAAAATTTGGTAAAGTGACAAACATGAACCATGACTATATGTTTAATTCATTGTATTCTAACTTATGTTCATGTAGAGAAACTTTTATGGTTGGAAAGTTATGATTTATTCAAGGTGTTAGTACTTTATATATTTTTGTAATCTTTGAGAATTTGTCAAAGTGATGGACATGTAATTTGTTTGTATGTTTGATTCATTGTATTCTAGCTTATGTTTATGTAGGGAAACTCTTGTGGTTTAAGAGTTATGATTTATTCCAGGTGTTGGCGTTTTATATATTTTAAGATCTTTGAGAAATTGTCAAGGTTGTGAATATGTAATGTGTTATGTGTGAAATTGATGGGATTACATGTTAGGTTCATGTAGACAAAGTTTTGTGATGTAAAAGTTATGGTTGCTTTAAGTACATTGCATCGTTTAAGGCATATACCATGTGCTTGATGGAATACTTCATTGAGATTGCATTATTGCATAGTGAAATCAAAGCATATTGGTATATGGTAAATCCTTTGAAAACATAGTGTGGGTTGAGCACTTGGTGCTATGCATTATGAGGGTGTTGATCTTATGGTGAAAAACCCAAAATTGGCCATTGCATTGGTGCCCAGTATCTAACGGGAGCAATCCGTGAACGGGACATTGGTACTCTGACACAATAGGAGCGATCCGTGAATAAGACATGGGTGTGGCATAGAGTTTGCATGGGTGTGTCACACATATTGTTAATGCATTGTATTGATGAATTGGAGAGCATGTAGATTATAACTGTACACTTGCACATGCCACGCCTTAATCTTGTTCCTTGCATTAGTATTATGTCATATCAGCGGTTGTGCTGACCTCTCGTGGGATATCATATTACAGATGACTTTCCCGGTACTTGACACTTGATGAAGTGTTGAAGGGAGGAGGGGAAAAGGATTTGGAAGATATTTGGCCCTTTGGGGCATATTTGTATGTAAGGGCATAAGCACAAAAGACTAGTATTTCAATGTGGATGAATGGTGAACTATAGACCTTGAATCATTTTGCAATGTAAGGGTTTACAACCCAAATGACATGTAGCGTACTTTTGTTAAATGTGTATCAAATGTATATATGTTGAAAGAAATGATATATAGGATATATTTATTCAATGAGCATCATATGTATACATTGAGACAAATAGATGTGTATGTTAAAAACAAGGGATGCATGTTTAATTTACATGAATTGTGGCTACCGAGTGAGGGTGGGTAGTGACATGTTTAATTATATGAAGCGTTGTGAATATTAGGTGGGAAAAAGGCTTAGAAAACAAAAGAGGTTATGTTGAAATTTTATGAAAATTAAATAATTTGTTAAGTGTGTAAAACACCCTCTAAATAGGTGGGAAAAATGTCAAAAAAGGGGTTTAAAAACCTTGGAGAAATAGGCTAAAAGTGGAAGAAAAGTGGCTTGAAAAACTTGGGAAAAAAAAATGGAAAATAGAGAAAATTAGCTGTTGGACAGAGAAATTCAGTCACAGCCATGAACTATATTTCTGTAAGAAATCAAAAAAATTGCTCTCTGTCACTACAGTAATACACCTACCTCCTGCCGCAGCTAGCCGCGTGCCCCACGCGCGTGCGCGCATCTGCGTGCGCCCATGTCCCCTACCGTGCGCGCACGCCCTGTGTGCTACCTGCTACCTGTTGTGTAATACCCCGAAAATTGAATATAATCGAGACTGCACCCCGATTTAATAAAAATAAATTACATGACATTAATAATTCGAGATAACCCAAAATATAGTATTAGTTTTATATCACATAATGATATATCACATAACGATGTGATATAAAACTAATACAATACTGTCACACTGTGTGATGTTGCATTTTTTGGCCCACGTACGCTCCAAGCTCGGCTCTTTGAGGAACACTCAAAAAAGAAGATCAGAGGACCACCGGGTTGGCTTCTGCGGTAGCCGCTCCGATGCTTAAGTCAATAAACTGAATTGAAAGACTGTAATGAAAGCCAAATAATGAGCATAAAAATAAAGCGTACCTTTAGGGTTTAATTTATAGGTTGTGGATTTCCTAAGTTGATTGGGATTTGGAGCCATGAAAGTAGGGATTCGATCATCGGGGATAGCAGTTACCTTGTTGGACATTGAATCAAAGTAGAGATAAACATGTGTGGTAGTTTCCTTGTAAAAGACTATTTCCTTATTCTTTGCTTGGCAGATGTTAAGGTGGTCATGAGCTCTAGAGGGTTAATTCCAGAGTTCTAGGTTCAATCCCGTGAGCTCTGTTTGAATGTGGATCTGTTTTGGAGGGATGTGCTTGGCCCCTTCAGACTTGTAGGTTTGACTTGAATGGCCGAGCGCGAGCTGTACTGGCCGAATGCGAGCTGAACTGGTCGAGCATGGGCTGAACTATAGATACACGTGTCAAGTGATGATTGGTCTTGCCATTTTTGTGGTATATCAGTTACTCCCCCCCCCCCCCAAGTCCTAGTTCGATGTCAACGAGCAACTAGGGCTAGGTGATTTTGGAAAGTTATATGTCCTGTCTATTCGTTTTCCAAGTTGACTGTTGGTGCGTCATTTATTGCGCAGTCGATGGTTGGGTTTTTCGAAGCCATCATTATACTTAACCGTCATGGCAGTTCGGCTTGGTGGACCCACTCTTTTGTACACATATAAATAGGGGGAGAGGTTTGAAATGACCCTTTCCTCGCCATTTTCACTGTACCAGAAGAATTTTTTGCCATTGTTGGGTTTATGCGACCTTGGAGTTTGAAGAATACTATTTTTCTGAGGCTCTGGTTTAAAACAGGTTTGACCAATCTTCCCTTTCTTTTCATTCTTTCTTTTTTAATTTGAGAATTCTGTCCTCCCTGTTTTATTTTTGAGCGATGTCTACTCCTTATGCATCTTCTGATGCTAGTAAGGGCGTAGGGAACCCCTTGGAGACGGCTATGCCGTCTCATGCAGAAAATATAGGTAGTCTTTTCGCCGAGGATATTGGGGATAGGTCTGTTGGGTCCCCCTACAGTCCTGAGACTAGGATAGTTGATGCCTTTATAGAACCCCGAGATAGGGCTAGGGAAGCCTCTGGTAGGCCTTCCTAGAGAGAAGAGGGCGAGAGTGCTGTTACCCATAGCTTATTAGATGAGTAGAGGGAGAAGTACGATTTTCCCCCAAATGTTACATGTAGGGTACCGGGCCCATTGGATCGTCCTTACGATGTCGAAGTTGGGGAGATCTGTGTTTATCTCGCTTGGTTTGAGATGGGTTTAAGGCTTCCATTGCCTGATTTAGTCATATAGTTCTTCTGTTGGTTCAAACTTTGTCCTGCCGACCTTAACCTTAATAGTTGGCGGCACCTCTTAGGGTTTATAGTGTTAGGGCACCAGAATAGTGTAGATGTGTTTGTAGATCTGATCCGTAGTAACATGGATCTGAAGTATATGAAGTCGGAGGGCCTTTTTTATATGTTGTTTAAGAAGGGGTTCAGACCTCTGTCCTCTATACCTTCTTCCAATAAAACATGGAAGAAGTGGTACTTTTTTATTGGAGGAGGATGGGAGCGTGAAGACTTCCAAGATCATATCTCGACATTCCCTCGTATCACAAGTCATAAGGGTGAGGCTTATTTTCCTTAGGCTGTTTCAGCTTTGCTCTGTCTTCCGAGTTGATGAACTGAAATGCTATTTCCTGTTTATATGCAGGCAGGAGTGCTTGGAGGAGGTCTGAATTTACCACCAAGCTCCAAGATCAGTATCGTCAGCTTCTTACGGCTCCCGACCGAGCTCATACCGTTATTGTCATTCCGGAGAATCTGATGGCCGCCAATACTCGTACTGCCGAGTTCAGAAGAAGGTTAACATCAAGGTGGTCAGAGCCAGAGTCACAATTGGTGGGGGAGGCTTCTTCCCAACTTGAGCTTGAGCCTCCCCTACAGGTAAAAAGGAGGAGATTGATCTCTGGGTCTCCAGAACCTACTTAGGCAGAGGGTGAGAAGGAGGCCCAGACCGCTGTCCTGATCTCGGTAGTTCCTCCTGCCCTTTCCATTCCAAGCAAGCGAGCTGGGAAGGGGAAGGCGTCTGCCACTCCCTCCCGACCATTCGATGAGCTGGACTACCAGATCACTAAGAAGGCCTTTGACCAAATCTAGTCCAAGGGCCCTCATCGGTATAGGGGGGAGAACCCTGCAAAACTGATGAATGAGATGATGAATCTCCAAATGAAGGTAACTTCTAAAGTCTCCTCTTGTCATTATTTTGTTTGTTCGTGCATTTGGCTTAACTTGTTTGCTTTGTATTGTGCAGAGTATGCATAGTTTGGCCGCTCTGATGGTGACTCCTCTGAATTTTGAGGAGGCTGAAAAGTTGAAGGCCGAGCTGGATGAAGTCAGGTTAGAGCTTGGAACAGCTTAGTCCAAGGCTCATGCTGCCGAGGACAGTTTGAAGGAGGCTAACAACAACCTAGCCGTTCTGGAATCCGATAGGGATCTTTATGCTCGGAAGGCTAAAGGGCTTTAGAGGGAGATACTTGACCTTCGAAGCTCCTTCTATCAGAAGCTCTAGGAGGCAGTCAACCATGCCAGGACTGAGACCAAGACGGAAATAAGGGAGGAAGTTGATAAGATGGGTGAGGAGCTGATTCAGTTCGGCTTTGAGAACTTCCGATCTAGATTTCTCCTCAGGTTCCTTGACTTTGATGTATCGTCAATTGTTGCTCCTAAAGCCGTTCCTCCTATTGCTGCCCCAAGCAAAGAGGCCATGGCCACCGACCTTCCTCCAGCAGAGGACTCTAGCCCTTCTGATAAGGCTTAAGGCTTTATCAGTTTCACCCCCTCTTTTGTTTGGCAAACTTTAATGTACTAAGTCATATTTATCAATAAAACTTTCTTTTCTTCAAATCTTTTCAGTGTCCTTGCTTTTTAGTATTTGTGAATTTTGTTGTGATTGCCAAGTAGATTCTGCTCTGTTTCAAGGCTATTGATGCTTTGTAGTATATACGGGCTTTAATCCTAGAAGTAAGTGAGCCTATTCAGGAGCTGATTGTAATTTCTTTTGATCGGTCACGAATGGTGGGCTGATTCCCTAGCTTCATGACTTGAAACCAATTATAATAATTGAAAGTGGAAAGCAACCAAGCCTAACTCTTGAAGTTGGAGGGGTTTGAGTTTTGGACTTTGTTCTAAGTAACCTGTTCGGCAGTTATTATAGGAACTAACCACTCAGAGCTTAATTACCGAACAAAAAGACTTGTAGTAATCAGTTATTTTAACCATTCAGAGCTACACCTGAGTTTAACTGCCGAACAAAAGACTTGTAATAAAATGGAGAAAGATCCTTGATAGTTAGTACCCTTTTCTAAAACTCATTTTAGAATCACAACTTGTTGGTTTGAATGAATATTCTTAGTCATGCAACTAACATGTAACCTTGGTGAGATGGGCCAGACATGAAGGTCGATACATTGAGATGGTTCAGACACGTGGTCTGTATATTGAGATGGACCAGACACGAGGTCTGTACATTTAGATGGACCAGACACGAGGTCTGTACATTTAGATGGACCAGACGCGAGGTCTGTACATTAATATGGACCAGACGCGAGGTCTGTACATTAAGATGGACCAGAGACGAGTTCTGTACATTAAGATGGATCAGACACGAGGTCTTTACATTTAGATGGACCAGACACGAGGTCTGTTCATTAAGATGAGAACACTTTATGGAATATTTGAAATGAAAAATTTCTTTATTGATAATACTTCCGTAAGTGTTCCATATTCCAAGGTCTAGGAGCAGGTTTCCCATCCATGCCTTCTAACCAATAAGTGGTCGGTCTTACTGTTCCGGTGACTCTATAGGGGCCTTCCTAGTTGGGTGATAACTTCCCCATAGTAGGATCCTTGGTGTTCTGGAACACACTTCTTAGGACAAGGTCTCCAACTTGGAAGCTGGCAGGTTTAAGCCCTAGTTTTGAGCGGCTAACCATCCTGTGCTGGTATGCTTCCATCCTGACCCCAACTTGCTCCCTTCTTTCTTCAAGCAATTCCAAGTTTTCTGCGAGCTGTTGGTCGTTGGTCTCTTTGTTGAAAGCTTCAGTCCTTAGTGTAGGCATGCCGATCTCAACAGGGATCACTGCTTTGGTGCCGTAGGTGAGCGAAAAGGGTGTTTCTGATGTCGGAGTTCTCCTTGTTGTTCTGCAGGCCCAGAGTACTCTAGGGAGTTCTTCAACCCACTTTCCCGTAGCTCCCTCTAGTCTCTTCTTAAGAGCATCAAGGATTGTTTGGTTAGTGACCTCTGCTTGCCCATTGGCTTAGGGATGACTAGGTGAGGAGAAGTGTTGATTGATATTTAGGTCTTGGCAGAATTTTTTGAATGTCTTACCAGCAAATTGCGTGCCGTTGTCTGAGACAATCATGCGAGGTATGCCGAACCTACAGACTATATTCTTCCAAGTGAAACTTTTGACTTCCTTCTTTGTAATACGTGTTAATGGCTCTGCTTTCGCCCATTTTGAGAAGTAGTCGATAGCTACCAATAAATATTTCCTGTTCGGCGTGGCTTTAAGCAACGGGCCTATGATGTTTGATAAGTGCGCAAAAGTGCACTCTAAATACCCTATTATTGGATTAAAATGCTAGAATGTGACCCTATTAGGAGAGTATAATGTTTAATATTTTTAGTTCGTTTATATTTAATTTTATGATGTATTCTCTGTTTAAGCGAGCTAATTAATATATCTATTGAATTAGGGAAGCATTGAAAGTCAAAGAAGAGCTATGGAGTATATTGTGTAATTCTTGGCTTTTGGGCAGATTCGACCATTGAGTTTCAATTGAGATTTGGATGGCATTAGAGTTTCATAATGAGAAAACGGTCTTCATGAAGTTTTTAGAGGACGTCTTGGGATTTTCAGAAAGGTATGGTTTGCAAAAATCGGAGTTCGTTTGGGCCTCCAAACATTGTTTCGAAATCAGTCCTGGGAAGCTGCTCCGAGCCTGTCCGACCAGCCAAATTTAATGAGTCATAACTTGAGCTTCCGAAGTCCAAATCAGGTGGTTTTTGAGCCTAAAATTATCTAGTCATTTGGGGCTACAACTTTCGTGAAGAGTCTGAGTCAAGATTCAGTCGTTATCTCATAGAAAATGGAGCATAAAGATGGGCGCTGCTGGCTGTATGCGGCTGGAAACACAGCATTTTAAGAATAAAAAAAAAAGCAAAGAAATAAAAAGAGAAAGAACAAAGCAGGAGGGAAGTGAGTACATGCGGTTGGCTGATCAAAAGGGTGTGACTCAACCTAAGGCTTGATGTGGGGCCGGCCAAAAGATAAAGAGGCATGGCTGCATTTTAAAACATGAACCAAATATGCATTGTGCTTGTGCGGCTAAGTGTGGCTTGAGAGATGCGCTGATGGGCTCTGCAGTGTGGTGCGGCTGGTTTGCTAAGTGGGGCCCGTGGGATTTTTGAAGAAACAGTGAGCGGCTGCTGGCGTGCTGCTGGATGAAGTGAAGTGTGGGTCCAGGCCGTTTGGCGGAATGGGCTTGTGCGCTGATTTAAGCAAAGAGAGGAAGGGCCCAAGGCTAAAGGAAATTAGGGCTGCTGTTAACATAAAAAGAAAAAAAAAAAAACTGCTGCGGTTCTTGTTTTTAGGGGGCTGCGGCTACTGTACAGAAAACAGAGAAGAAAAAAAGCCAGAAGAAGCCGTGGCTACTCCATGACTGTGTTTCTCCGTAAAGTTTATGTTATCGGTTTTGTACATGGGTAACTAAATTTTTAAGTGGGGTTAGAGATGAACTTGCACCATAAGTAGTTGTTTTAATTTATTTTTGATTCCTATATATGGTTTTTATTTATTAAATTTTTTGATGATCATTCATAATTTATTGTTGAATTTTATTCTCTGAATAATTAAATGGTTTAGTCCGTTTATAGATTCAATCATGTTTTTTCTATTGAATGGATTAATGTTTTGATTATTTTTGGAACAATTAGTTATTTATATTGATTCAATTCTTTGCTGCAATATTGCTCGTTGGGTATATTGTCGTTGTTGAATTTTCTCAATGTGAATAATAATTTGAGTGATTTAAAAGTGATGAATGATTTTTCAAAGGGTTACTTTCAGCTTAATTTTGGTTCATAATTTTATATCTTCCGATTGAGATTTGTGGAATTTAAATTCTCAATTGAGTTATCAGTGAATGAAAAATAATTAAAATACCAAATATGTGCAAGGGATTCCCGAAGCTCCACTGTTCGTTAAATTTGAGTACTTTGTCCGTTAATTAGTTTGTTTAATTTTTATTTGCATTCAAAATCACTTTTTATATTTTTATTTTCTCGTGAAGCGTTTAATATTTTTCTTTAGCTTCAAAAATTTTGTCTATTATTCTTTTAATCTTGTCTCCCTGTGGAATCGACACCCCAAACTTACACTACAACTACCGCGTTATTCTTTGGGCGTAATCAATGTCCATTCCCCATTGTGCAAAAGGTCATGGGCTTGTGATAGGGATGAGTTCATGACGGGGGTGGTGTTGGTAAAAGGCGAACCTTTGGCATTTGTCACACGTCCGAGCGTATTCTTTTGCCTCCCTTAGCATTCCAGGCCAGTAGTAGCCCTGTGTTAGAGCTCGGTGCGCTATGGTTTTGCCCCTATTTTGATTTCCACATATTTCTTCATGAATTTTTGCTAGGACGTACTGAGACTCTTCTGGAGCCAAGCATTTTAACAATGGCTAAGAATAAGACCTTCGGTAAAGCCTCTCATTCATGAGAAGGTACCGAGCTGCTCTGATTTGGACTCTTTTTGCCTTATTCTTGTCTTCTGGGAGGAGCCCTTCTTCTAGGTACTGAAGGATTGGAGTCATCCAGTTCTAAGGCTGTTCTGTAATTTTGGCGACCTGGACTTTTTCGATGCTAGGTCCTGGCTGATGGGAGATTCTTAGTGTTGAGTCTCCTTCTGACTTCATATGGGATGCCATGTTTGCCAAGGCATCAGCTCTACAGTTCTGACCCCTTTCTATTTTCTAGATTGAGAATGCTCGAAAGGAGCGTTTCAACAAGTTGACCAGTTTTGAATACCGAAGCATTCTTTCATCTTTGACAGCAAACTCTCCTTGAACTTGGTTGACCACTAACTGTGAGTCAGAAAAGACTTCGAGGTCCTAAGCCTCGCATTCTTGTGCTAGCTTCATCCCTAGGATAAGGGCCTCATATTCTGCTTTATTGTTAGAGGCTCTGAACCCTAGGCTAACTGCCCTTTCTGTTATGAGCCCATCAGGGGACTGCAATACCAATTTGACCCCAGCAACTCGGTCGGTGGATGACCCATCAGCGTATAACTGCCATGTCCCAAATTTTCATAAAGTTGTGCTTTGTCCAGTAGTGCTGGGGTGAATTCGGCAACAAAGTTTGCCAATGCTTGCCCTTTAATTGAGATCCGTGGAAAATAGGATATGTCAAACTCCTCCAGTTCCACTGACTATTTGACTAATCGTCCTGATACCTCTAGCTTCGTCAATACTGACTTCAAGGGATAAGCAATTGGAATTTCTATGGGATGAGCTTGAAAGTAGGGTCTGAGCTTCAGTGCAGATGCTATAAGTGCAAGGGCCAGTTTCTCGATCTCGGGTACCTTTTTTCTGTGTTTAACAGTGCTCTACTGACATAAAATATGGGCCTCTGCACGCCTCTGTCTTGCTTGACTAGTACAGAACTGACAGCGTTCTCAGAGACTGCAAGGTAGAGAAGTAGCTTTTCCCCTTGGATCAGCTTTGACAAGAGCTTAGGTGAGGCTAGGTACTCCTTCAGTTCCTGAAAGGATTTTTCACATTCGTTAGTCCATTGTAGAGCTTTGTTATTTCTTTTAGAGCTTTGAAGAATGGTAGGCAACGATTAGTGGATTTGGAGATAAATCTGCTCAGAGCTGCTATTCTGCCATTCAGAGCCTGAATGTCTTTCTTGGTCCTTGGTGACTCTAGTCCGATCAAGGCCCCAATTTGGGTGGGGTCTACCTCTACACCTCTCTAAGAGACTATGTATCCCAAGAATTTTCCCTTTGCTACGCCAAAGGTGCATTTCGAGGGATTGAGCTTCATCTTGTACTGCCTCAAGATGTCAAACGTTTGAGCCAGGTGCTAAAGATGGCTGCTCTTTTGTAGGCTTTTGACCAACATATCATCAATATAGACTTCCATGGTATTGCCAATCAAGGGGTTGAACATCTTATTAACCAGATGCTGATATGTGGCCCCAGCATTTTTTAGTCTAAACGGAATCACTCTATAGCAATAGAGACCTCGTTCGGTTATGAATGATGTTTTCTCCTGATCAGGAGGGTGCATCTATATTTGATTGTATCTTGAATAGGCATCCATGAAGCTCATAAGTTCATGCCCTGCAGTAGCATCGACTAACTGATCTATCCTTGGTAGAAGAAAGCTATCTTTGGGACAAGCCTTGTTGAGGTTTGTATAGTCGACGCAGACTTTCCACTTGCCATTTTTTTTTTTTGACCAGAACAGTGTTAGCTTGCTAATCAGGATAGAATACCTCTTGTATCATGTTGGCATCGAGCAACCTTTGGACTTCATCGTTGATGATTTGGTGCCACTCTAGAGTGAGTGGCCTTCTCTTCTGTCTTACTGGTGGATGGTCTGGATCCACCATCAGTTTATGAGTGATGAGGTCTGGATCTATTCCTTCCATATCCCTTGTTTCCCAGGCGAACATGGATAGGTTTTTCTTCAAGAATTTGATCAACTCATCCTGCTCGGCAAGTGTCAGGTCGGGGCCTATCTACAAGTAGTGCCCTTGGTCTTCCGAGCTGACCAGGACTTTAATAGGTTCCCTTATGGACTTGGTCCTGCTGTCCCTTCCTCTAGGACTTAATGGCTCATTAATCCTGGAAGGATAGTCTTCTGCCTTATGATAGTGAGAGTGGACCGGATCCCCACGTTTACGGGCATGCAGTAATTACTATTTGGGGGCCTTGGCTTTGAGTGCAAGAGCATGACACTTTCTAGAGGTTGGCTGGCATCCTTTAATCGAGTGGACTGTTTGATCATGGGCGTACTTCAGGCATTGGTGAAGGGTTGAGGTGACTGCTCCCATCTCGTGCAACCAAGGTCTCCCTATTATGACATTGTAGGGGGATTTGGCATTCAGAACTAGATATTTTGTTACTGTGGTTTTTTGCCCTTCCCCTTCTCCTATAGTGGTGGCAAGATCAATACTTCCTAATAGAGTGTTGAGATTTCCATCAAAACCTGCCATAATTATGCCAGTAGGCTTGATGTCATTGGGGCTGAGCTTCATCTGCTTGAAAGGCTCGTAGAACAAAACGTTTGTTGAACTCCCAATGTCTACCAGGACTCTTCATATCTCAAAGTTGGCAATTTTGAGGGAGATGACCAGGGCATCACTATGAGGACAGTGTACCCCTGCAAGGTCTTGATCCGAGAACTTGATTTTTGGCACTGGTCTTAATCTTTTCTCCACGTTAGCAATATGTAAGATGTGGGGAGCTGTCCTGGCTTCCCGAGCATAGCATTTCCTTGATCTGTTGGAAGTCCTAGTTACACTGGAATCTGTGTGCAAAACAAAGATTACTTGTTTGTTTTGCCGTGGAGGCTCATTCCGTCCTTCCCTTTGTTCCTATCTCTGGTCGGGCTTCCTCTGTTAGGGCCGCTCATCACGGGGGTTCTGCCCTCTGTCCTGCTTGATGAACTCCTGTAGTCGTCCTCTCCTGATTAGTTGCTCAATCTCGTGTTTGAGAGCCTTACAGGTGTTAGTTGTGTGCTCGCGGTCTTTGTGAAAATCACAATACTTGGTTTGATCTTGGTAGCTGGGGTCGCCTTTCAAAGGCTCTAGCCATCTCAGGTTTTCTCGAGATCTTACTTGCTTTAGTATGTTATATGGAGAGGTGTTCAGAGGAGTAAAATTATTGAACTCTCTTAGCCCAGAATTATAGGAAGCTTTGGGTACCTCCCTTTTCTTTGGGCTTCTGGCTCTCTTTCTGGCCGAGCTGGGATCCTTCCTCTGACTGTTTTTCTTCTGGTCGTCTTTCTGGGCCTGTTCCTTAATCTTTCTTGAAGTGTCTTTGGCTTCCTCCAAGTTAATGTATTTCCTTGCTTGGTCCATGAGCGTTGCCATGTCCACAGGTGGATTTTTGGACAAGGAGTCTCTAAAGCCCCCTTATGCAAGGCCAGAAGCCAAAGCAGCTACAAGGAAACTGGGGCTGCAGTCGTAACCTCAGTGAGTTCGGTGTTGAAACGCGCAATGTATCTTTTGAGGGTTTCTTCCTTTATTTACTTTATGTTCAACAATAATTCAGGACCTTTCCTCAGCCTCTTACTGGTCATGACTCTATCTAGGAATCTTCTGTCGAGCTCATAGAAACTAGTAACTGAGTTCGGCGAGAGGTGATGGAACCACTTCAGAGCAGTGCCATTGAGGCTGGTCACAAATGTTCGGCATAAAAAGGCGTTAGAAGTGCTGTGTAGGGCCATGGTGTGCTAGTAGTAGGAGAGATGGTCCCCTGGATCCCCTGTCCCATCATAAGGAATGAATTTTAGGACAACGAATTTCTTGGGTCTCTCCTCAGCCATGATAGCATTAGTGAATAGGGTGGCAAACCTGTCGAGCAGCCTGGCCAACTCGTCTTGTTCTCAGGGGTTTTGAGCACCCCTCATAACAACAGTGCGGTCCATTGATTCAATAACTTCCTCAGCTCTTAGTGACCCCTTTGGCAAGATGGGCTACTGTGAGTCAGGCTGTGCAACTTCAGGGTCTACAGGGGCAGGATGGCCTCGGCCCATTACTGTGGGGTTATTCTGATTCTCCTGAGCTTCTGGTGGTGTAGGAGCCACTTGAGGTTGAGACTCTTGTGGTATAGGGTTCACTCCTGAAGCCCCAGGAATTGGAACCCTAGTGGTGCTACGATAATGGACCTCTGGGATGAAAACTGGTACCCCTCTACCGGCTACTGTGTAACACCCCGATCCCGTATAATTAATAATTAAATATTAATTATTAATTAATACCGGCTTAGAGAATAATCAAGGGAATTAACCCTAATCTCCCGACGGTCATGATAGATCGATAAAATAATTAAAACATATCCGAGAATAGGGTACAATACCCGAACCTAATTATCATTTAATTAGGTGAGATAACGCCGTTTTAATACTAACGGAACTCGAATTAGTTAACTCCAGAAATCCCGAATGACTAATAAATGACACGGAACCTCTGACACTGTAGATAACTGAAATAGAAACTGACCGGAAGAAACCGCACCGAAAAAAGAGTTACGGAATGAAAGTTATGAGGCAAACACTGAAACCGAATTAATGCGTAGCCAAACAAGGCCTTAACCAAAAATGTGAAAAAGGGGCCAAATGGGAGGCCAAGGGAATTGAACCCTTGACCTTGAGAAGGAAGGAATTTTTCTCAAAAAGTTTACCAACTGGGCTGTCATTACTTTGTGCACATATATATAACCAAAATATATATATCTTTGAATTGCCCAAGGCTCCACCTCAAATTGGGCCAATGGGATTTCATGCAACCATATATGAAATATAATATATGTTATATATATATATATATATATATATATCTATATATATATATATAATCTGATTGGGCCATTCTCTCCACCAATGGAGAAGCATGCACATCAAATCAACAAGCATATAAAAATGCATATGTGTCTATATGTATTATATACATATATGAGTTCTTGTGTGTCTTAGAATTGGAGAACAATTCTCTATGTGTGTGTGTGCTCGGGTGGGGGAGTCAAGAGGGAGAGAAAAGGCTGCCAAGTGAGGGTTTGCATGAGTCTTGATCATGGTGGGTGTGTGCATGTCAATCGTTGGAAATGAGATGCACCAAAAGAAGAGAGGATTCAGGAGGCAAGACTGACTGAGGCACACCTGAGGTGCCAAAAATCTGGACTGAGCCGTGTAGGAGCAGTGGCCCGAACCAAGAGGTAACACCTCAAATTTGCTAAATTTTCTGTTTAAAACTTGTTGCTATTTTTGATGGTTTTGAATCCTTTAAAATGCATGCACGAAACCCTCTTGACACTAGAAACATCAGGGTCAATTTAGTAGGCCAACAGGGCTTGAAAACCCACTGACCGTACCTAAGTCCACCATGGATGGACCAAGAATTGCAGGTCTGATTCGACCTCCATAAAACCAAGTTTTGATGGTTTATAAATGATCTAGACACTGAGGGGGTTCAAAAACCACTGACCCGCGACCCCATTGCCTGAGTTTAGACCCTCAAAACCGAACCTATAGGTCTCGGCCATGGAACCCAAACTCGAAAATAGGCCTCCAAACCGAAACTTCTAAATGGGATGTTGATCCCCATGGACACACGGTCACAACGAGCCAAACCACGTGAGGTTTGGTGGAGAAATGAGTCCACGCGACTGAGCTGAAACCCCCCCATGATAATCCGTTAAACAGAGCTTAATCCGTGGATTCGAAGCTCAAAATGGATGTTAAAGGATGGATATGAAGTGCAGAAACCCATCGGGATTGAAATCAGCAAGAAATCGTGTCTAAATTGCCACGAAATTGAAAGAGAAATTCTCTGTAAATTAGGGCAACCGAGGGTAAAACAGTGGGGAAGATAGAGTTGACTCGGCCGAGTTGACCGAGCCAATCCGAGCTGACTCGGACACGTGTCGCCTCAAGACCGTGCCACTGTTTTAATAAAACTGCACCGTTTTGATGTTTTAAATTTAAAACCTAGAATTGGCCTGTTTGGTTACGAGTTTTAAAAATTGAAATTGATTTGGGGCTAAACCTGTATACGGATAAGGACCAATTTGGGGATATGAGGGATATGTTATCCCGGTTTTCTGGGGGGACCTGAACCGGCTGATTTAGTTGATAAAGGGACCGGTTTAGGGTTTTGAATTGAAAACCCAATGGTCCACTGTTTGAAATTAAAAAATTGAACCAGAACTTTTGTAAATTGGTTTTTGACCCCAACAGTTTTGGGGAATTACACAGTCGCCCAGATTTTGGAAAACTCTTTCATTTAAGCCCTGAATAAATTAATTAAATAATAAAATAATTATTTAATTATTTTATTAAATAGGTAAAATTACAATTTTACCCCTAGACATTAAATATGTCAAACGGAGTCCAAATTAAGTAAATAAATAGTGTATTTTCATTATTTCAAGCATTCTGGACTCAATGGTACAGTCCGATTTTGGAAATACAGTCCCGAAAAATACAGACCCGTAAGTGATAAATGACCATACTGCCCCTGATGGTACCCAGACCCAAATAAAAATATCAGATAGCCTATTTTGACTATCTCGGGCATTCTGAACTCAACAGTGAGGTCCGTTTAATGAACTGAGGTCCTGAAAAATACAGACACGTAGGTGTAAATGACCGAATTGCCCTTAATAATACCCAGGGCCGATTAAACATAACAGATAGTCCAACTTAATTATGTCAGACACTCTGGACCCAATGGTGAGGTCCATTTTATGAATTGACGTGCCGAAAAATACGACACATGAAATTACCAAATTACCCCTGATACTGTACGAGACCTAAACAAAGTCCGATTAGGACGAAACTGATACCGGTAGGAGCCCAGACACTGGTGAGACTGTATACTTGATTAGATGACGAATCGAGGTCAGAATTACACAAAACGTAAAATGACCAAAATACCCCTGAGCACTGTAAGTGCAAAGTAGAGGTCGAATAAAGGTCAAACTGATCTGATAAATTATCATAGGTATAATTATGAACACTGAAAGGCTAAATAAGACTCCGAGACAGTCAACGCGTAAAACGAGAAATGACCGATGTGTCCCGACGATCTAAAGCAGATACCAAATGAAGTCCAAGGGACTTACAAATTTATACATGAGGTATATGGGACGTTCTAAGGACCATGATAGGGTCCCGGGCAAAAATGAAAAAATTACCATTTTGCCCTAAGACTAAATAAGTACCCAACTGATACCGATTAAAGTCTAAAAGACTTAAAACTTCATATATACGATATATGGGATATTCTGAGGACCATAACAGGGTCCGAGATAAGAATGGCAAAATTACCATTTTGCCCCTATGGTTAAAATGAGAACCTAACTAATACCGATTGGAGTCCAAAGGACGTAGAACTTTGTACTTAAGATATAAAGACTATTCCGAAGACCACGACAGGGTCCGGGACAAGAATGGTAAAATTACCATTTTGCCCCTAAGGTTGAATGAGTGCCTGACTGATAACAATTGAAGTCTAAATGACTTAGGATATAATCCTAATAACTGCTAAGCCTAATTAAAGAATGAAATAGCCTCGGGTGAGACCCAATGGAAGGGCGATAGGCTATCTTAGGTGATCCGATAGATACCTAAGATGACGAATGAGACCTGAATGGATGAGTTCTGATCTGTCTATGATTGATGATTATTATTCAGGATATACATGGAGATGCCTGACGTACCTGGAGGTTATCGGATTATTTATGCAAGGAAATAAGCGTAAAGTTTGTGAGTAACTTCTGACACTGTTTTGATACTGTCCCTTGATTTACTGATCTGTTTTGAATGCAATTATTTAAGTGCAATTATTTAAATGCATGTTTTCCGTACTATATCACTTATGACATGGTTTTAGTCTTTTTAAATAATTGACTATATTCCTGATCCCTGTGCTAGCATTCCGTACTGTTTTGCCCGTTTTGAACTGTTGAGATAAAATGGATATATTGAACCATTATTTCCGAAATGATTAAATAAACCATGTGATATAGGCAAAGAACAACATTTTTGTTGTATCGTACAGCTTTGTATAGTATACTGTCTGAATGCTATATTGTTTAAATGTATGTACTTAATGTACGCCCTTTGTACCACATTCCACGTGATGTGCTTGTGTCCTTCGAATTAGGAATTCCGTTCAGTTCGGTTACGTGCTGTCCGTTAATGATATGTCTGCCTCGGTTGTTATGTTCCGTCCGGTTCTGACATGTTCGGTCCGTAATGATGTTAAGTCTGTCTTGATTGAAATATGGTCCAGTTCCGTTATGATCCATCCGTTCATGATATGTCTTTGTTTTGACTGATGTATTGTTCCGTTCGATTCTGTTATGTTCCGTTTGTTGATGATTTGTCTGTCTTGATTGATATATGGTCCAGTTCCGTTGTGTACTGTCCGTTGATGATACGTCTGTCTTGATTGAAACATTGTTCAGTCCAGTTATGATTAGTTCCGACAGTGATGTGTCCCTGACTTGATTGTTATATTGTTTTTACCCAGTTCCGTTATGCTGTGTCCTGTTCATGATTTGCCTGTGTCTTGATTAGTGTATTGTTTTCGTTTAGTTCCGTTATAATTTTATCCATTCGCGATATGCCTTTGCTTGACTGATGTATTGTTTCCGTTTGATTCCGTTATATTCCGTCCGTTGATGACATGTCTGGCCTGATTGATAGATGGTCTAGTTCCGTTATGTTTCCGTCCTGTTATTGGTATGCCTTGTCTTGATTGATCTTGTTCAACTCCGTTATGTTCTAGCCATTGATAATATGCCCTGTCTTGACTGACTTATTGTTCCCACTCAGTTCCGTTATGATTCGTTCCGTTAATGAAGAGTCTGTGTCTTGACTGATATATTAGCAATAGTTATTGTTCTGACCGATTGGTTATGTCATGTTCCGATCCGTTTGTATTGTTTATTCGATTCTGTTTTATTGTACTAGACTGCTTATGAAATGGATTTATAAAAATAGTTATTTTTGTAATGACTAAATTATCCATGTGCCTTGGGAGCACAAAACTGGTTTTGAAACCCATGATAGGGAATCTGTGTTACTCACTGGGCTTATATAAGCTCACCCCATTATTCTGACATTTTTCAGGAATTACCTCCATTGGATTAGAAGGTACTATGACATGACGTGAATAGGCCAAGTGGCATCGCAAGTAAGGATCTGACGGCACTGAATTGTAGAGACTGGTTTATTATGGATTGAACCTGGTTATTCCGGTGAGTGGTATGTTATGACTGACTTGACTGATATATATAGATAGACATGGCTCATGGAACTAATGGTACTCTAGAGATATTAGATCTGCTCTGTTGTTATATGATTGATTTTAGATATGTTCTGAGATTAGAATTGTTGACTGACTGGATCTAGTCTTGCTCTATGATACATGTTCTTATGATGGATAAGTGAGTTGCATTCCCGTGACACAAAGAAAAAGTTTTAAATTCCGCTGCATCTGACCCTACAAGTTGGAGTGCAATTCGTCGGAAAGTTCAGAATTTGCCTTTGGTTGGTTGCGTCGCGACTGACTGGCAGTCACGTCCTCGACATCCGCGTAGGGTGGGGTTCGGGATGTGACATACTGCTGATGGCTGGGGATCTCTATGATCGTGAACAATAACAGGAGGTTGCACCTCCTGAGTGACAGGCGGATTCTGAGGATTAGTTTCATGATTTTGGGTGAACATTGCCAGAGCTCTGGACATAGCTAGAAGTTGTTCTTGCAGTAACTGGTTCTGCTGCTTGACTTCAGCAAGCTCTTGTTGTACGGGATCATTCACTCATCCTCTTCCTTGTCTGGCAAGCGGTTGAGGTTGAAGGTTCTGAGGATTTTGAGTATTGTTCCTTGGCCAGAGATTAGGAGCCATAATCCTTTAGAAAAAGGAGAATGAGTTTTGAATCAATAGAGCACTTGGTGATTGTCGTTTCCCACAAACAGCGCCAAATTGATGCTACACTTTTTGGCCCACGTACGCTCCAAGCTCGGCTCCCTGAGGAACACTCAAAAAAGAAGATCAGAGGACCACCGGGTTGGCTCCGGCGGTAGCCACTCCGATGCTTAAGTCAATAAACTGAATTGAAAGACTGTAATGAAAGCCAAATAATGAGCATGAAAATAAAGCGTACCTTTAGGGTTTAATTTATACGTTGTGGATTTCCTAAGTTGATTAGGATTTGGAGCCATGAAATTAGGGATTCGATCATCGAAGATAGCAGTTACCTTGTTAGACATTGTATCAAAATAGAGATAAACATGTGTGGTAGTTTCCTTGTAAAAAACTGTTTCCTTATTCTCTGCTCGGCAGATGTTAAGGCGGTCATGAGCTCTGAAGTGTTAATTCCGGAGTTCTGGGTTCAATCCCGTGAGCTCTGCTTGAATGTGGATCTGCTCTAGAGGGATGTGCTCGGCCCTTTCAGACCTGTAGGTTTGACCTAAATGGTCGAGCGCGAGCTGTACTGGCCGAGCGCGAGTTGAACTGGTCGAGCATGGGCTGAACTATAGATACACGTATCAAGTGATGATTGGTCTTTCCATTTTATGGTATTTCACTGTGTACATATTTTTAGTAAAAAGTTTAAGTAAACATAACATTACTGATTTTTGAATGGTACAAACAATGACATGATAATGTATAAGATAATTCATTCTTTAAATCAAATATAATATATAGACAAATATGTGATATATTGCATTTATAGACAAATACTTCCCTCTGCCTCTCTCAAAGCACCCTGCTCATTGCCTCAAGCCACATTATATTGCAGTGGGATGGGACCATGACATGTCATCATAGGCTTGATGAGGTGACAGACAAGTCTGTCAATTGTTATATATATATATATATATATATACACACACACACACACACATATAAATGAGTTCCTTTTTTTTTAACTAATTTTTTTAATTTAAAAAAAAAGGAGAGGGATGTCAATGGTGGTTTTTTAAATGATGTATTAGTTGAGTTGGTGTAAAAATATTGATACAGTTAATCATGCTTTTAACATATTGATTGATTTAAGTTATTGAATATTTAGATAATATATTTTATAAATAATTATGTATATTTTATAAATGTTTAAAAAATATAAAATGTTTTTTATATCCTTGAATATAAAATTATGTATTTAGCATTTGTTATATTACTAAAATTATAATTAACAATTTGATATAACATTTAAAATAAATAATTATTATTTAAATATTAAATTTATTTATTTATTGTTGAAATAAAATAAATATTGAGTATTTTGAAAATAAGTAGAGATAACTAAATTAAGTCGATGGCATTATTGTAATTTTCTTTAAAAAAACAATACAGCTAATGGTTTGAGTATGCAACTCATCATAAAATTAATTAAGCACAATTGGACTGTCAAAATACAATAAAAAGCCTTGATGAGTAAGAGGACAAGCAATGGATATTTTCCAAGTGCAAAGGTCCAAGGAAAGAGGCGTGCATGGCACACTAGTTGGGGCCCAAATTCGTAGCTGAAATGGAAGATTCATGGCACCAGGTCCCAAGTGGTGTGAAGTAGGGTTTGAATTCCTAGTTCATGCCAAAGCCACTTGTGTTTTGATTAAGTCATCTCACTTGTGCTAGAATGTCTCCTATCCTTTCATTCATACAAGAAATTAGTCTTTCATGCATACTTAGTGATGTTCTTTTTTAGTCAAAAAGGCCTCTCGTCATTCGTTATCTGTCAAGAACTTGAGGTCAAAGGTTCACTGAGAAAGTTTTGGTGGTAGCTGCTCCGATAATAAAGTTAGTAAAGAAATAAATGTCATAATTGAAAAGAATAATTGAACATAACATGATAGCGTACCTTATGACCTTATTTATAGGCTGTAGATATTTTAAATTAAGTAAGATTAAGAGTCGTAAAAATAGGAATTTGAAGATATCCTAAAAATAGTAGTTATCATACTGAACTCTATTTTTCTTATTCTAAGGTCGTTAGGATATAGAAGGCGGTACTAGACTCTGGACCATATACCTATGAACCCTCCGTGCCTAGTTAGCCTAAATAAAACAATCTTTCTTGATTTGTACCTTGAAGAGCTCTGTACAGGTACATGTCATGCTTCAATTATGTTTGTTCCTTTATGGTATATCAGCTACTCCTTCCCGAGCCTCTATTCTAGGGCATGCTCAAATCCGAGGTTAGGGTTTCTAAGACATTACACGCGTGGCAGTCATAAGTACGTCACTCCGTATTTCGAGGAGACAGCCATTGATGTGACATTTATTACGTTAGGTGTCGATTGGAATTACAATGCCATCATTGCTCTAACTGTCACAGTAGTTCAAAAGTAGAGGTCTCTCACGTCGATGCCTGTTGGATCATTATTAAAAGGGAGGAAACACATTATTGCACCCCCTTTTAACACTTTAGCATTTTGAAAGCTCCAACCAACAAGAGAGATTTCTAAGAGAGGCAAACTCCGGCATGACAGAAGATTAACTCTGATTAACGCTACAGTGAGGTTCAGTTCTAAGAATATTTCCTGAATTCTCTTCATCTTTTTCTACTCTTCTCCATTTTCTGTTTAGACCATGTCGGCCTTTGATGCTCAATCAAGCACTGATCATGAGATTGTAGAGTCCTTGGAGATATATGACAAAATAGAGGTGAACCTTGTAAACAGTAGCTCATCAGAAACTATAGAAAATAGGCTTGTTGATGACCCTACCTTGAGTTCTGAAGTTAGGATAGTAGAGGCTTTTATAGAGCCTAGGAACGTTTGCGGGGGAAACCTCGAGTAAATCTCACAAAAGGGAGAAGGGAGAAAGCTCCATGACTCAGAACATGATAAATGCTCTGAGGGCTACCTTTGACTTCCTCGTGAATGTATCTTGTAGGACACCAAGACCCATAGACCATCCCTATCATGTCCCAAACCCGTTCTGTGCGAATTAGGGAACCGTGATTGTGGAATCTGTTCCTTTCATTCATCACATCAAATTCCATCACTGTAGTGGAAGTAATTACACATGTTACTATGAACTTTATAGTATCTAGAATTGCCTAGAATTATTTTTTTTGAAATATATATTACATTTATCATCACAATCACTATGGGTCCCATGCCCCACATTTACATTTGAACTTCAAACTACTTTACCCGTGAGTCCCATAGCTCATGCACTTTTGAACTTCACATTATTTCACCTATGAGTCCCATACCTCACGCACTTCTAAACCTGTACTTCACTGTGGTTGTGGGTCCCATCCCCCACCTTCAAATCACCTGTACATATGATGGATAATCCATGTGAGCTTCATTAAGCTCGTGAGTAATTCTAGTACCCGGTCATGGGGTTTCAACTAGTGGTGAGTTAGTTATAAAAGACATTCACTACCAATTGCTCGTGCACTTCAGATATAGAATACATGATTCTTAAAAAATAGATAGCATGAAGCATTCAAGGCATTTAGGCTAGGCACTTATTTCTTCAAATACGGGACATAGGAAACTTGAAAAACATGTAACACAAAGCATTTTAAAACATTCAAGTAAGATAGATATTTTATGTATACAGAGTACAAGGGTCTTAAAAAACACGAACATGAAGCATTTAAAGCATTCGAGTAAGACAAATATTTCACGTATAATGTAATATGCAGTGAAAAACTTGTAAACATGCATAAGATGGCCATTTGGTGACCAAACGAGTTTAAATCATTTACTTGTTAACAAGATGAATAAAATCCTTTTCTCGTAAATAAGAGGGCATGACCCTTTGTTATTTTAAAAGCCGGGACATTTCTGTAAAAATCCTTCTTATGTAAATGAGCATTCGAAAATCTTCTACCATTTCTTGTGAAGACATGGATCTTTTGTTCGTGAAATCAAAACATGTAATCACGATTAGAAAAATGGGGGTTAAACTTTTTGTCATTTTTGAACGTAACATCTTTTTACTTTTTAATAGAAGAATCTGTTTCGAACCAGACTCTAGTTTTACTTCTCGTGGAGATATCTCATGCTTAGGGGATAAACCTTCTACAGAGCATTTTTCTTGTATGTGAGTCCCGAAGGGCCTCACGAGCTCGTGGTGCTTATACACAAATGTCTTGCATTACTAGTTCGCAAATAAAAGGCATTTAAAAATATTTCTTTTACAAATAGATGCAGTTTAAAAGCATTAAAACATAACCTCCCAGTAGTTGCTTTTCAAAAACATTTAAAACATAACGTCTTCAAATAGATGCTTTTCAAAAGAATTTAAAATATGACTTCTTCAAATATAAGCTTTTCAAGAGCATTTAAAATATGACTTCTTCAAATAGATGCTTTTCGAGAGCATTTAAATATAACTTCTTCAAATAGATGCTTTTCAAGAGTATTTAAAATATGATTTCTTCAAATAGATGCTTTTTAAGAGCATTTAAAATACGACTTCTTCAAATAGATGTTTTTTTAGAGCATTTAAATATGATTTCTTCAAACAGATGTTTTTCGAGGGTATTTAAAACATGACTTCTTCAATAGATGTTTTTCGTGAGTGTTAAAAACATGAATTCTTGAAATAGAAGCTTTTTGAGAGCATTTAAAATATGACTTCTTCAATAGATGCTTTTCAAGAGCATTTAAATTATGAATAATTTAACAGAGTCTTCAGAATACTTGGAATATACGAATTCAAATGATTTATGACATAGGCTTCAGAGTATTTAGCCACGATGTATAGGATTATTTAAAAACATAGCTCGAATAAAAGACATTGACTTTTTGATAGGCATTTAATAAAATTTAGAATTTAACATAAACATGCTGGAATATAAACCTACAACAAGTCAGCAATATAAACAAGCTAACTTGCATGTCAAGATAGAATTTAAAAGTGGAAGCAATAATACTTTTGAATCATGAGTCATGTAAATATAGGAATTTGAACTTAAATCACTTCAGGAATTTTGAACTTGAAATACTTCAGATTTTATGAAGTTAAAACCTCTACTTCAAAGTATAGGATTACTCACATTTGTCCTTGGGGTTGGCGCTACTGGTGTGCCTTCCCTTTTTCCTAGTAGTACCTAAGAACAATTCATAAAGAATTAATTAATTCCACACTTAATTTAAATTACCACCTATTTGGTGTTTTTACTTTATTTTTAAACCAGGTGAATCCTAATTTCCTATGATAGGTCTTATTTTTATTAAATCAAACTATTAGACGTAATTTAATAAGATTGTATTTTCACGTGTCTTATTTTTTTGTACCTAATTTGGTAATATAGACCTCACCGTTGGGTCTGGAACGTCGAAGAAAGTCAATTTAGACCCTCATAGACTTCCATTTGGCTTCGGGCATCACTAAGGGTAAAATGATAATTTTATATTTTATGTGTCTTAATTTTTTGGGATGCCGTCTCGTAAAACAGATCCTGCCATTGGGTCCAAAATAGTTAAAATAGTCTACTTTTTTATTTTATTTGGGTAATGAAATAATTTATAATAATTAAATAAATTTAATTGATTTAATTATTTAATTTCATATTATATATTTATTAAGTTAATATTATATCACATATGCCATGGTGGCATAGTGGACATGTGTTTGGTTTTAGGGCTCAGACATGTGAGAGGTGCAGGGATCGAAATTGGGGAGCTACGACTCCTCTTTATTTTTCTTATAATTCGAATGCCAAATAGTGGATAGAGGGGAAAAACTAGGATAGGATATCCCAACCTTGCATGGGTTATTAAATCAGGGCTCTATCCTTGTAACCAAACAACCCCTATCTGTTTTAAATTTTAACAACCAAAGGCTTAAACAACACTGTCACGACCCGAAACCCACCCTATGCGGATCTCGTGTCGCGGGGCTGACCCTAAGGCCGTCCCTACTTTTTCCATTCCTGTATCATAGTACTAATATGCAATGTACTAAAAATTTAAAACAATAATAGCGAAAGTCTTAGCAATGACAGTGATCAGCGGAAGTCTTTCCAATTACAGTAAATCAGCGGAAGTCTTTTCAATACATAATATGGTTGTACAAAAGTAAAATAAGAACCAGACGTAACCAGCACCCGAGGGTGGTGAACACATGGGAGAACTAAAACATAGACTGGTACAGTTCCTGAAAATGTCCTCTTACACTCTCAAACTCCTACTAGGGTCTTGCAGTGTTAGTACCTGAAAAGGGGTAAGTATGGTGGAATGAGCTATGAAAGCTTAGCAAGTAAATACAGATCTCCAACACTGGTATCGGTGAAAAATAATATGAATTCATGAATAAGAATATGATAGCCAATCATAAGAAAAGAGATGTTGTGATAGCCAATGAGAACAGTTGCTACAACGGCCAATGGACAGTGGTGTACAATATACAATCAGAAGTTATAAATATAACATCAATATGAAACTCTCAATAATAATATATCAACATGAAGGTACTACCACAATAAATCAATCACAATCAAAACAATAAGGAATGTCCTCTCAGTGTAAGATAAGTCATAAGGAATAGTATTATTCAACAATCGCAATCATATCAATCAAATAAGAGATGCTTTTTTTCCGACCCAAACCCGAAACTGACCCGACTAACCTTACCGACCCGACCCATCTACTGTTCATCTTTTTCCTCTATCCTGTCACTGTACCCCTAGTTTTAGAGATTTTCAATCTCTGTTTTGTGGGGTTCTAGTGGGTCTTTTGACATGTTTTCTATTTCTACGGTCTTCTAGGACATAGGGTAACTTTTCTATGTTGGTTTTAAGGGCTGAAGTGAGTTAGATAACTCTATTAGAGCTTCAGTGGAACTCTAAATATTCGGTTCGTTCATGCTTATTTCTCCACGAAACTTCATGATTTTTTGTCTATTATGTTCCTTGTTACAATGGCTTTATAGCCACGTTCCAAAAAGTAAACTTAATGCCTCATTTGTGAATTTGGGTTTGAAACTCATAAATTGTAACTAGGTTTGTCTCTTTCATTTCAGGTCCGTTTGATGCAGTTATGGTGGATTCTTGATCCTTTAAGGGTCTATTTTAAACCCTAAATGGTAAAAATGGGTTTCTCCTTAGTTGTTTCAAGCCCACCTTCAAGGTGGTTCAGCCAGCCATGGTAGTTTCTCTGTGGTTCTTGTATTATAAGCCCTATTGGGTCTTATTTTCACTTCAAAACCCTAGTACAACACCAACAAAAGCCATGCATGTGCCTAATGCCTATTAAACAATAGATTGTAAGGTTTTTTTTTTTTTTTTTTTTTTCTAAAGAGAGAAATTTTTAGTTAGGGTATTTTACCTCTATAGTGAAGCTCCTTTTTCTTGGCTCGGTTCTACACTCTTACAGCTTTTGGGCTAGCCTCTCATTTTTCATCCAATCTTCTTCTTCTTCTTCTTCTTTCTTTCTCTACCTCACTCTCTTTCTTTCTAGCCACCCACACATGCACACACTTAGTGTCTACCTCACGCAAGGTCCCATATATATATATGCATATACATATATTTTATATATTAAGCTTGGGTGCTGATGTGTTGCATGTATTTCCATTGGTTATGTTCGGTGGTGGGATGGGCTTTTGTACTGTATGTATATATATATATATCTTGTAGGATATATAGCACAAATGTGCTTGCAGCCCAACTAGTTTAATGTTTAGGTTTAGGTTCTTCCCACCCTTTTGGTCTTGGGATCAACCCTTTGGGCAAAGACTTTTGGCATTTTCACATTTTTTCCCATTTTATTTTTTTTGCTTTATTTTTATTTTCCTTCTTGTGTACTTGTATTTCTTATTCACTTCCTTCAGGTATCGATTTCATAAATCGAAGTCTTACAATTATGTTTATTTTCTTCATATGTCGACCTCGTTTATCGAAGTCTTGTTATTTTATTTTCTTCACATACCATTTTCATTAGTCATATATTTATTTTATTATTGTCTTCATTTTCTTGATCTAATTCTTCTTAACTATTATTTTGCTCCATAAAGTTCTTAATATTAAATTAGTGACTTAATTTCTATTAATCGGGCCAAGGTGTTTTAATCCCTTCTGTATTCAACAATTTGAGATCTGTGCTTACATTAAATGGTTTGAGATATGTGTTCAATTTCCCTTCCACCCTTTTATTAGGAATTTTTTTTATTGGTTTAAGATTTATCCAGTTGATCTGAATATAAATAATTGCAAGCATTTGCTTGGGTTTATAGTTTTAAGACACTTGAACGATGTTGAGGTAGACCTCCCTCTGATTAGGAGTAACATGGATATGAAATACCTGAAGTTAGAGGGTATGTTCTATATGTCTTTCGACAAGGGGTTTAGGCCCTCTTCTCAGTACCCACTTCCAACAAGACTTGGAAGAAGTGGTACTTCTTCATAAAAAGAGGCTGGGAGTTCGGGGACTTCGAGAACCAGGTTTTAACCTTCCTACGAAGGACTGGCATCAAGGGTGAGGCCCCTTTTTTTGTTTTGCACTTTTCCATTTTGGGTCTTCATGTTCCTATTTTTTTAGCCTAACATTTATCCCTATTATGTGCTTCTGTATAGATAAAAGGGCTTGGAAGAGATCGATCTTCACCGTCGATCTACAACAGAAGTACAAAAAGCTTCTTCAGACTAACAATCGCTCTCACGAGGCTATCATCTACCCTAAAAATTTGATGGTGGCCGGTTTGGTACAAGATCGTGTTGAGAGCTTGAAGAAATCTCTAGTTACCAGATGGGTGCCAAGGAAGAAAAAGAAGAAGGTTGGAGAAAGTTTGTCCCCTGCCAAGCATCATCTTCTAGAGAAGAAGAGGGGACTAGTCTCAAACTCCCCCGAGTGAAGTATCTCAGAAGAGTTAGGGAGTTCACCTACTCAAGAGGCCCTTCCTCTCTTGGTACTCGTCGTACCAAAAAATAGAAAAGGGAAGGGCAAATCTGTCACCACTCCTCAAAATCCTAAGGATTCCAGCATGACAGCCGTGAAGAAGGCCTACAAGGAATCTTGGGTGACAAGCCGAAGCAAATTTACTGGGCTGAAGCTCTAGAAGATAGCCAAGGACCTGATGGCTATTCATATGAGGGTGGGTCCTTCATTATTTTTCTTTGTTCTCTATTATTTCTTTACATGCTGCAATATTCAGTTCTGACTTGATAGTCATTGTTTTGTGTCGTTTATGTTTTTCAGGTCGTCCATGGTTTAGTAGCCATTATAGATTACCCTGAGAATTCTAACCAGATTGACACCCTTCAATCTAAGCTAGACGAAGCCAGACTCTAGCTAGGAACTACGCAATCTTCAACAGTAGCTGCTGAGGATAAACTGAAGGAGGCTGTCAGCTTCTACTCTATTCTAGAGTCTGGGAGGGATGCCCTGGCTACCAAACTGGAAAACCTTAAAAAGAGGCTTACAGACTTCCAGGTTACTTCTGTTAAGAAGATTCATGACACCGTTGAAGCTATCAGAGCTCAAACTGATGTGGATCTGAAGGTTGAAGTCCAGGATCTAGGGGACGAACTAATTGAGTATAGATACTAAACCTTCAGGATAAAGCTCCGTAAGAAATTTCCCGACTTGGACCTAACTGGAATAAATGATATCGAAGTCTCCCAAGCTGAGATTGATACGCCAAACGCTGATGACGAAGGAGAGGAAGCAGATCCAGAACTCCTTCAAGCTACCCTATCCGAGACTGCTGATCCAGCAACATAATAGACTTGAGATTTTTTTTTTTATATCCCCTTTTTGTAATCTTCCATTTTTGGGCTAATATATGAAATCCTAATTATTTCATAACTCGTGTCTTTCTTGATATCTTTGGGTTATTTTTTATTTCAAAATAACTTCGTCAATATACAAGCTCTCTTAAAGACTCTAGAACACTCATAAGGCATTTTAGAGGTCTAAATAACAGGATATATAGAACCACGAGACTTATAAACAAAATAGGATTTTTCTAGCTCCTGTGTAAAGATCTGAAAAATCAGGATAAAGTTTTTGTTTTTGCCGGTAGGACACTATTCATGCATTATTTACAAGTAGGACACTATACATGCATCATTTAGACATAAGTCATGTTTAGAAGCATAATTTGAGTATACCATAGAAGGGAAATATGCTTAGAATTTTAAAATATACCTTCTGTGAGAATATAAGCCTAATCGGAGATAGTTTGAAAAATGGACCAAAAAAGGCATCCCGAGTGGACCCGGCTACATCCGCCAACAAGCAAAAATAAAATTTTTAGGAAAATATCATTTAAAACAATTTTAAGAACTTTGGCTAAAGCAGAATATCAAATTGAAGAGTTTCAGGACGGATTGTAATTTAACAGGGCCCCGCGACTCATTAAGGGCAAAAGGGTATTTTTACCTCTTAGCCCCTTTAGTATAAATATAGCTCTTGAGAGTTAGAATTATCAGAAAATGATGAAGAATATACAGCAGGTTGTGCTTGGAGAGAAAAGGTAAGGAAAACCTAGGTTTTCAAACTTTCCATCTTTCAAAACCCATCTCTAGCCTTAGAATTTCACAAGGCTTCCTTCTAGGAAGTTGTTCCCCACCTCAAGGGCTACATTCTTACTGATTGATTTGGCTGCACAACAAGCACAACTCGCTAGGGTTGATAAAAACCTCTCTAGGTATGATATTTTGCTAAGTAAAGAATAGGGTTAAGTTTAGTAATGTTTTTATAAGTTAATTGTATGACTTACATGTTTACTTATTGTTAGAAAACCACCTAGCATATAGTCACTTTAAAAACCTAGGGTTGGTGCCTTATGTACTTATGTGCTTTTTAGAATTTGGTGAAATGATGAACATGTAATATGACTTTATGTATAATTCATTACATTCTAGCTTATGTTTATGTAGACAAAGTCATGTAGTTTGAAAGTTATGATTTACTTAATGTATTGGTACTTTATGTACTTGTGTAATATTTGAGAATTTGGTAGGTTTGTGAATATGTAACATGTGTATATGTATGATTAATTGGATTATATGCTATGTTCATGTAGACAAATTTTTGTGGTTTAAAAGTTATAGTTTGCTTTATGTATAATGTATTATTTAAGGCACACTCTATGGGTTTGATAAATGCCTCATTGGAATTGCATAGAAAAATCAAGGCATGTTGGCATGTTGTGAATCTTTGGAAACATGGCGTGTGTTGTGCACTTTGGTGCTATGCATTATGAGGGTGTAGATCCTGTGGTGAAAAACCCAAAATTGGCCATTGGTACTGGCGTTCCAGCAGGGACGGAATGTGAAGCGAGACATATGATTGGTACTTGCGTTCCAATGGGGAAGGACTGTGAAGCAAGACCTGGGTATGGCATAGAGTTGCATGTGTGTGTCATACATATTGCCATTGCATAGCATTGAGGGGTTGGGGGGGTTTATAACTTACAAATGTACACTTGCACATGTCATGCCTTACCCTTGTTCTTTAGATTAGCATTATGTCATACAAGCCGTCGTGCTTACCTATTATGGGATTACATATTACAAATGAGACTCCCGGCACTTAAGACTTGATGAAATCATTGGAGCATGGAGGGAAAAATGGATTTTGAAGCATATTCGTCCTAAGGGCTACATTTTGTATTTATAGGCATAAGCCTAAATAACTTGTATATAATTTAGAAAATGGTGGACTATAGGCCTTGGGCCATTTAGTAATGAAAGGACTTAAACCCAAATGACAAATAAAGTATATTTTGTTTAATGAGAATCACATGTATATGTTGGGAACGATGTAAGAAAAAGGACCATGGTAAGGATTATATGCAAGTATGAATGTTGGTATATGAAGAGTTAGGAAAGTAGGCGTTGAGTCTTGAACTTGCTCAATAATGTAGGTGTATGTTCAATTTTTATAAACTTGTGGCCATCGAGTGAGGGTGGATCGTGCATATGCTTGTATATACAAATTGTTGTAAAATTTTAGGTGGAAAATGCTTAGAAAATAAAGGAGCCCATATCAAAATTTTGTGGATTAAAAAGAGTTGTTAGGTGTGTAAAATGCCCATATATAAATGAGAAAAGTGCCAAAAAGTGGAGGTTAAAAATCTTGAGGAAGTAGAAAAAAAATTGGAAAAATCAATTTGCAGCATTTTGGGAAAAAAATTCAGAAAGGTAAGAAAACAGCTTGCAGCAAATACACTGTTGCTAAATAGACCAGTCAATCAACTAGCCAAGCAGCCATGCCGCACGCACCTGCCGCGGGCCCATGCCATGCCCCTTGCGCACGAGCACCTACATGCCCCCTCTATGTGTCACGGCGCCCCCTATACGCTCAGCCCCCCTTGCACCCCCTTGCCACAGCCTTTGGCCATTTGCTATGGGCCATGTTTGGCCAATCTTTAGGCCATGTTTGGTTAGGCTTATGGACTATGTTTGGTCACCCTTTGGGACCATGTTTGGTCATTACTTAGGAAAATATTTGACCTTTACTTAGGCCATATTGGGCCACCAACCTTGACCATAATTTGTCCTTATTTTAGGCTATGTTTAGCCTACACTTTAAGCCATTTTAAGACAAGATCTTGAAAATTATCAAGTAAAAGGCAATTAAAAACAAATATGTTAATTAAATTCTTTTATTTTATTATTCTCACTCACTCCTCGGGTTTATAAAAATTTGGGGCATGACAATGTGGTATCAGAGCCTAGGTTTGAATACTTAGGGACCATGGGGTGTTGTTGAACAAAATGGGACCACGACGCATGATTTGAATTTTTTATTTTTTTTGTAAACATTGTGTAATGTGTAGTTTTTGACAGCTTGGTATTAGAGCTCTAGTTTGAGAATACCTAGCAACAATGGGGTGTTGTTGAACACCATGGGACCCTAGAGGAAAGCGTGTGACTTAGTATGTGTAACACCCTGACCCAGAATATGACACGTAAACTGAGATAGATCGGGTCGAGTAGTGTAATACCAGTTGTAACCAAACATGAGTTCCGAATGAAATAGACTAATTCCAATTCTGTCTAAAGAGTCAAATAATAATACCGACATTTGACCAAGCCATGAATATAGTACCAAAAGTAATCCGAGACCGACTCAGACCAAGAATAGTAGACCCAAAAATATAACGAATATCACGATGAGTAGCATACAATATATGGGTATGAATACTGAGGTAAATAGTATAAGCTATGATTTTAGGAAATTAACAGATTAGGACAAGCCAAGTACGAACAGACCGAGCCGATAAATATAATACCAAAAGAGACCGAGCTATCATAGTAAGTTATGTACTATAATAGGCACATAGTTCGAGACGAATAGTGAGAGTCACAAATAGAGCGGTTACGATACTTAAATATAAGATAAGTAATTACAAGCAACCCCGAGTATCCCAGGACTAGTCGTATAAGGAACCGATGGTACAGAGAATCGTGCACGTAGGCCCATATATACCTCGATATATGTGCATAGTATATTTTTATATATATAAGGATATATATATATGACAATATATATACGTATAATAAGGTATATTAATATATATATATATATATATGCAAGTATATATATAAATTGGTATACATAAGTACATAAATGTATATATAAATACATGTATAAATATAGGTATATGTATATTATATATAAAGTGTAAATTATATAAAATATAGGTATAATATATATACCTGATATATATATATATATATATATACACACACACTAAATGCATGCAAGGCATGGAAGTGGAGAAAAAAAAGAAAAAAGGTAAAAAGCTGATGGGAGGGAAAAAGCTGATGGGTGAGAAAATGTTATGTCGGCAAGTGTGTGTTTGTGTGTGTGTGTGTGTGAAACATATAATATATATATATATATATATATATATATATATACACACACACACACAAATATCTAATTGAAAGGAAACAAAAGAAGCAAAAAAGAAATCAGGAAAAGAAAATAGAAACGAGGAAAGAAAAGTCAAGGAAAGGGGCAGCAAGTGGGAGGAAGAGAGAAACAGTAGAGAGAGAAAGTGATATATATATGTACGTGTGTTTGAGTTGAGAGAAAAATAGTAAAGGAAGGAGCAAAATAAAGGAGCTGAGAGCTTTAGAAATGATTCAGAAGTTGAAACAAAGAGAGAGGAGGAAGAAATGAAGTTTTACGGCAAGCCAAACACTCAAACAAGTAAGTGAACAAATTTTTGGATTTTACGATTTTAAGCATGAAAGCTTGTTTAAGTTTAATGGTTTTAAAGAGCATGAAAAATGGTAAATTTAGGAAGAAACCGCAGCCCATTTGGTTAAGAAATGAGTGAGAAAAACTAAATTAAAGTTTGAAGGAAAATTCCGGGTCATTGGATTTTTGATCGATTTAGCTTGTTTTATGAATAGGGAATTGTTGCCTATAGGTGCAGCAATGTGTAGGTAAAATTTGGGCCCAAAAGAATGGCTAAAAAGCCATGAAATAGTGAAAAATCATATTGCCAGAAAGTCGCCGAAGCTGGCTACAACTCCCTTTTCAGAGGCCTTCCGGTGGCTGACACTGAATTTCGCGGGTAGATATGGAAAGCCCATGAGGAGTAGTAGAGGATCCCATCGATTTGGCATCAAAACGTCGTCGGAAGGTGACATACACATGCCGGAGAAGCGTGCTGCGCGCTGCCTTGTGTGTTAGAGGTTTGGCCATGGATTCAGGTCGGGTTGACCCACCCACCCACACAAAATGGGTTATATAATACGGTATAGTTTTGAGGAAATTTTTAAAGATTTTAAAATGGTGAATTGGGGCTATTTGGATGCAAATATAAGAAATAGGAATTAAATTGAAATTAAGAATAGGGATAGCCGATCCAAGGTTTAGGTTTATCCGTTGTTTGGCTATTTCAAATTGGAATAGGATTTTTTGAAAATTAGAATTTGACCCAGAATTTATGATAATTATGATTTGACCCCAAGTGAATAAAATAATATTTAATTTAAAGGAGAAATTACCAAAATGTCCCTAAGTCAAAAAGGAGTTAAACGGACTCCGATTAAAGTAAAAGAATAGTAAATTTTTATTATTTTGAGAATTCCAGACTCAAAGGTGGAGTCAAATTTGTGAAAAGAGGTCTTGAGAAGTAAGAACCCGTAAAATTATACAATGACCGTTTTGCCCTTTTTAGTACAGAAGTCCGAATTGAATTCTGTGAAAGCTTAAACCGACTTTGTTCGACTTTCCGGATTCAATAATAGAGTTTATTTAAGTAAAAGAGATACCAATAGTAAAGAGACATAAAATTTGATGAATAGCATAGTTCATATAAACTATAGACTGAGATATGTTTTATGAATCATAGGAACGCCAAAAGAAAAGAAGAAGACGGTTGGACCTTCTAGACAGATACAAAAAGAGGTAAATAATATCTGATCTCTGCATGTGTTACTTTCCAAGGCAAGTCAATAGTCTTTTTGTATATTGCTTATTGTATTCCATACATACCAAAAGTTATTGAATCGACATTTGATATTGTTCTATCTTGTGGAAAGTGTTTATTGTTTACCATATATCTCGATCATGATTTTATACACTTGTGCATAGATTCCTTATTGTACACTTGTACCTAGGGCCGTGAGGGCCAGCCAGTTATGTTCGCGGCAGCCTCGTAACCAAAGCTTTCGAAAAGCTATAGTTATATTATGTAGCCAAAAACCAGTTATGATTCCACTATACTCTTCGTGGAAGATAGCATGATCCTGATATATTATTAGTGTCGGATTTATGCTCAGTCACAAACTCCATCTGATGCTTATTATGACCTACGGGTCAAGGTTCCAAGAGGAACACCAGTTACGTTGCTATGCGAGGCATGAGACGTAGAGTCACATTGTATACAGAGCAGTATTATTCAGAGAGCCTGCGTGGAACTGAATACGAGCTTAGGGGAAATTTCGAGCCCCCATGAGTGCATCATTTTTGTTGATATCACTGTCATTTATTGATTATTATAGCTTGATCATATTATTTTATTATGAATGATCATGAGATTTCACAACTTTTATTAAGTGCATATGATTATACTTGAGACAGCTCATGACTGTAGCAGTATGATTATATTATCAGACAGATTTTCATTGCTTTATCATTTGAGTTCCTACCATTTGACATTCTTTGATGAGTTATATATTTCTTGACTGGCTAGCACATTTGCATTTATCCTAGTTCTCTTATGAATAATGCTTTCTATATTCACTTGTACAGATGGCAGAGCAAAGTAGAATTACTTACTGAGCTTAAGTTAGCTCATCCCAAACTTACTAAAACATTTCAAGAAAGGAAGCTATAGAGGAGCAGTAGTTGTAGCAGTAGCAGTCAGCTAGATAGCAGTGGACATATTTTTGAGATAAATGTAATGTATAATATTCAGTACAGTCTTGTAGCTCTCCCGTGTCATCTACATCTTGGGGATGTAATGTATTAGACTTTTTAAAGTCTGTATTTTGAGAACCAGATTTTATATACATGCAACTTTTATTTAGAGACTTTCGCTGTTTATGTTATGATATTTATTGCATGTTAAAAGCACTAATTGTATTTTTGTAGTTTCAAGATTCAGAGGAGACCCAGTTCAGCAATAGTGTCAGGTCGGGGTTCACGATTCAAGATTTACACAGGGTGGGTTTCGAGTCATGACAGTATGAACTGTCGGTGGTATGTGATAGGATCTTATAGTTATGTGGCTATTTATAATTGACGCATCACATGTAGTGAATACGTGTTAGTTAATGTTATACTATGATGCATGTTTACGTGATTTGGTGCCGTAGGGTACATGATATGGGTAATGTGTATATTAGCATGACTGTATGTGATAACTTGGCATATGTGTACGTACATAATAGATTGATGCTTGTTTTCCTTCATGTTATCATGTAGCATTATGGGAGAATGTTATGGGATGTGGAATACATTAGATACGTAGAACCTAAATTTCTAAATAATACTTGTTCCTACTATGAGATGCTATCCAAAACACTAGATTGAAACAGAGTAGGTCGAGGGAGAGGAAGAACTTTAGTTCTCAAACCTCTATCAACTCTGGTATCCCCGATTGACGTGAGATCTAGGATCTAATGCCTTGGAACAATGGATGGGATTTAGACCTCATGTTAGTTAGGCTAGTTGAATACTAGCATGACTTGGGCATGTATATATTGTATTGCTTAAATGGATTTTTCCTAGTGAAAGACTGTGTTTATTGTAAATAATTGGTGGAGGTGGTTTACGTGAGTTGTATAAATTATGATTAAACAAGTATGTCTATAGGATTTGTTAGGTTATTAGGTGATGATTGATGATCTCTTGTCTTAGGAGAATTGTATAAATATGAATAGTTTGAAAATGTTAATGTGGATTAATCCAGGTTATGATGTTATTGAATTTTGATTTCGTGCTTAGGACGAATATTGATAAATTCAAGTGATGTGAATCTGAAAGATAGGAGTTGTAATGATTCCTTTATTAAAGTGGAAGATGTTATCATGTAGTAGACTATGGAGGTAACCTAGAGATAAATACTATTGTCTTACCTATTCCTATAAAATGATCGATACTAGTTGTGATAAGAATAGTGGGTTGATTAATTGAACTTATGAATATAAACCTTGTCAAAATAATGAGTTGCTTAAATTGGGCCAAATTGAGGTGTGAATCATGAACCTAGTTCTAGCATAGGTTATAAGATTGATTACATAATTATGATTGAATAGGGTAAACATTATTTATTACTTTGAAAGAAATTGTGTATCAAGTTAAGAGTTGGATGATATAAATTTTTGAATATGAGTCTTGTGTTTAAGGTGCGAATTATGTGAATATACTTGGGGTAAAAAAAACAATTTTGTGGTTGAGGCATTAGAAAAACAAATCAAAGAAGAAATGGGGTATGTACAAATATGAGATGTATATTGCAATATGAGAACTTGGATTGTTATATAACTTATAAGTGAATGGTGATTTTCACTTGTCATTTTAGAAATACATGGATTAAAGTTATGAACAAGTCTGATTGGTTTGAATAAAGTTATAAATGATTGTATTGTCTGGACCTAGATAATAAATATTATACTTGGGAGATTGTTTATTTTATTTAGGGGCTTGTGATGATTGCCATGTTCCACCACTATATGATTCACCGAGTTGGGGTAGCCAAATTTTGAGAGTTTTAGAAATGATGATAGTAAAGTGGTATCGGTAGTGTTACCACTAGTTGTATGTGAGTTTCGGACATCTTTCTAGAAGACTTACTTGATTAAGTGTTGTATGATTTGGTTTAATCATGATGCATGTTATGTGCTTATATCCATTAGTATACTTGACTACTTGATGAAGTGAATAAAATGTCTAATAGGGTGGTTATGTGTATAAATTATATAATTGCATGCTTAAGATCTATTCCTTCATTATTGTATAGTATATAATGGCCATGTTATGTATATATGAATGGTTGAATGAATGTTACCTGTTATGGGTATATGATATAAAGTGTATATCCTAGGTTATAAACCCATGTGGTTAGGATCACTTGTAATTGTACTATGAATATACAGAATTGGTATCAGGTTTTGAGTTACAAGTGTATAGACTGACCAGTCCATCACCCAGTAACAAAAGGAACTGTGATCCATGAAGAGTTATTACCTAGTTATGTACAGGAAAAAGGTAAAAGATACCTAATAAGACGATTGAAGGCAATAAGGAAAAGAAATTAACTAATGCGAACTTGCATGAGTATGTACCAAATAGATGCTGGAACCGTAAGACATATTTAGTAAATGCATGAAAAAAAAATTTAATGATGCTGCACTTTTCGGCTCGCAATAAGTATGGACTCCGTGACCTGTAGAACACTCAGAAAGATGATCAGAGGACCACCGGATTGGCTCCGGCGGTAACCGCTCCGATGCTTAAATAAGTAAAAGAATTGAAAGACTGTATTGAAAGCCAAAGAATGAGCATAAGAAATAATGCGTACCTCTAGGGTTTAATTTATAAGCCGTGGCTTTCCTAAGTTGATTAGGATTCAACGCCATGAATATAGGGATTTGATCATCGGAGATTGCAGTTACCTTGTGGAGCGTTGCATAAAGATAACCATAGAAGGTAGTTCCCTTGTTGAAGACTGCTTCCTTATTCCCTGCTCGGCACCTGCTAAGGCAATGACGAGTTCTGGAATGTTGGTCTGGACCCTGTGATCAGTTCTGGATATATATGTTCTGAAGGTCTATATTCGGTCTCTTCCGACCTGATGTAATGATCTGTATGCTTGAGCTTTTAGTCATTAGCTGAGTGAGAATCATGTTGGCCGAGCATGAGTCGGATTATGGTCATACGTGTCAAGTGTTGATTGGCCTGTTCTTTTATGGCATATCAGTTACTCCCCCCCCCCCCAAGTCCTAGTTTGATGCCAGCAAGCAACTAGGACTGAGCCCTTTTTTTTTTGGAGAGTCATGTGTCCCGTCTGTCCGCCTTCCAAGGCAACTGTTGGGGCGCCATTTATTGCGCAGCCGGAGATTAGGTCTTTTCAAGGTCATTATTGTTCTGAACCGTCATGGCGTTTGGGCTTGGTGGGTCCCTTCTGATACTGTGCTTTATAAGTACGGGATGAGATTTCGAAATGACCTTTTCCCCGTCATTTTCACTGTGCCAGAAGATTTCATCTGCCATTGTTGGTCTGTGTGACTTTGAAGAATACTGACTTCCTGAGTTAGAACAGGTTCGACTGATTTTCCCTTTTCTCTCGCTTCTTTCTTCTTGAATCCGAGAATGATGTCTGCTTCTTCTGAATCCCCAATTGTAAATGAGGGAGTGGGAAGTCCTTCTGAGATGCCTGTTCCGTCTCTTGTGGAAGATGTAGGTAACCTTGCTCCCGAAGATATTGGGGAGAGGCCTGTTGATCCTCCCACTAGTCCTGGAGTTAGGATAGTTGATGCTTTTGAGGAGCCCCGAGACAGGGCTGGGGAGACCTCTAGTAGGTCTTCCCGTAGAGAAGAGGGTGAGAGTGCTATCACTCAGAGCCTTCTAGATGAATGGAGGGTGAAATTCAAATTTCCCTCAAATGTGACCTACAGAGTGCCAGGCCCCATGGATCGTCCCCATAATGTTGAAGCCGGGGAGATTTGTGTTTACCTTGCCTGGTTTGAAATGGGCTTTAGACTCCCATTGTCGGATTTAGTCAGGCAATTCTTTTGTTGGTACAAGTTCTGCCCTGCCGACCTGAATCTCAATAGCTGGCGGCAGCTTCTAGGATTTGTGGTGTTGGGACACCTAAACAAGGTGGATGTGTCCCTGGACTTGATCCGTAGTAACGTGGATCTGAAGTTCAAGCAGGCAGAAGGCCTTTTCTATATGTCCTTCGAGAAGGGGTTCCGACCCCTGTCTTCTGTTCCCACTTCCAACAAAACGTGGAAGAAGTGGTACTTTTTCGTCGGAGGAGGATGGGAGCATGAAGGCTTTCAGGAAGGAGAGGCCTCGCCGTTCCCTCGTGTTACCGGTCATAAGGGTGAGGCTTATTCTTTTAGACTTACTTTTAGCCTCGTTATGCCTTCCGAACTAATAAACTGATATACCTTTCCTTACTTGTGTGCAGTTAAGAGTGTTTGGAAGGGGTTCGATTTTACTGAAGCACTGCGGGATCAGTACCGAGAACTGCTTTCAACTCCTGACCGGGCTCATTCTGTCATTATAACTCTAGCAAACTTGATGGCTGCCCGTAATGTAGAGCTTAAGAAGGGGTTGACGTCGAAATGGGCTGTGTCGGAGGCCCCAGTGGTGGGGGAGTCTTCCTCCCGAGCTGAGCCTGATGCCCCCCTTGAAGTAAAGAGGAGGAGGTTGATTTCTGGCTCTCCTGAGCCAGCCCCTGCCGAGGCTGAGAAGGAGGCTGAACCTGCCGTCCCTATTTCGACTGCTCCTCCTACCTCTTCTGGTCCGAGCAGGAGGACTAGGAAAGGGAAAGCACCTGCTGCACCGTCTGAGCCATTTAATGAGCCGGACTATCAGATTGCCAAGAGGGCATTTGATCAAATATGGGCTCATGGCCCACACCGATACAGAGGGGATGACCCCTCCAAGCTGATGACTGAGATGATGAATCTCCAGATGAAGGTAGCTTCTGAAGCTTTTTTCTTGACTTTTCTGTTTGTCTATTCGTTCAATCTAAACCGTCTGTCTTGCTTTGCGCAGAGTATGCATAGCTTGGCTGCTCTGATGGTGACCCCCATGGGCCTTGAGGAGGCCGAGAAGTTGAGGGCTGAAGTGGAAGAGATGAGAATGGAGCTTGGGACAGCCCGATCCAAGATTCAGAGCATTGAGGAGGATCTGAAAGAAGCTACCACCAACCTTACCGTGGTAGAGTCTGAGAGGGACATAAATGCTCAGAAGGTTGAGGGGCTTGAGGCGGAGTTGGTTAATCTCCGGAGTTCCTTCGATCAGAAGGTTCAGGAGGCAACTGATCATGCTAGGGCTGAGACTGAGATGATATTGAAAGATGAAGTTGAACAGATGGGTGATGACTTGATCCTGTTTGGTTTTGAAAGCTTCCGAACTAGATTCCAGATTCAGTTCCCAGGTTTTGACGTTTCATCAATTGTTCCCCCTGAACCTACCTCATCTCGTCCTGATCCGGACAAGACGGCTGGGGCTCCCGCCCTTAACTTGGAAGAGGACTTAGGCCCTTCTAGGAAGTCTTGAGGCTTGATGGGTTTTTATTTTTGCTACCTCCTTTTGATGTAATGAATGTATTTTTTTGATCAATAAAATTGACTTTCTTTTGAATTCTGCTCGTGTTCTTTCCTCCTGTGCAATTTTGTCGCAAATGTGGCTGCTCTGAGTCTTTCGCATTTTAGATCAACTATCCAGCAATCAATAGTCACTTTCCGAACTTCGATATTTGAATAGTGAATGTAGATTCACTTCAACTGTCTCATTATAATAAGATAAGAAAGTAAGTATAATCAGATAGACAGAGCATGATAGAGTGGGAGTAGGCTTCTTGTAGGGCTCTGAGATAAATTGCTCTGAATCAAGAGCTTGTGGAGATAACCAGGCAGCTTGCGCTTGCAGTTATGATGCTCGGCATGCTGTGTTCGAGTACTCAGGTTCGAGATATATCCGAGCTGTTCGGCCTTTGTCATATGACTGGTCTGTCATTAAATAGTTAAAATTGGAAGATCTGAATTTTGAATAGGGGGTCTGTACACTTAGACTTTGTCCCCCCCTCTGTTAATTTGGGAGCTTCAGTGCTGGATTGTGGTCTCTGTCTAGAGAGTTCTGTACCTTGTCTCTTGGTATATCGAAGAGGCATATTTAATGCACTATTTATTTATTCGACCGTCGTTTAGGATTTCGAGGCCACTCTCTTTTTTACCGTTGCGACGGTTCAGTTGGGTGGCTTTTGGACTTCAAGGGTCTATATAAATGAAAACGAGGGCATAGGGTTGCGCTCAACCTTTTGATTTCAAATTGTCCCCTTGTGAGAGAGACTTCATATGCTGCCGGAGTTTTGCCACTCGCCCGGAGATGATGGGTGATTCCTTGCCTGAGTTAGGAACGATTAAACTGTGGCCGAGAGTTAACCTTCCCCTATTTTCAGTCTCCAAGGAAGGATTGAAGGAGGTACAAGTCTTCTTGTTTCCTCTGGCATCCGGTCGAGATTCCTCCGATTGGTGGTGGCCCCTCCCTGATTTAACCGAGGCCTGGAGCGTTGGTGATGAAGACGAGAGTGAGTTGCCTCCTCTTCCTTACGTCTCGTCAGAGATCCTCGCTCCAATCAGCCGGGGTGTGACAACTGCTTTGAGGGAGATGAATGTGGGCTGCCTCCTCCCCTTGTGACTTGGCAGAGACCCTTGCTTCAATCTGCTGGGGTATCATGCCGATTACAAAGGTGGAGAATGAAAAGTCTCCTGAGGCCCAGAGCCCTCATCATCCGTTGTTCATGGAGTTGATGATGATGATGATGAAATGGCCTGGGTGCTCCTTGATGCAGATTGGGGTTCAGGGCCCCTTCCTTTCAAATGGAGCCGGTGGCGGCGGTAATGGAAGTTGTGGATCCTGTGCCCCTTTATCATCCCGTGAGGGAAAGCCAACATGTTGAGAATTGTAGCGTCTGTAATAGCTTCTGTAATAAATTCTATAATAGATTCTGTAATAGCTTCTGTAATAGATTCTGTAATAGCGTTTGTAATAGCTTCTGTAGTAGCTTCTGTAGTGATGTGTTTGTACTGATGTAAATCTTCTGATTTATCAATAAAATTGAATCTCTTTTTCTCAGATCTGATGTCTTCGTATTCGATTGTGCTTTTCTGTAGTTAAAATACTTTCTCGTGCACTTCTGAATGTTCTGAGAATAAATCAAAGAAACTTTAGAAAAATGTAACACCCCGACTTTGCGTAATTAATAATGAGTGTTAATTATTAATTAAATACCGACTTACAGAATGATTTAGGGAATTAATCATAATCCCGACGGTCGCCATAGACCGATTAAATAAAGAAAATGTCTGGAGGGAAGGGTACTTTACCTGAACTCAAATTACTGATTAATTCGGTGAAATAACGCCGTTTTAATACTAACGAAACCCGAATTAGCTAACCCGGGAAATTCCGAATGATTAATAAATGACACGGAACCTCTGACACTGAAGCGAACTGAATTATGAAGCTCTCGGAAGAAACCGCATCGAAAAATGAGCTACGGAATGAAAGTTATGTAGCAAACATGGAAAACTGAATTTCTGCGCAGCCAAACGTGGCCTTAACCAAAAATAATGAGAAAATGGCCAAATTGGTGGTCAAGGGGAATTGAACCCTTGACCTATGGAAGGAATGAATCTCACCCAAAAACTTAACCAGGTGGCCATCCAGCACCTTTGTGCCTATATATACAACTTAATTGTATATATCTCTGATTTGCCCCAACTTGCCACCCAAATCAACCAATGGCAACCCATGCAAACCCCACATGATTGCTCTCCATCAGCCCACATCATCCCCATGATCCTACTGATTCTCTGATGTGTATATATATCTATATATATGGAGATGTATAGGTATAAATGTGTATATTAGTATATATACATGGACTCACCTTGAGATCTTCAAAAATCAGAACTGTTATAGAGGGGGTAGGTCTGTTAGAAGCTGAGAGAGTCTGCATATGGTCTTGGGTGAGAGACCAAGAGAGAAAGCTTGCATGTGTGTGTCCATGGCTTGTGTGTACATCCATGTGTGAGATGGAGGTCTCCATTGGAGATGCACAAGAAGGAGGGGAACTGAAGCATGACTGAACTGAGGCAGCCACCGAGGTCGTGCCTGAACCAAGCCAGAGGAGAGACTGCCACTGTTGAAGGTAAAAATCCGAAAATTTGTAATTTTCTGTTAAGAAATTCTGTTGCTATTTTCAGTCAATATAAACTACATATTTGAGTTACTGTGAGCTTGGGATGGTTATAGAATTAACTGGGAGGGTCGAATAGGGTAGGAAACACCAAACCGAGCCCAGGCAGCCATTGATGAAGCTTCCCTGTAGCAGGTCTGAGACGACCGAGACCAAACCAAGTTTGGCCAATCTAGACCTGAACTAGACCCCATTAGGTGTTTAAAAATCACCATCCGCGACTGAAACTCGCATGAGTGGACCCTCAAAACCGAACCTATAGGTCTCGGCCATGGAACCCAAACTCGAAAATAGGCCTCCAAACCGAAACTTCTAAATGGGATGTTGATCCCCATGGACACACGGTCACAACGAGCCAAACCACGTGAGGTTTGGTGGAGAAATGAGTCCACGCGACTGAGCTGAAACCCCCCATGATAATCCGTTAAACAGAGCTTAATCCGTGAATTCGAAGCTCAAAATGGATGTTAAAGGATGGATATGAAGTGCAGAAACCCATCGGGATTGAAATCAGCAAGAAATCGTGTCTAAATTGCCACGAAATTGAAAGAGAAATTCTTTGTAAATTAGGGCAACCGAGGGTAAAACAGTGGGGAAGATGGAGTTGACTCGGCCGAGTTGACCGAGCCAATCCGAGCTGACTCGGACACGTGTCGCCTCAAGACCGTGCCACTGTTTTAATAAAACTGCACCGTTTTGATGTTTTAAATTTAGAATCTAGAATTGGCCTGTTTGGTTACGAGTTTTAAAAATTGAAATTGATTTGGGGCTAAACCTGTATACGGATAAGGACCAATTTGGGATATGAGGGATATGTTATCCCGGTTCTCTGGGGGACCTGAACCGGCTGATTTAGTTGATAAAGGGACCGGTTTAGGGTTTTGAATTGAAAACCCAATGGTCCACTATTTGAAATTAAAAAATTGAACCAGAACTTTTGGAAATTGGTTTTTGACCCCAACAGTTTTGGGGAATTACACAGTCGCCCAGATTTTGGAAAACTCTTTCATTTAAGCCCTGAATAAATTAATTAAATAATAAAATAATTATTTAATTATTTTATTAAATAGGTAAAATTACAATTTTACCCCTAGACATTAAATATGTCAAACGGAGTCCAAATAAAGCAAATAAATAGTGTATTTTCACTATTTCAAGTATTCTGGACTCAATGGTACAGTCCAAATTGGGAAATTATGTACCGAAAAATACAGACACGTAGGTGTAAATTACTGTACTGCCCCTGATGGTACCCGAACCCAAATAAAAATAAAAGACAGTCTATTTTGACTATCTCGGGCGTTCTGAACTCAACGGTGAGGTCCGTTTAACGAACCGAAGTCCCGAAAAATACAGACACATAAAGTGTAAATGACCGTACTGCCCCTAATAATTCCTAGGGTCAATTAAACATAACAAATAGTCCAACTTAATTATGTCGGACACTCTGGACCCAATGGTGAGGTCCATTTTATGAACTGACGTGCCGAAAAATATGACACGAGAAATTACCAAATTACCCCTGATACTGTACGAAGCCCAAATGAAGTCCGATTGGGACGAAATTGATAGCGATAGAAGCCCAGATACTGGTGAGACTGTAAACATGATTAAATAATGATTCGGAGTCAAAATCTTACGAAACGTAAAATGACCAAAATACCCCTGAACACAGTAAGTGCAAGTAGAGGTCAAATAAAGGTCAAACTGATCTGATAAATTATCATAGGGATAACTATGAACACTGAAGGGCTAAATAAGACTCCGGGACAGTAATGCGTAAAATGAGAAATGACCGATGTGTCCTGATGATCAAAAGCAGATACCAAACGAAGCCCAAAGGACTTAAGAATTTACATGTGAGATATATGGGACATTCTGAGGACCATGACAAGGTCTGGGGTAAGAATGACAAATTACTATTTTGCCCCTAAGGCTAAGTAAGCCCTTAACTGATAGCGATTCAAGTCTAAAAGACTTAGAACTTCATGTATACGATATATGGGATATTCTAAGAACCACGACTGGGTCCGGGATAAGAATGGCAAAATTACCATTTTGCCCCTATGGTTAAAATGAGAACCTAACTGATACCGATTGAAGTCCAAAGGACGTAGAACTTTGTACTTAAGATATAAAGACTATTCCGAAGACCACGACAGGGTCCGGGACAAGAATGATAAAATGACCATTTTGCCCCTAAGGCTGAAGAAGTAACTGACTGATAACGATTGAAGTCTAAATGACTTGGGTTATAACTCTGATGACTGCTAAGCCTAACTTAAGAGTAAAATAGCCCGGATGAAACCCGATGAGAGGACGATAGGCTACTAGGCTATCTTAGGTAAACCGATAGATACCTAAGATGACAAATGAGACCTGAATGGATGAGTTCTGATCTGTATATGATTGATGATTATTGTTCAGGATATACATGGAGATGCCTGACGTATCTGGAGGTTATCGGATTGTTTGCGCAAGGAGATAACCGTAACAGTTTGTGAGTAACCTGGAACTTCTGACTTGGTGTATAAGTACACCGTCTAGTTACTGTATTTTGATTTACTGTACTGTTTTGTATACTGTACTGTCTGAATGCATACTTTTCATACTGCATTACACGTAACCTGATTTTGTACTGTCCTGTTCTCCTGTTCAGTTCGGGTCTGTCTTGTTCTGTTGCATGGTCTGTCCTGGTTTTATTTTGTACTGTTGCGTCTTGCGAGTAAACCTGACTCCTGAATTGGTGTATAAGTTCTGTCTAGATACTGTATTTTGAAGCACTGTACTGTTTTGAACGTTATACTGTTTAAAAGAAAAACATATATTTAAAGTAGCATATGCCTTGTCCTGATTGATATTGTACCAGTTTGTTCCGTCCTGTTCAATTCCGATATGTCTTGTTCTGATGGATGTATTGTTCCGTTTTGTTCCGACATGCTCAGTTCCGATATGACTTGTCCTGATTGATATTGTTTCGTTTTGTTCCGATATGTTCAGTTCCGATATGTCTTCATCCGATTGATATATTGTTTCATTTTGTTCCGTCATGTTCAGTTCCGATATGTCTTCATCCGATTGATATATTGTTTCATTTTGTTCCGTCATGTTCAGTTCCGATATGACTTGTCCTGATTGGTATTGTTTCATTTTGTTCCGTCATATTCAGTTCCGATATGACTTGTCCTGATTGATATTGTTTTATTTTGTTCCGACATGCTCAGTTCCGATATGACTTGTCCTGATTGATATTGTTTCGTTTTGTTCCGATATGTTCAGTTCCGATATGTCTTCATCCGATTGATATATTGTTTCATTTTGTTCCGTCATGTTCAGTTCCGATATGTCTTCATCCGATTGATATATTGTTTCATTTTGTTCCGTCATGTTCAGTTCCGATATGACTTGTCCTGATTGGTATTGTTTCATTTTGTTCCGCCATATTCAGTTCCGATATGACTTGTCCTGATTGATATTGTTTTATTTTGTTCCGTCATATTCAGTTTCGATATGACTTGTCCTGATTGATATTGTATCGTTTGTTTCCGTCGTATTCAGTTCCGATATGACTTGTCCTGATTGATATCGTTTCATTTTGTTCCGTCATATTCAGTTTCGATATGACTTATCCTGATTGATATTGTTTCGTTTTGTTCCGTCATGTTCAGTTCCGTTATGACTTGTCCTGATTGATATTGTTTCGTTGTTTCCGTCATGTTCAGTTCCGATATGACTTGTCCTAATTGATATTGTACCGTTTTGATCCGCCATGTTTAGTTTCGGTATGTCTTGTTCTGATTGATGTATTGCTCTGCTTTGTTCCGTTATGATTCGTCCTGTTATGACTCTATCCTTGATTATGCCTGTGACTTGAACAGGTGTTTCGTTCCGTCTGATCCCGTTATGTACCGTCCGTTAATAATCTGTCCGTCTTGATTGATATATGGTCCAGTTCCGTTATGATCTGTCCGAATTCTTGACTTGGTATATAAGTTACTGCATAGATACTGTATTTTGATGCACTGTACGACTTTAAAAGTTAAACTGTCTGAATGCATGTTTTAAATGCAAACTTTTATACTGTATTGTACGCGGCATGATTTTGTCCCGTCCTACTATTATTTTGTTCGGTCTGTCTTGTTCCATTTTATGGTCTATCTGATTTTGTTCTGCTATGATGTGTCTGACTCTGGGTACCATTCTGATTATGAGCGGTCTGGCATAAGTAGGCTTGATTACGCGCCTAACTGATATATTATTGTTATGCCCTGTTATGATCCGCCCAGTACTGATCTGTTCTGATATTTGAATTAATTGCCTATACTCTTATTGATATTGGCATCATGCACTGTTCCGTTTGCTCTAATTTGTTGTTCCGTTTAGTTCAGTCCTGTTTTATTCTACTAAAACTGCATTTAAAGTAGATTTATAAAACTGCTATTTCAGAAACAACTGAACTACCCTTGTGCTTTGTAAACAAGAAATGGTTTTGAAACCCTTGACAGGGAACCTGTGTTACTCATTGGGCTTTTCAAAGCTCACCCCATTCCCTAACATTTTTCAGGAATGATATATGTTGGATCTAATGGCACTGATTTGTGGAAACTGGATTACTGAGGATTGAATCTGTTTAATCAGGTGAGTGATGTACTATGACTGACTTGACTGATATGTACTGAATATAGTATGGCTCATGGATTTAGATGGTACTCTAGAGATTATAGTTCTGCTCTGTTGTTATATGTCGGATTATAGATATGCTCTGAGGTTAGAATTGTTAGCTGTTGGATTTTAGACTTGCTCTGTGTGATACATAACCTTATAGTGAATACATGAGTTGCATTCCCTTGACAAAAAAAAGAAAAGTTTTAAATTCCGCTGCATCTGACCCTACAGTCGGAGTGCAATTCACTGAAAAGTTCAGAAATTGCCTTCGGTTGGTCGCGTGGCGACTGACTGGCATCACGTCCTCGACATCCGCGTAGGGTGGGGTTCGGGATGTGACAAAAAATGCTTGAATCAAACTGTTTCACTCCTGATCGGTACCATAGTACTTGTTTTTTGTTTGATAGATAAGCCAAATAATATAGATATCAGATTTTGAGGTGTTCCAATCTAAGAAACTTTAGTTTGTAGATGTCCGGGACTTCTATCTTTGGATGGACTGGATCATAGAGTTTGCTAATCGAAGACGGACCAGGCTCGGAAGGCCTGTGCATTAGAGTGGTCCAGGCTCTGGAGGCCTGTATATTTAAGAAATAGACCAAGTATTTAAGACCTGTATACTATGGACCAGGCTCTGAAGGCCTGTGCATTATAGATGGACCAAGTACTGAGACTTGTACATTTATGGACCAGGCTCTGGAGGCCTGTGCATTAATAGATGAACCAAGTACGGAGACTTATGCATTTATGGACCAGGCTCTGGAGGCCTGTGCATTAATAGATGGACCAAGTACGAAGACTTGTACATTTATAGACCAGGCTCTGGAGGTCTGTGCATTAATAGATGGACTAAGTACGAAGACTTGTACATTTATGGACCAGGCTCTAAAGGCCTGTGCATTAATAGATGGACCAAGTACGAAGACTTGTACATTTATGAACCAGGCTCTGGAGGCCTGTGCATTAATAGATGGACCAAGTACGAAGACTTGTACATTTATGGACCAGGCTCTGGAGGCCTGTGCATTAATAGATGGACCAAGTACGAAGACTTGTACATTTATGGACCAGGCTCTGGAGGCCTGTGCATTAATAGATGGACACTTTATGGAAGTAAAAGAAAACCTCTCTACTGATAATACTTCCGTAAGTGTTCCACATTCCATGGCCTAGGAACAGGCTTCCCAGTTATGTCTTCTAGCCAGTAGGTGGTAGGTCGAACAACCTTTGTTACTTTGTAGGGGCCCTCCCAGTTTGGTGACAACTTTCCCATGGTAGGATCCTTGGTGTTTTGAAAGACTCTTCTTAAGACGAATTCTCCAACTTGAAAGCTGACTGTCTTGAGTCCTACCTTGGATTTGTTGACCATTCTCTATTGATAGGCTTCCATCCTGATGCTGGCCTGATCCCTTCTCTTCTCGAGCAAATCCAAGTTTTCCATCAGTTGCTGATCATTGGATTCTTGCTCAAAGGCCTCAGTCCTCAGGGTTGGCATACCGATCTCGACCGGAATTACTGCTTCTGTTCCATAGGCTAGTGAGAAGGGAGTTTCAGAGGTGGGAGTTCTTTTGGTTGTTCTGTAGGCCCAAAGAAACCCAGGGAGTTCTTCTGCCCACTTTCCTTTGGCTTGTTCCAACCTCTTCTTTAACCCGTCAAGGATTGTTCGGTTGGTGACCTCTGCTTGCCCATTTGCTTGTGGATGGCCTGGAGAGGCAAAGTGTTGCTTGATGTTGAGATTTTCGCAGAATGCCTTGAAGCCTTTACCAGTGAATTGTGTCCCATTGTCCGAGATAATTACACGTGGTATGCCGAACCTGCACACAATGTTCTTCCAGATGAAGCTCTCAACTTTCTTTTCTGTGATATGTGTTAAAGGCTCGGCTTCGGCCCATTTAGAGAAATAGTCGATGGCCACTAAGAGGTATTTTCTGTTCGGAGGGGCCCTTGGTAATGGACCCACGATGTCCATCCCCCACTGAGCAAAAGGCCAAGGGCTAGGAATCGGGATAAGCTCATGATGAGGCTGATGTTGGTACGGCATAAATCTCTGGCATTTGTCGCACTTCTGAACATATTCTTTTGCCTGCTTTAGCATGCCGGGCCAGTAGTAACCCTGTGATAGAGCTCGGTGGGCTATAGTTTTGCCCTCATTATGATTCCCGCAGATTCCCTCATGTATTTCAGCCAAGACATATTGTGACTCGTCTGGAGCCAAGCATTTTAACATAGGTTGAGAATACGACCTTCTGTAAAGCTTGTTGTTCAGGATCAGGTACCGAGCCGCTCTGATTCAGATTCTCCTGGCTTTGTTTTTATCCTTTGGGAGGAGCCCGGATCTTAGGTACTGGAGGATTGGAGTCATCCAGTTCTGGGGCTGTTCATCAATTTGAGCAACTTGGGCTTCCTCAATACTGGGCCCTGGCTGAAAGGAGATTTTTACTGTGGAATTTGCTTCAAACTTGAGGCGTGAGGCCATGTTAGCCAGAGCATCTGCTCTGCAATTCTGGTTTCTCTCAATCTTCTGGATAGTAAATGTCTGGAAGGAATGCTTCAAGTGGTTTACCAGTTCGGAGTACCGGAGCATCCTGTTATCTTTAATGGCAAATTCTCCCAAGACCTGGCTCACTAACAGTTGGGAATCAGAGAAGACGTCGAGGTTCTGAGCCTCGCATTCCAAGGCAAGCTTCATGCCTAAGATTAGGGCTTCATATTCGGCTTCATTGTTAGAAGCTTTGAATCCCAGGCTGACTGCTTTTTCTGACGCGAGCCCATCAGGGGACTGCAGTACCAGGTCTACCCCTGATCCTTGATCGGTTGACGATCCGTCAATGTACAGCAGCCAGGTTCCCGAAGTTTCGGTGACTTGTGCTTTGTTCTGAAGTGCCGGGGTGAACTCGACTACGAAATCAGCTAAGGCCTGCCCTTTGATGGAGTTTCGGGGTATATATGATATGTCGAACTCCCCTAGTTCCACAAACCACTTTACTAATCTTCTCGATACCTCAGGTTTCCTCAGTATTGACTCCAGAGGATAGGCAGTTGGGATCTCGATTGGATGGGCCTAGAAATAAGGTCGAAGCTTCCAAGCTGATATGACCAAGGCGTAGGCCAGTTTTTCTACTTCTGGGTATCTTTTTTCCATGTTAAGTAGCGCCCTACTGACGTAGAATATAGGCCTCTGCACTCCTCTGTCCTGTCTAATTAGTGCGGAGCTGACCGTGTTTTCAGAGACTGCAAGGTACAGGAGTAGCTTTTCTCCCTGTATTGGTTTTGACAGGAGCTCTGGAGAGGCTAGATACTCCTTTAGTTCTTGAAAGGATTTCTCGCATTCTTTCGTCCACTGCAAAGTTTTGCTGCCCTTCAGAGCTTTGAAGAAAGGTAGGCAGCGATCAGTGGATTTGGATATAAATCTGCTCAGGGCTGCAATCCTGCCATTCAGCGCCTGAATTTCCTTTCTGGTTTTTGGCGACTTTAGCCCAATCAGGGCTTGGATCTGAGTGGGGTCTGCTTCGATACCCTTTCGAGAGACAATGTATCCCAAGAATTTTCCCTTCGTAACTCCGATGGTACATTTCGAGGGGTTGAGCTTCATCATGTGCTGTCTGAAGATATTGAAGGTCTGGGCTAAGTGCTGGAGGTGGCTGCCTTTCTGAAGACTCTTTACCAACATATCGTCGATGTATACCTCCATGGTACTGCCGAGCAGTGGGCTGAACATCTTGTTCACCAACCGCTGATAAGTGGCTCCAGTGTTCTTCAAACCGAAAGGCATCACTCTGTAGCAGTAGAGTCCTCTTTCAGTTATGAAGGCAGTCTTCTCTTGATCTGGAGGGTACATCTGGATCTGGTTGTATCCAGAGTAGGCATCCATGAAACTCATGAGCTCATGCCCCGCAGTGGCGTCAACCAGTTGGTCTATTCTTGGCAATGGAAAGCTGTCCTTGGGGCATGCTTTGTTGAGGTCTGTATAATTAACGCAGACTCTCCACTTGCCCTTTTTCTTCTTAACGAGCACGGTGTTGGCTAGCCACTCGAGATAGAATACTTCCCGTATCATACTGGCGTCTAGCAGCCTTTGGACTTCTTCGTTTATAATCCGATGCCATTCAGGAGCAGTCAGCCTTCTCTTCTGTCTGATTGGCGGGTGATCCGGATTTACCATCAGTTTGTGAGTTATAAGATTAGGATCTATTCCCTCCATGTCTCTGGTCTCCCAAGCAAAGATAGAGAGGTTGTCTTTCAAGAACCTGACTATCTTTTCCTGCTCGGTGTGTGTTAGGTCTGGGCCGATGTACAAGTAATGCCCCTCTGCTTCTGAACTGACCAGTACTTTAATGGGCTCGCCAACAGGTTTGGCTCGGCTGTCGCGTCCCCTTAGGCTCAGGGGTTCTTCAATGCCGGATGGGCAATCTTCCACCTCGGGAGAGTGAGTGAATACCAGATCTGCACAATCCCGAGTGTGCTGTAATTGCTATTTAGGAGCCTTTTCTTTGAGGGTGATAGCGTGGCACTCCCGGGAGGTTGGTTGACACCCTCTGATAGAGTGAACGCTCTAATTGTAGACGTATTTCAGACACTGGTGGAGGGTCGAAGTGACTGCCCCTATCTGATGCAACCAGGGTCTCCCGATTATGACGTTGTAGGGAGACTTCATGTCTAACACCATGTACTCCGAGATGGTGGTCTTCTGCCCTTCACCCTCTCCTATAGTGGTAGGAAGGTCGACTCTCCCCAATGAGGTGCTGAGGTTGCCGTCAAAAGCTGCCATCACGGCAGTGGTGGGCTTGACGTTGTCATGGTCTATCCCCATCTGTTTGTGCGGCTCATAGAATAGTATGTTGACGGAGCTGCCCGTATCGACCAGGACTCTCCTGGTCTCAAAGTTGCCGATTCTGAAGGTGATAACAAGGGCATCACTGTGAGGGTAGTGTACCCCTGCTAGATCTTGCTCGGTGAACTGGATCTCTGGTACCGGCTTGAGCCTCTTTTCGATGTTGGAGATCTGTAATACGTTCGGGGCGGCTTTGGCTTCCCGAGCGTATCTCTTTCTTGCCCTGTTGGACATTCCTGTGACAGGGAAGTCAGCATGGAGGATGTAGATGATATGGTTGTTCTGCCTCTGAGGCTCGTTTCGTCCCTCCCTCTGCTCCTGCCTCTGTTCGGGCCTCTGGTCTGGCCGCTGTTGAGGCTTGTCTTCTAGGGGATTCTGCCTTCCGTCCTGCTTGACGAACTCCCGAAGACGCCCCTTCTTTATGAGTTGCTCTATCTCATATCGGAGGGTCCTGCATGTGTTAGTTGTATGTCCATGATCTTTATGGAAATTACAATACTTACTTTGGTCCCGCAGACTGGGATCTCCTTTGATTGGTTCCGGCCACCTCAGGTTCTCCCGATCTCGGATCTGCCGGAGTACCTGGTTCGGTGTGGTGTTCAGAGGGGTGAAGTTGGTGAACTCTCTTGGTCCGGAGTTGTACACAGCTCTGGGTGCTGTTCTTTTCTCTAGGCTCCTGGCCCTGTTTTTGTTGGAGTCTTTTCTGTGATCCTCCTTCTTGTGGTCCTGCCGCTTTGGATTGTCCCTCTGGGTCTGATCTCTGCCCTTCTGGGACGTGCGGTTGGCTTCTTCTAGGTTGATGTATTTTCTGGCCCGATCCATTAATGCCGCTATATCGGCTGGAGGGCTCTTTGTCAAGGAGTCTCTGAACCCACCTTGGGCAAGCCCAGTAGTTAGGGCTGCTACAAGGAATTTCGGGCTGCAGTCAGTGATCTCCGTGAGTTCGGTGTTGAAGCACGCAATGTAGGCTCGGAGGGATTCCTCCCTGGTCTGTTTGACGTTCAGCAGGAATTCTGGCCCCCTTCTGAGCCTCCTGCTGGTCATAAACCTGTCCAAGAACTGTCTACCGAGCTCGTAGAAGCTGGTAACTGAGTTAGGAGGGAGGTTGTGGAACCACTTCAGAGTAGTTCCTTTCAAGCTAGTGATGAACATTCGGCACATGAAGGCATCAGAGGCTCCGTGAAGGGCCATCGTATGCTGGTAATGAGAGAGATGATCTCCTGGATCTCCAGATCCATCATACAGGGTGAACTTGGGCACCATGAACTTTCTGGGCCTCTCTTCTAACATGATGGCGTGAGTGAATGGGGTGGCTAGCCTTCCAAGCAGCCTGGCCAGTTCGTCTTGTTCTGGAGGGTTCTGAGGTCCTCTCAAGATAATTGTCCGGTCCATCGACTCGGCAATCTCCTGGACCCTCCGAGGGTCTTTGAGTCTGATATCTTGTGAACCTTGCCTGACAGCCTCGGCTTCAGGGTAGTAGGGTTGATTACGCCCTTCGGACGGAGGAGGATTCCGAACCGGAGGGTTTGGTGCTGTATGAGGAGGCTCCTGCGGTGCCGGGTGTGCTCCCGAGGCCCTTGAAGTTGGGGCTCGAGTAGTGCTCCGGTAATGGATGTCAGGGATGAAGGCGGATGTTCCCCAGCCAGGGACTGTTGATGGCTGCGGATCTCAGCCAGCGCGAGGAACGCCTGAGGGGTGCCCAGGCTGGTTAGTTGGAGCCTGCGCATGAAGTTCTTCATTCTCTGTAGCAACAGGAGGTTGCGTTCCTGCAACGAAGTTGACCGGCGGGCTAGGAGAACCCGCCGCTTGGTTCTGCGTGAGTGTTGCCAGTGTTCTAGTGATGGCAAGCAACTGCTCTTGCACCAGTTCATTGTGTCGTTTTATTGCTTCGATCTCTCGTTGCATAGGATTGGCTGCTAGCCCCCTTGTGCGGGGAGCAGGCAACTGACGTTGAGCGTTTTGCGAATTCTGAGTATTCTGTCGTGGTCGGAGATTTGGTGCCATGGTTTTCCGGTGAGGAAAGAGTTGAGTTTTTGAATAGAGCACTTGGAGATTAGTCATTCCCACAGACGGCGCCAAACTGATGCTGCACTTTTCGGCTCGTAATAAGTATGGACTCCGTGACCTGTAGAACACTCAGAAAGATGATCAGAGGACCACCGGATTGGCTCTGACGGTAGCCGCTCCGATGCTTAAGTAAGTAAAAAAATTGAAAGACTGTATTGAAAGCCAAAGAATGAGCATAAGAAATAAGGCGTACCTCTAGGGTTTAATTTATAAGCTGTGGCTTTCCTAAGTTGATTAGGATTCAACGCCATGAATATAGGGATTTGATCATCGGAGATTGCAGTTACCTTGTGGAGCATTGCATAGAGATAACAATAGAAGGTAGTTCCCTTGTTGAAGACTGCTTCCTTATTCCCTACTCGGCACCTGCTAAGGCGGTGACGAGTTCTGGAATGTTGGTCTGGACCCTGTGATCAGTTCTGGATATATATGTTCTGAAGGTGTATATTCGGTCTCTTCCGACCTGATGTAATGATCTGTATGCTTGAGCTTTTAGTCATTGGCTGAGCGAGAATCATGTTGGCCGAGCATGAGTCGGATTATGGTCATACGTGTCAAGTGTTGATTGGCCTGTTCTTTTATGGCATATCATTTAATATCTATGGTATAATAAGTTTGTCATGGCTTGATTGGTTTATTGTATGTGTTAAGTATAAGATTTTTTACTTAATGTATATATAAGGAATGTGGATATAAATATTGTTGATAGAAGTTGAGATAATCATGTTTATGTATATGTAAATATAGTTAGGTATGAATACCTAGAGATGAATTGATTATACGGTTTGGTTACCACCAAGGTACCTCATAAAGATAAAGCATGTGAGTTTGCTAATAGTGGATGAAATGCATCTATTGCATGTTTTCTTTTCTTGATACATGTGATGAGAATATGGAGCTTAAGATCATAGATTGCTAGAAATGAGTTAATTTGATGGTATGTCTATTGCCTGGCTATTGTGTTGATAGAACATGTTAAACTCTTTGATGTGTAAGACACATGTAGTGCATATTTTGTTTTTATAACACCTATGGATTGGGTACATATGTGCTTGCATGGTTATGTTACATTTTGGAACATATCATTGGATAATGCATGAAATTGAAAGCTTGAAAGCTTAAAAAGATGAAGATGGAAAACTTTTAACAATATCTAGTATGTCTGGAAAGGAATTATACTAAGATTAAATAGCTGAGATGAATAAAACAAGGTAGAGATGGACACTTGACATTACTTTGTATATGTGAGAATGTGTATGGACTATACCTTGGATACAGAGTAAAAGATTTTAATTATCCTTTGAGGAATTAGATTGTTGAATTATTAGTTGATGGAAAAAAAAATGACTGTGTTGTCTGATATAAAGAATGAATTATGAATGGCATGGTTAGGTCAAGCTTGTGGTGAGTATGATTTCAAATTTTCGCTTAACATGTAATTTGGGAATGGAAATTTTAATTTGAAAATGCAATGATCTTGTGAAAGTCCAATGACTTGTGAACAGAAATGGTGAATTATTGTTAATATTGGGGTTATGATTTACGACAAATATTGGTGGATACTTTTGGAATGTAAAATTAATTGGAGATAGTACGTCTCAGGGGATGAAGTGACTTATTGATATGCATATTGAATTGTGCTTGGCTTTTAAGAATTATTATAGTGAATTTGATGGCTTTTGACCTTTAGTGGAGTATGAAAATGTTGTAAATTTTGTTATGACCATTTCCTATTGTGGACACATGGTAGTTGGATTGAATTTCAAAGGTGAAGTTTTCTATTATATTTCTTTGATGATAAAATCCAACTAGTTAGTAGGGCCTATGCATGCTTGTTTTGTTTTTCCCTAGTTGATGGATGATAGATTACAATCATAAATTCACGTGATAAGTGAACACTAATAGTGATGAATTGGTTTAGAATTGATGAGATTCGGGCATAGCGGGAAGCTATCGCCATGGTTTATAGGGCCATTTAAGATCCTTGAGAGGGTTGGTGCAGTGGCTTCTTAGTTGACGTTACCTCCACAATTATCTGGGGTTCATGATGTCTTCCATGTATCGATGTTGAGGAAATATGAGCCTAACCCTTCACCTGTGCTCGATTAGTTGATCTTCAAGTGGAGAGTGATGTTTCTTATGATGAGAGGCCTATAGAGATATTGGACTCGAGGGACCAGGTTTTGTCAAGAAAGACCATCCTTTTGGTCAAGGTTCTTTGGAACCACCACATAGTCGAGGAGGCCACTTGGGAGAGCGAGGCTGAGGTCCGCGCTAGGTATCTAGAGTTGGTTGTTCATAAAGGTACATTTCTAAATTTTGGGATGAAATTTCTTTAAGGGGGGAAGGATGTAAAGATCTGAAAAATCAGGATAAATATTTCATTTTTGCCGATAGGACACTATTCATGCACTATTTGCTAGTAGAACACTATACATGCATCAATTAGACATAAGTCATGTTTAGAAACATAATTTGAGTATGCGATAGAAGGAAAATATGCTTAGAATTTTAAAATACACCTCCTATGAGAATTTGAGCCTAATCAGAGATACTTTAAAAATTAGACCAAAAAGGCCATCCGAGGTGGACCCGACCGCACCCGCCAACAAGCGAAAATAAACTTTTTGGGAAAATATCATTTAAAATAATTTTAAAAACTTTGGTTAAAGAAAAATATCGAATTGAGGCGTTTCGGGATGGGTTGTACTATAACGGGGCCCCGCAACTCATTAAGGGTAAAATGGTCTTTTTACCCCTTAGCCCCTTTAGTAAAAATATAGCTCTTGAGAGTTAGAATTATCAAAAAATGCTGGAGAATATACAGCAGGTCATGTTTGGAGAGAAAATGTGAGAATAACCTAGGTTTTCCAACTTTTCACCTTCCTAAACCCATCTCTAACCTTAGAATTTCATAAGGCTTCCTTCTAGGAAGTTGTTCCCCACCTCAAGGGCTACATTCTTACCCATTGGTTCAGTTGCACAGCGAGTACAACTCCCTAGGGTTGAGAAATACCCTTCTAGGTATGATATTTTGCTAAGTAAAGAATATGGTTAAGTTTAGGAGTGTTTTTATAAGTTAATTGTATAACTTATATGTTTACTTATTGTTAGAAAACCACCTAGGATATAGCCACTTTGAAAACCTAGGGTTGGTTCATTATGTACTTATGTGTTCTTGGGGAATTTGGTGAAATAATGAACATGTAATATGACTATATGCATAATTCATTGTATTCTAGTTTATGTTCATGTAGACAAAGTCTTGTAGTTTGAAAGTTATGATTTACTCAATGTATTGGTACTTTGTGTACTTGTGTAATCTTTGAGAATTTGGTAAGGTTGTGAATATGTAACATGTGTATATGTATGATTGATTAGATTATATGCTATGTTCATGTAGACAAAGTTTTGTGGTTTGAAAGTTATAGTTTGCTTTATGTATAATGCATTATTTAAGGTATACTCCATGGGTTTGATAAATGCCTCATTGGAATTGCATAGAAAAATCAAGGCATGTTGGCATGTTATGAATCTTTGGAAACATGGCGTGTGTTTAGTACTTTGGTGCTATATATTATGAGGGCGTAGATCCTATGGTGAAAAACCCAAAATTGGCCATTGGTACTCGTGTTCCAATGGGGATAGACTATGAAGCAAGACATACGATTGATACTTGTGTTCTAACGGGGAAGGACAGTGAAGCGAGACATGGGTGTGCATAAAGTTGCATGTGTGTGTCATGCATATTGCCATTGCATAGCATTGAGGGATTAGGGGGTTTATAACTTGCAAATGTACACTTTGCACATGCCACGCCTTACCCTTGTTCTTTATATTAGCATTATGTCATACAAGTCGTCGTGCTTACCCTTTATGAGATTACATATTACAAATGATACTCCCGGCACTTGAGACTTGATGAAGTCATTGGAGCACGGAGGGAAAATAGATTTTAAAGCATATTTGGCCTAAGGGCTACATTTTGTATGTATGGGCATAAGCCCAAATAACTTGTGTTTAATTTGAAAAATGGTGGACCATAGGCCTTGGGCCATTTATAATGAAAGCACTTAAACCCAAATGACAAATAGAGTATATTTTGTTTAATGAGCATCATATGTATATGTTGGGAACAATGTAAGAAAAAAGACCATGATAAAGATTATATGCAAGTATGAATGTTGGTATATGAAGAGCTAGAAAAGTAGGCGTTGAGCCTCGAACTTACTCGATAATGTAGGTGTATGTTCAATTTTTATAAACTTGTGGCTATCGAGTGAGGGTGGATTGTGCATATGCTTGTATATACAAATTGTTGTAAAATATTAGGTGGAAAGTGCTTAGAAAATAAAGGAGACCATGTCAAAATTTTGTGGATTAAAAAGAGTTGTTAGGTGTCTAAAATGCCTATATATAAGTTGGAAAAGTGCTAAAAAGTAGGAGTTAAAAATTTTGAGGAAGTAGGAAAAAAATTGGAAAAATCAACTTGCAGCATTTTGGGAAATAAATTCAGAAAGAGGAGAAAACAACTTGTAGCAAATACACTGTTACTATAGTAGACCAATCAATCAGCCATCCAAGCATCCATGCCACGCGTCCGTGCCATACCCCTTGCGCGCACGTTCCTACGCGCCCCTCTACGTGTCACGGCGCCCCCTGTGCGTTCAGCCCCCCTTGCCACAGCCCTTAGCCACTTGTTGTGGGCTATGTTTGGCCAATCTTTAGGCCATGTTTGGTCACCCTTTGGGACCATGTTTGGTCATTACTTAGGAAAATATTTTACCTTTACTTAGGCCATATTGGGCCACCAATCTTGACCATACTTTGTACTTATTTTAGGCTATGTTTAGCTACACTTTAAGCCATTTTAAGACAAGATCTGAGAAACTAACAAGTAAAAGGCAATTAAAAACAAATATGTTAATTAAATTCTTTTATTTCATTATTCTCACTCACTCCTCGGGTTTATGAAAATTCGGGGCTTGACGGCCTGCATACTGATAATTTATGATATACAGACCTACAATACTTGTAAATAAAACAAGGCTTTTCTAGAGGCCTCTAGAGTGAAAAAATGGACCAGATCCATAATACTTGTAATGAATACAAGGTCTTGAGAGGTCTATACATTGATGAAATGGACCAGACCTATAGTACTTGTATTGAACACAAGACTTTTAGGGATTTGTACATTGATTTAGTGGACAAGAGCTGTAGCACTTGTGATGGACACAAGGTTTTTAGGGGTCTGTACATCGGTGAAATGGACCAGACCTATAACACTTGTGATGATACAAGGTTTTTAGGGATCTGTACATTGGTGAAATTGACCAAATCTATAACACTTATGTTGGACTCAAAGTTTTTAGGGGTCTGTACATTGGTGAAATAGATAAGACCTGTAACACTTGTAATGGATATAAGGTTTTTAGGGGTCTTTACATTGGTGAAATAGACAATATCTATAACACTTGTGATGGACACAAGGTTTTTAGGAGTCTATACATTAGTTAAATGGACTAGACCTGTAACACTTGTGATGGACACAGGGTTTTTAAGGGTCTGTACATTGGTGAAATGGACTAGACCTGTAACATTTGTAATGGATACAAGGTTTTTAGGGGTCTATATATAGGTGAAATGGATCAGAACTGTAACACTTATGATGGACACAAGGTTTTTAGGGGTCTGTACATTGGTAAAATGGACCAGACCTATAACACTTGTAATCGATACAAGGTTTTTAGGGGTCTGTACCTTGAGTGAAATGGACTAAACTTGTAACACTTGTAATGGACACAAGGTTTTTAGGGGTCTGTACATTGGTAAAATGGACCAGACCTATAACACTTGTAATCGATACAAGGTTTTTAGGGGTCTGTACCTTGAGTGAAATGGACTAAACTTGTAACACTTGTAATGGACACAAGGTTTTTAGGGGTCTGTACATTGGTAAAATGGACCAGACCTATAAAACTTGTAATCGATACAAGGTTTTTAGAGGTCTGTACCTTGAGTGAAATGGACTAAACTTGTAACACTTGTAATGGACACAAGGTTTTTAAGGGTTTGTACATTGAGAACAAGCTTTAAAATGAATCAAAAGTAGCTTTATTATTGATAATATTTGCGTTAAGTGTTTGATGTTCCAAGTTCTGGATACTAGCTTCCCAGTTGAATCTTCCAACCAATAAGTCGTAGGTCTAACGATTTTGATTACTTTGTAAGGTCCTTCCCAGTTAGGGAAGAGCTTCCCTATGGTGGGATCTTTAGTGTTTGGAAACATCCTTCTCAAGACGAGATCTCCGAGATAGAAATTGACAGGTTTTAACCCCTATTTGAAACATTTAGCCATTCTCTGTTGGTAGGCTTCAATCCTAATTCGAGCTTGCTCACATTTTTTTACCAATAGTCCAGATTTTCTACAAGCTATTGTGCATTGGATTCTGAGTCAAAGCGATCTGTTTTAAGGGTCGACATGCCAATTTCAATAGGAATGATTGCCTTAGTGCCATAAGCGAGTAAAAATGGTGTTTTCGTAGTTGGGGTTCTTTTAGTAATTCGATAGACCCAGAGTACTCTAGGGAGCTCTTCAACCCATCTTCCCTTAGCTTTTTCCAACCTTCTCTTTATTGCTTCGAGAATAGTATGGTTGGTAACCTCGGCTTGCCCATTAGCTTGAAGATGTCTTGAAGATGAGAAGTGGTGACTGATGTGTAAGACTTTACAGAACTTTTTGAATACCTTTCCAGTAAACTACACCCCGTTGTTTAAAATAATGATGCGCGGTATACCAAAACTATACATAACATTTTTTCAAGTGAAGCTCTTTACTTCTACCTCTATGATGTGGGTTAGTGGTTCAGCTTTCGTCCATTTAGAGAAATAGTCAATGGCGACTAGTAGGAATCTTCTGTTCTAAAGGGCTTTTGGCAATGGCCCTATAATGTCCATTCCCCATAGGATGAAAAGCTAAGGACTCACGATAGGGACGATTTCATGATGAGGTTGATGTTGGCAAGAAGCAAAACGTTGACATTTATCACACTTCTGAACATATTCCTTAACCTGCTTTAGCATACTGGGCCAGTAGTAGCCCTGAGTTAGTGCTCAGTGAATTATGGTCCTACCGCAGTTATGGTTGCCACAGATCCCCTGATGTATCTCGACTAGGATGCAGTGGGCCTCTTCTAGAGTTAAGCACCGCAGAAGAGACTGCGTATAAGATGTAAAACCCCAAAAATTTGATATGACTAAAATAGTAACCGAGCTCATATGAATGGAATAAATTATCAAAAAATATGAGATTAATCCAAAAACACCAAAGATTGTGTATGCTCGAAAAATTGTCAACCCGGTCAACCGAGTCCCGAAATAGATAAATGGGATCGATATGAAAAATTAATTATGAATATAATATGAGACACGAACGGGGATCCAAAATCGATAAAATACGTAATACTACTACCGGGCCCTGGCTTTAAGCCAAATTCACCGATATGCTATAAAGTAAGATTTCATAAAATAAAATATTAATACGGTGAGATATATCAAAATATGAAATATGGTACTACGTATAGACATAAAGATACATAATATATAATAAAATAACTACACACACACACACACATATATATATATATCCAGAAGCTTCCGTAAGAAGCTGCTGGAAAATAAGAGAGGTCAAAGTATGTATATATATATATATATAAATGACAAAGGTAGCAGAAGCTGCAGAAAGCTGGGCCAAAGTACATAATACATGTGTATATATATATATATATATATATATATATATATTAAGGAAATTTAAGAAGCTTCATGAAGCTCCCTGTCACGACCCGAAACCCACCTTATGCGGATCTCGTGTCACGGGGCCGACCCGAAGGCCGTCCCTACTTTTTCCATTCCAGTATCATAATACTAATATGCAATGTACTAAAATTTTAAACAATGAACAGCGGAAGTCTTTATCAATTACAGTAATCCAGCGGAAGTCTTTTAAAATAATTTAAACAGCGGAAGTCTATTAAATACATGACATAGTTCTACATAAGACAAAATGAGAACTAAACGTAACCAGCACCCGGGGGTGGTGAATACATGGAAGAACTAACATAGACTGATACAGTGCTTCAAAATGTCCCCCTACGCTCTCAGACTCCTATTGGGGTCTCGTAGTGTCATCACCTGAAATGGGGGGTAAGTGGGGTGGAATGAGCTATGAAGCTCAGCAAGTAAAACAGATCTCCGACACTGGTATCGATGATTATAAAAGAACATGAATACATAAATAATAATATGATAGCCAATCATAAGAAGTAAGGTGCTGTGATAGCCAATGAGAACGGTTGCCATGATGGCCAATAAATAGTGGGGTTACAATGTACAATCAGGAGTAATAGATAAGCAATAATGAGGGTTTCTCAACAATAATCTGTCACAATAAAAGTACTGCCACAATAAAATGATTACAATCAAACCAATGAACAACGTAAGATAATCCATAAGAAACAGTAACCATTCAATAATATATCCATAACAATAATCCAATCGAGATGCTTATAATCTGTAGTAGGGGATGGCAGTCCCTCTTCGTATTTCGAGGCCCGGCATACCTCTCAGTTAAACTCACATCTTTTGCCACACGTCCGTTCACGGACTAGTTTGTCACAGAAGCATCGGATGGATGTTGTGACTGAGCACAACTCCAGCTTTTATAACATAGCATGATCATTGGTGATTCCATAGGAGTATGAAAATGGAATATCATATATACAGTAAAGCATAACAGTAAGCCTTTCAAGGCACGGTTCAATGTGATAACAATAGTACAATAGTCAATCAATGTCCACAAGATAGAACAATATTACATTGTGGATAGCAATAACATGAAGTACTTTCAAGAGTACAAGTTTGGCAGTAAAGAATAAACTTGGCTTTAGAAACACCACATGGAAGAGAAGGTGATCCACTTACCTCTATCGTGATTCTATCTCAGAAATCCCTGAGTGTACCTTTGCCTTTCGAGTTTCCTATATATCAGTGAATACGTTTCAGAATAAATGCTATTCATAAAATTTTATGCCTTTCTATCATAAGTATTTCAAATACTAATTTAGACTTTATCATTGAGTCTGGAATGCCGAAGAAAGTCGGTTTAGGCTTTCGCGAAATTCCATTTGGACTTTTGTACTAAAAAGGGCAAAATAGTCATTTTGTACTTTTACAGTATTTTATCCTTTGGGGTTCCGTCTCATAAAACAGACCCCACCATTGGACTCAGAACGTCCGAGATAATAAGTTTTGACTATTCATTTGCATCGTTTGGACTTCGTTTGACCCATATTTGAGATAGGGGTATTATTGTAAAAATTAATATTTAATTAATTTTCCTGTTTGGGCAACAATGACATTTCCTAAAACTTTTGGGGTCAAAGTGTAAATACTCAAAGTTGCAGTCTAAACCAGTGGGTTCACTGTTTAGAAACCCTAACCGGTTCGGTACTTCACTGAACCAAACGGTTTAGTTTAATTCATAGAACCGGATTATAATAAACCCAGTCCCTATCCTATCCATGGTTTGGATAACCCCAAACCCAATTCTATTTATTATCCCTACAACCAAACAGCCCTAAATCCATTTAAAAAAACTAAATAGAATGACACAGTTTCATGCCCCGTTTCATATCCGGTCGGGTCCCGACTCGATCCGAACCCGGATCCGGTCTAGATTTAACCCGATAGACCCCACGACTTTTTGGTCGTCTTCCCCACTGCTCCGGTAGGGTTCCGGTGGTGAACAGTCGTCTTCTCCGGCGAGTGTCACCAATTTTTGACAGTTTTTCCTCCCGTTTTAAATGCCATTCTCTTCCCTTCTTCCCAAGGATTTCAAATCCACCCTCGGTTTCCATTGAATCCCTCCCCATCTCCACGAATTGGGGTTTAAACATTTCCGGCTGATTCTCCGGCCAAGTCATATTTTCCATTTTCATGGCATTTTGATCACTGTTTTGGCTCTAAATTTCCTCTAGTGTGTTTCTGCACTTGTGTAGGTTATTTCTAGAAACTTAAAACAAGTTTTGAGCCTAGATTTTCATAAAACCCGTGATTATTCAGTACACCTGCAACTCAGTTTTTCTCTTTCGGTTCTGCACCATTTAACCTGATTCTTTTTGCAAATTAACCTATAGATCATGCAGATTCGAACCCTATTATTTAAACAACCTATCATGCTTTTAAATTTGAAAACTGAGGCAAACCCACTTACTTGCAAAATTCTGATTTCTTCTTGTTTCTTCTTCTTCCCTCTTCTGGTTTCACTTGGTTCACTTCTATCCCTTCTCCATAAGTTATTTCCAACCTTTGGACAGTGTTCACGGCCCTCCAACCTCTCTGTTTTCTTTTCTTTTCATGTAATACATACACATATATATATAGGTATATATGCCTTACACGACACACCACCGACCCTCTCAGTTCTCTCTCTTGATTCTCCCCCCTTCTAGAGCCCCTTTTCTTGACCAAGAATTCTGATTTCCCTCTCCCAAATGTAACTTTACATTTAATTGGTGTAGGATATTTGTGTATATGTAATATATATAATATATATATATATATATATATCAGACACACACACCTCACTCAACCGACACACACACACACATAGCACTGATATGTTATTGCTTGGAAGCTTCCCTTCCCTTTTTCTTTTATTTTAAATTACTTGTATTTACATACATAATACATTACATTATACATATATACATATAAAATACATATTTCTTATACATGTATTTATAACTGTATAAATATGTATAACTGTATTTTTAGTCACGTACACATACACTAATATTTCGTGAACTATGCATGTGTACGTACGTATGCATGCATGGGTTGCATGCATGCACGCTTTTCGAGGTAAGGTTCTGAGTTGCTCGGGTACTACCCGACACTGTACATACGATAAAATAATATAGAGCTCTAAACAGACCATGTTACACTATTCAATCAACTTGCCTCGGTATATGTGTCGTATCCCGGGTCGGGATATCACACTCCCAGCCGAGGCAACCAAAAGAAGAAAAGAAAAAGTTGGAAACCTTCTAGAAGGAGTGACATATATATATATATATATATATAGAGAGAGAGAGAGTTGTGCATGCAGTGAGCAAGAAAACAAAGAAAAAAAAAGAAACCAACTGTGAGAGAGACTGAAGAGAGAAAGACAGAAGGCCATGTATGAGTATATCCATATATCTCAAAGATACCTAGGTAACCTATAGCAACAAAACAAGAGAGAAGATGAAATAGAGAGAGCTTCTGCAACCAGCCACCATGGATGAAGAAGAAAAAGCTTTAGAAAGCTGGGCAGAAGACCAAGGTATGTGCTCATACTCCTCCTAAGTTTTCAGACAGTAATAAACCAAAACAGTAGGGGAAAAATGAAAGAAAATCCAAGAATATTCACCTTGGGGTTTACAGACAACATGAAAAAAATTTGAATGCAACTAAACCTGTTTTTGTGAATGAAATAAGGTAGAGAATAGTGCTAGAAATCCAAAATAGTTAGCTTTATAAAAAATAGTCCAAAAATGACCATGTTAGGGTAAAAAATACAGTGGTAGGAAAACCCATGTGGGTGTTGAAAAACTGTAAAGTTAAGGTTCAAAATGGTCCCAAATGAATGCCGAGAGCCTTAGGATGAAATTGGTATAAAAATATGTGAAAACTGACGTGAAAATCATGAGGAAAAGATAAAGAAACATGTGTAGTCTGGCGACTGGCACCGAAAAAGATGCCGGAACTGGCGTCGAAAAAGCGTGAGAAGAAATGTGTTTAATGCATACTGTTGGACTGGACTTGGGTCGGGTCGGGTCCCAACTAAACATAAACAAGAGTTATTGCAGTGACGCCATTTAGTGATTTAATTTAAATGGAATTCAGCTTGTTTGGTAGCAAATATAAGAAATTGAAATTAGGTTTAAGGCTAACCAAACCAAGGATAGAACAGGGCATTTGGATATGTTATTCTGGTTTTCTGAAAGAGCCTGAGCCGGCTGGTTCACTGTGCTCTTAGACCAGTTTAGGGTTCCAAATAAAGAACCCGTTGGTTCACTGATTAAAATAAAAATAAGAAAACCAAAACTATTCTAATTTGCAGTTTGGCCCCAAAACTTCTAAAGAATTCTGTTTTGGCCAACTCTTGGGATTTTTATGCAAATATATCCTTGGAAAATAAGTTAATAATTAATTAAATTATTTCATAAAAAGGGTAAAATGATGAAATTATCCTTGAGCCATAAATAAAGAAAATAAAATCCAAACTAAGATCTAGAAAATGCTATCGTGACAGTTTCAAACTTTCTGGACACAATGCAAATATCAGATTGGATATCCGGGGATTCCGGGGTGGTCCTATCATAAGATATAAAATTACCAAAATGCCCCTAATACAGTACAAAGCCCAAATAAAGTCCAAATTGGACGAAATTGATACCAATAGAACCCCAAATAATTGTGAACTTATATATATGACTACATATTGATTCGGGGTTAGAATATCAGGAAATATAAAATGACCAAAATACCCCTAAGGATGGAAAATACAAAGTAAAGGCTGAATAAAGGCCAATTTGATATAATTAACTGTCATAAGCATAATTATGAAAATTGAGGGGCTAAATAAGACTCCAGAACAGTCAACGTATAAAAAGAGAAATGATCGATATGCCCCAATGATCAAAAGTAGATACCAAATGAAGTCCAAAAGACTTAGAAATTTATATATGAGATATATGGAATATTCTGAGGACCACGATAAGGTCTGGGGCAAGAATACCATTTTTCCCTTAAGGTTAAATAAGTGCTTAATTGTTAACGACTGGAGTTCAAATAACTTAGATTATAATCCTGATAGCTACTAAGCCTACTTAAGGAATTTAATAGTCTCAATTGAAACCCAATGAGTGGGTAATAGGCCAATGGACCTAATTAGGGGATCTAATAGACTCCTAAGATGATGAATAAGTCATGAATGGATGATTCTGGTCTGTTTGTGATTGATGATGATTATTCAGGATATACATGGATGTGCCTGACGTCTCCGAAGAATATCATAGTATCTGTACATAGAGATAAGCATAAAGTTTGTGAGTAACTCGGAACCCTTTACTTGGTGTATATGTACTGTACTATCTAGATTCATATACTGTACTGTTTCATATACTATATTGTTTAAATGCATATACTTTAATGCATACTCTTTGTACTATATGACACATGGCATGATTTTGTTCTGTCCCTCCTTTTTGATATGTTATGTTCTGATTCTGTTCGCGTCTGTTCTATTATGTTATACACCATTCGGAGTCTGTTCTGATTCTGTTTGTTATGTTGTGTCTTACTCTAGGCCCACTACAGGATTGAGCAGTTTGGCTTATGCCAGAGTATGACCCAAAGGGTAGAGTCCCCATTAGTGTTCGCTTATGAGCAGTTAGGAAAGGCTCATATGCTTGATTGGCATCCTGTTTTGTTTCTGTCCCGCTCAACTCTGTCCTGTTCCATTCTGATCTGACCCAAGAGGGTAGAGGCCCCACGAGTGGTTTGCTTATGGGCAGCTGGGGGAGGTTCAGACACATTTGATGATATGCCTTTGATTGATTGGTATTCAGTTCAGTTATGTTTAGTTCTGGCTTTGTTCTATTCTGATCTGATCTGTTTGTTCTACTTGAGCTGCATTTGAGCATGCATTTCATATGGATACCATGTATATATGAACTGGTTTTGAAACCCGTGGCTGGAACCTAGGTTACTCACTGAACTTGTTTTAGTTCATTTTATTGTCTAACATTTTTTAGGAATTATCTCCATTGGATTGGAAGGTACAAAGAAATGATACAAGTAGACTGGGAGGCATCCCAAGCAAGGATTTGCTTGGCACTGATTTGTGGAGACTTGGATTCTGTGGAGTGAATCAGGCTATTCAAGTGAGTGGAATGATATGATTAAATTCATTGATATGCAATAGATGAATTAGGACATGGCTCATGTGTGTTGGTACTCTAGAGTTATTAGATGTCTGATTATAGACGTGCTTTGTGGTATCGAGATGAGTTGTATTCTTGAGATGAAAAATTTTAAATTCCACTACTCTAACCCAACATTTGTAATGCAATTCATTGTAAAGTTCAGAAGTTTGCCTTTGTTTGGTTGCATTGTTGGTAAGGAGACCGGCAAGGTGGCTAACTAGCATCACATTTTCGACATCCGTGTAAGGTGGGGTGCGGGATGTGACAGAGTGGTATCAGAGCTAAAGTTTGTAAATATTGAAGATCCACGGGCGTGATAGAGTGGTATAAGAGCTAAGGTTTGTAAATAATGATCTAAGGTTGTAAATATTTAAGATCAACTGATACCACAGCGTAATTACAGAGCTAAGGTTAGGAAATATTGAAGATCCACTGGTACCACAGAGTGATATTTGAGCAAAAGTTTAAGGTTACCTGTACAAGATGGGAACTTTAGGACAATAAGTTATAAAATGGGTGGGAATTGTGTTCACATCAAAGCAGTAAGTGATGGATTAAGGACCACAAAGTACATCAGCCACGGATACTAATGGTGAAAGTATCAAAATGATAAGTCCCAATTTTGGAGATTAGACATGGAATTGTGAAAGCCTTCATAATAGATGATGACTATGTGATTCTAAAGTGTCTAAGGACTAGAAGGTGGAGTGACATTAAATAAGAAGCGACACTAGGATATGTTGATAATGATACGAATGATTATGGATATATCGATTGGGAGGAAAATGACTGCAGGTAAACTAACTCTGGCATTAATAATTGTGATTGTGGAGATCAAAATGCTTATTTTGTGGACTCAAATGTGATTGAATGATCATAGTGAATGATTGCTAATCATTTGAGGATAATCGCCAAATGTGATTTAATATGGAATGGATCTAATCTTGGTGACAGCATATATTTTGTGGATTGTCGATCAGTCTTAGTGTAGATTTTTTGGATTTGATATGAAATTTTTATGATTGGGGATTCTAGGCTCTTGATAATTGGAGACATGTCAGTAGAAGTGATCGAGGTTAAAACCTTAGGACACATTATTGAGTCACACGGCATTAGACTCCCTCCTCGATACACCTAACTGAGAGATGCTTGATTTCCCTATAAGGCAAGTTGAGTTTCGAGGACAAAACTCTTTTGAAGGAGGGGAGAGTGTAATACCCTAAAAATTCGATATGACTAAAACAGTAACCGAGTTCATATGAATGGGATAAATTATCAGAAAATATGAGATTAATCCAAAAACACCAAAGATGGTGTATGCTCAAAAAATTGACAACTTGGTCAACCGAGTGCCGAAATAGATAAATGGGATCGATACAAAAAATTAATTATGAATATAATATGAGACACGAACGAGGATCCAAAACTGATAAAATACGTAATACTATTACTAGGCCCCAACTTTAAGCCAAATTCACCGATACGCTATAAAGTAAGATTTCATAAAATAAAATATTAATACAATGAGATATATCGAAATGTAAAATACGGTACTACGTATAGACATGAAGATATATAATATATAATAAAATAACTACACATATTATATATATATATATAGAAATGACAGTGGTAGCAGAAGCTGCTGGAAGCTGGGCCAAAATACATAATATATGTATATATATATATATATATTAAGGAAATTCAAGAAGCTTCATGAAGCTCCCAGCCGAGGCAACCAAAAGAAGAAAAGAAAAAGTTGGAAACCTTCTAAAAGGAATGACATATATATATATATATATATATATAGAGAGAGAGAGAGAAAGTTGTGCATGTAGTGAGCAAGAAAACAAAGAAAAAGAAGAAACCTATTGTGAGAGAGACTGAAGAGAAAAAGACAGAGGGCCATGTATGAGTATATCCATATATCTCAAAGATACCTAGGTAACCTATAGCAACAAAGCAAGAGAAAAGCTGAAAGAGAGAGAGCTTTTACAGCCAGCCGCCATGGATGAAGAAGAAAAAGCTTTAAAAAGCTGGGCAGAAGACCAAGGTATGTACTCATACTCCTCCTATGTTTTCAGACAGTAATTGACCAAAAAAATAAGGGAAAATGAAAGAAAATCTAAGAAAAATCACCTTGGGGTTTATAGACAACATAAGAAAAATTCAAATGCAACTAAACCTATTTTTGTGAATGAAATAAGGTAGAGAATTGTGCCAAGAATCCAAAATAGTTGGCTTTATAAAAAATAGTCCAAAAATGACCATGTTAGGGTAAGAAATACAGTGGGCGAAAAGCCTATGTATGTGTTGAAAAACTATAAAGTTGAGGTTCAAAATGGTCCCAAATGAATGCTGAGAGCCTTGGGATGAATTTGGTATAAAAATATGTGAAAATTGATGTGAAAATCATGAGAAAAAGATAGGAAAACATGTTCAGTCCAGCGGCTGGCACCGGAGAAGACGCCGAAAGCGGTGCCGGAAAAACATGAGAAGAAATGGTTTTAATGCATACTGTTGGGCCGGACTTGGGTCGGGTTAGGTCAGAACCCGATCGAACATAAACAAGAGTTACTACAGCGACGCCGTTTAGAGATTTAATTTAAATAGAATTCAACTTGTTTGGTAGCAAATATAAGAAATTGAAATCAGGTTTGAGGCTAACCAAACCAAGGATAGGGCAGAGCATTTGGATATGTTATTCCGATTTTCTGAAAGAGCCGGTTGGTTCACTATGCTCTTAGACCGGTTTAGGGTTCCAAATAAAAAACCCTTTGATTCATTGATTAAAGTTAAAATAAGAAAACCAGAACTATTCTAATTTGCAGTTTAGCCCCAAAAGTTCTGAAGAATTCTGTTTTGGCCAACTCTTGGGATTTTTATGCAAATATACCCCTAGAAAATAAGTTAATAATTAAATAATTAATTAAATTATTTTATAAAAAGGGTAAAATGATGAAATTACTCATGGGCCATAAATAGAGCAAATAAAGTCCAAACAAAGATCCGGAAAAAGGCTATCTTAACAGTTTCGAACATTCCGAATACAATGAAAATATCAGATTGGACATCTAAGGACTACAGGGTGGTCCCACCATAAGATGTAAAATGATCAAAATGCCCCTAATACAGTACGAAGCCCAAATAAAATCCAAATTTGAGGAAATTGATACTAATGGAAGCCCAAATAATTATGAACTTGTATATATAACTAAATAATGATTCGGGGTCAGAATATTAGAAAATATAAAATGACCAAAATACCCCTAAGTACGAGAAATACAAAGTAAAGGACGAATAAAGGCCAATCTGATATAATTAACTATTATAAGCATAATTATGAAAATTGAGGGGCTAAATAAGACTCTAGAACAGTCAACGTATAAAAAGAGAAATGATCGATGTGTCCCGATGATCAAAAGCAGATACTAAATGAAGTCCAAAAGACTTAGAAATTTATATATGAGATATATGAAATATTTTGAAGACCACGATAGGGTCCGAGGCAAGAATGAAAAAATTATCATTTTGCCCCTAAGGTTAAATAAGTGCTTAATTAATAACGACTGGAGTCCAAATGACTTAGATTATAATCCTGATAGCTACTAAGCCTACTTAAGGAATTTAATAGCCTCAGTTGAGACCCAATGAGTTGGTAATAGGCCAATGGACCTAATTAGGGGATCTGATAGACTCCTAAGATGATGAATAAGTCATGAATGGATGAATTTTGATCTGTTTGTGATTGACAACGATTATTCAGGATATGCATGGATGTGTTTGACGTGTCTGGAGAATATCAGAGTATCTGTACATGGAGATAAGCATAAAGTTTGTGAGTAACTCGAAACCCCTTATTTGGTGTATATGTACTGTACTATCTAGATTCATATACTGTACTGTTTCATATACTATACTGTTTAAATGCATATACTTTAATGCATACTCTTTGTACTGCATTACACATGGCATGATTCTATTCTGTCCTGCCCTTTTGATATGTTTTGTGCTGATTCTGTTCGGGTATGTTCTGTTTTGTTATACACCATTCGGAGTCTATTCTGATTCTGTTTGTTATGTTATGTCTCACTTTAGGCCCATTACAAGTTTGTGTGGTTTGGCTTATCCTAAAGTATGACCTAGAGGGTAGAGGCCCCACGAGTGTCCACTTATGGGCAGTTGGGAAAGGCTCATATGCTTGATTGGCATCCTGTTTTATTTTTGTCCCTCTCAATTCTGTCATGTTTCGTTCTTATCTGACCTTAGAGGGTAGAGGCCCCATGAGTGGTCTATTTATGGGTAGTTAGGGAAGGTTTAGACACATTTGATGATATGCCTCTGATTGATTGGTACTCAGTTCAGTTCAGTTCAGTTCTGATATGGCTCTATTCTGATTTGTTCTGTTCTGGCTCTGTTCTGATATGTTTTGTCTGTTCTATTTTGTTCTGTTCTGTTTGTTCCACTTGAGCTGCATTTGAGCATACATTTCATGTGGACACCATGTATATATGAACTAGTTTTGAAACCCATGACAGGAACCTAGGTTACTCACTGAGCTTGTTTAAGCTCATTCTATTGTCTAACATTTTTTTAAGAATTATCTCCATTAGATTAAAAGGCACAAAGAAATGATACTAGCAGACTGGGAGGCATCCCAAACAAGGATTTTCTTGGCACTGATTTGTGTAGACTTGGATTCTGTGGACTGAATCAGGCTATTCAAGTGAGTGGAATGATATGATTAAATTCATTGATATGCAATAGATGAATTGGGACACGGTTCATGTGTGTTGGTACTCTAGAGTTATTAGATGTCTAATTATAGACGTGCTCTATGGTATTGAGATGAGTTGCATTCCTGAGATGAAAAGATTTTAAATTTCACTCCTCTGACCCTACATTTGGAATGCAATTCATCATAAAATTCAGAAGTTTGCATTTGGTTGGTCGCATTGTTGGTAGGGAGATAGGCAAGGTGGCTAACTAGCATCACATCGTCGGCATCGCGTAGGGTGGGGTGCGGGATGTGACATAAGATCTTCGGTAAAGTTTTTTTTTAAGAATTAAATACTGAGCTGCCCTAATTCGAATTATTCTTGTATGATTCTTATCTTCTTGAAGCAATCCTTTCTTTAGGTACTAGATGATGGGAGTCATCAAATTCTGAGGTTGTACCAAAAGTTGAACGGTTTGTGCCACTTCAATACTAGGTTTTGATTGGTAGGAGATTTTTACCATTGACTTTCTTTCTAGCTTGAGATGGGAGGCCATATTTGCTAAAGCATCCACCCTGGAGTTCTGGTTTCTTTCAATCTTCTAACTAGTGAATTTGTGGAAAAACCGCTTTAGTGATTCCATTAGCTTTGAATATCTGGTCATTCTATTATTCTTGGTAAAATATTATCCCAAAACTTGACTCACTACAAGCTGAGAGTTAGAAAATGAGTCAAGGTCCAAAGCTTCGCATTCTAGAATTAATTTCATCCTAAGGATAAGTGCTTCATATTCGGCTTAATTGTTAGAGGCTTTGAATCCCAAGCAAACGGCTTTTTCGGTTAAGATCCCATCAGGGGACTGAAGTATTATACCTACTCCAGAGCCCTTGTTAGTAGATGAACTATTAGTGCAAAGTAACCACACCGAAGTGTCTGTAGTGGTTTGAGCTTTCGAATACTACGTTCTAGTGAATTCTGCTATAAAATCTACAAATACTTGAGCTTTAATAGCAATCCATGGAACATAGGATATGTCAAATTCGCTCAGTTCTATTGACCATTTGATCAGTCGTCCTGAAACTTTGGGTTTGTGTAGGACTGATTTTAAAGGATATAATGTAGGGATTATGATACGATGGGCTTGAAAGTATGGTTTAAGCTTTCGAGTAGATATTACCAAGGCTAAGGCCAATTTTTCAATTTTAAAGTACCTTGTCAAGACAAGGGTAGTTTCCTTTGTCTTCCCAAAACAACACAAAGCTAATGGCACTTTCTGACACAACTAAGTACAAGGGTAGTTTTTCTACTGGCACTGATTTTAAAAGGAGTTCGGGGCAGGCTAAGTATTGCTTGAGCTATTGGAAGGCATCTTCATATTTAGAGGCCCATTTTAGGGCTTTACACCCCCTCAAGGCTTTAAAGAACGAGATGGACTTATCCGTAAATTTAGAGATAAACCTATTCAGTGTTGTTACCCTTCCATTCAACCTTTGCATATCTTTCTTAGTTTTGGGTGATTCCAGTTTAATTAGAGCCTTGATATATGAAGGGTCTACCTCAATTCCTTTTTGGGAAACTAGGAAACCCAAGAACTTTCCTTCTGTGATCCCGAAAGTACATTTTAATGGGTTAAGTTTCATTTCGTGTTTCTTCAGGATGTCAAGTGGGGGATGTGGTCACCCTTTTGAACACTTTTGACGGGCATATCGTTAATGTAGACTTCCATTGTATCCCGAATTTAGGGACCAAACATTTTTTTTACAAGCCTCTGGTACATAGCTCCAGTGTTCTTCAAACCGAACGGCATCACTCTATAACAATAGAGACCTCATTCTGATATGAAAGTTGTTTTCTCCTAGTCTGGATGATATATTTGAATTTCATTGTACCCAGAGTAAGCATCCATGAAACTAATAAGTTCGTGACTTGCTATGACATCAACAAGTTGATTAATTCTAGGAAGAGGAAAGTTATATTTAGGACAAGCTTTGTTAAAGTCGGTATAGTCAACACAGACCTTCCACTTGTCGTTCTTCTTTTTTGCAAAAACTATATTGGCAAGTTACTCTGGGTAGAACACTTTTCTTATCATTCCAGCATTAAGCAACCTCTGGACCTCTCCATTAATGATTTTGTGATGTTCTAGGGCAAATGTCCTCATTTTTTGTCTTAGTAAGGGATGGTCTAGATTTTTCATCAGCTTGTGAAAGATGAAATCAGGATCTATTCCCTCCATATCTCTAGTTTCCCAAGCAAATACCGAAAGGTTGGCCTTGAGAAATTTAATACTATCCTCTTGCTCAAAAGGAGACAGAACTGAGCCAATGTATACGTATTTTCCCTCTTCTTTAGTGTTAATGAGCACTTTGATAGGCTCCTCCATTGGTTTGACTGCACTGTCTCTTCCTCTAGGACTTAGTAGCTCATCAATCTCAGAAGGGCATTCTTCTACCTTGTGAAGATTGGAAGATGAGGAACTTTTCCTTTAATGAGGGTACTATAATTGTTATTTGGAATGTTTTTCTTCATTGCAAGGGCATGACATTCCCAGGCAGCAGGTTGACAACCTTTAATGGTGAGAACCTTGCTTCTATGGACATATTTCAGACATTGATGGATAGTTGAAGTAACTGTCCAAATCTGGAATATCTAGGGTCTCCCAATGATGACATTATAGGGAGACTTAACATCCAGGACCATGTATTTAGAGATCAGTGTCATTTGGGCATCCCCTTTTCCTATCGTGGTTGGTAGGTCAATTCTACCCATTAGAACGCTGAGATTCCCGTCGAATCCTGCTATGACAACCATCGTAGCTTTGATGTCATTAGAGTCGATTTTCATGTGTTTGAAAGGTTCATAGAATAATACGTTAGTAGAACTTTCAGTCTCTATGAGAACCCTTTTGATCTCAAAATTAGCAATTTTGAGTGAGATGACAAGAGCATCGCTGTGGAGACAATGTATCCCAATAAGGTCTAATTCAAAGAACTGGATCTGAGGTTTTGACTTCACATTTTTCTCAATGGTCGAGATTTGGATGATATGGGGTTCCTCCCTTGCTTCTCGAGTGTAACACCCCGACCCATTTTAGCAAAGCAATTAACGATAATGACAATTATCATAAGTTAATTTGCTTAATAACTATGGGTGATGTTAGATATGATTATAACTAGTGACTCGTTACTACAAAAGCCAAGATATAAATGACGAAAATAATTAAGTCTAAATTATAGATGACCGAGGTAAAAATGCAATGTAATATCAAGGGCAATGATTCGATAAGAAATAACGACAAGTGTAAGTTGAAGAATTATATACCTCGGTAAATGTGAAAAATTAGTGCACTTGAGAAAAATTAGCATAACACACAAAGGGAGTGCGTTTAATCAGAATTATTATGATGATTATAATGGACTTTTAAAATAAATAAGATATATTTAAATACATCAAGATGAGACAATGAAGGCCATGGAAGCCGAAAAGATCTTGAAATTATGAAATCAAACAATACAAGTAAAGCGAGAATTTCCTTGATAAAAATAATGTGTTTTCGGCATAAAACTAGACACGATAGAATGTGTTGAAAATAAAATTTAACATGAAGAAGAAGCATGCAACAATATTAAAATGCAATTTTTGAAATTCAAGAAACACACCTAAAATGCCAAACAAGGAATAAGGAGAAAAAGACTTGAAAAAGGGCCAAAAGTGTTGGCCAAGGGATTTGATCCCAATACCAAAAAGAAGGAGGAACTTAAGGCCCAAAAAGAACACTAATTGGGCTACAAGCACTTTTGTGCTATATAATGCAATATATATATATATATATATGCATGCTTGACTAAAGTTTAAAATTCAGCACACTGAAATTTGAGGTGGCACCACACTATTGGTCACCACCTTCCTCCACCAAAATCACAACACATGTAGATATATATACATATATATATATATATATATCCATATAAACATATACACCTAGACTAATTGAGTGCCTAGATGTAATTAACAACTCTAGGGAGGGGTTGCGTGAGGGACTAAAGGTAATTAGTGTGCTGCCTATAATAGCGTGTACTATGATGGACCTAATGCAGACTTGAGTGTAAGTGTGTGCAGGAGAGTTCGACTAGAGAGAGAGTGAGATAGAGAGGGAAGAGGAAGAGAAGAAGAAGGAGGTTCATGCATGCAATAGGGCTATTAAGGATTCAGTGACTTGAGGCTAGAAGAAGGAAGTCATCATTTGAAGGTAAAAAGCTCCAAAATCTGATTTCCTCTTTTTACTTAAAAAGAGTAATTTCGTGTTGTATAATGGTCCTAGGGTGCATGCATGGTCCCTGGAGTTATTATATTAGAATTAAGGGTAAGATTAGGTTCCAAAAATAGCCCAAAAACAGTGGCCGTACACAAACCGCCATTGTTGGACCCCCTATGGTGTAGGTCTGAATCAATCTTCATAGAACTCATTTTTGTTGCTTAAGATCGAAACTAGGGTCCATGAGCGTCATGAAAACCCTAGGCTACGACCCAAACACTTAAGGGAAGGCCATGAAAAATGAAGTTGCAGGTCACAGGTTCATAACCCAGTTTTATCAATAGAGCTCCCAACCTCATTTTTAGAACTTGGTTTGAATCTCCACAACCTAAGGAACACAACAAACCAAAACACGTATGAAACGATGAAGAACTGAGCATGCAATAGGAGATTTACAATCGCCATTATCAAAGCTCGAACCAAGCTTCTAGACTGTTTTGGGGCATGAAATAAACACCAAAGAGAATAAAGGGCTTAGGGAAGTTAATTGGGATGGAAAAAAAGTTGATTAGATGCAAGAAATGTCACGAAATAGAGAAGAAAATTCTAGGGTTAGACTGGTTCACGTCTCCCTCGATGAGGAAGATGATAAACAATATTCGCAGGTCGGGTTGGACGGTTCAAGTCGAGTCAAACCCGTTTAACTGCACACACACATGGGTCACTGATACGGCACCGTTTTGGGGGAAATGAGTTTAATTTTAAATTGGTTAAGGGCTGTTTGGTTACAGCCATAAGAAATTGGAAAATTGGAATAGGGATAACCTAATGTAGATAAGGCGTTTAGTGAGAACATCTAAAATCGATTTTCTAAGAAACCTAAACCGACTGGTTCAATTGGATCTTGGACCGGTCTAGGGTTTCTAACCTTGAACCCGTTGGTTCAAGGATTTAATTAAAATAGATAAATCGAAACTTTCATAATTTACGGTTTGACCCCCAAATTTTAAGAAATTCTATTTTGGCCCAAAATTTAGAAAATTAATTCAATTGAGCTCCTAGAAAATAATAAAATAATTTATTTAATTATTTTATTAATTGGGTAAAATGACTATTTTATCCTTGGACACTAAATAAGTCAAACGAAGTCTAAAATAAATAAATGAATAGTATATTTTGACTATTTCAGGCATTTCAGACCCAATGACGGAGTCCATTTTACGAGACAATATTCTAAAAAATATAAACACATAAATGGTAAATGATTGTATTTCCCCTAACGATACCCAGGGCTAATTAAAAATAAAAGATAGTTATTTTAATTATGTTGGACGCTCTGGACTCAACGATGGAGTTGGTATTAACAAATAAAGTACCAAAAAATGTGATGTGTGAAAGTGTAAAATTACCAAAATACCCCTAAGCATAGAAAATATAAAGTAAAGGCCGAATAAGGGCCAATCTAATATCATGGACTATCATAAGTATAATTATATGAATTAAAGGGCTAAATAAGACTTCGAAACTGTTAAAGTATAAAATGAAAAATGATCGATATGTCCCGACGATCAAAAGCAAATACCAAATGTTGTCCAAAAGACTTAGAAATTTATATATAAGATACGTGACATATTCTAAGGACCACGATAGGGTCTGGGGCAAGAATGAAAAATTACTATCGTGCCCCTAAGGTCAAATACGTGATTAATTGATAACAAATGAAGTCCAAATGACTTTAATTATAATTCTAAAAGTTATTAAACTGACTTAAGGAATTTAATAGCCTAAGTTGAAACCCCATAAATGGGAAATTGAAAACCCCATAAAGGAACTTAAAACATTGCATAACAATGTTTGGGATTAGAATGAGTATTAATACATTATGAAATATTTTTGAATCCATGATTATAGGATCACTTAAATGATGGAAATGAAAAGAAACTGTGGGATAACAATAGTGGTTCCCGCATGAGAATGCGATGCTAAGAAATCGAGGTAAGTAAATTCGATGCTTTAATATGGGTTTTCCTAGCCAAACCACATTTATTTTCATGTCACGACCCGAGACCCACCCTGTGCAGACCTCGAACCGTGAGCCCCAACCTGACTCTGAGTGCCAAACCAAGACTGTCTCAACTTGCTACACAATTAGTGCTACTAACATGTAACAACTAAATAGTAAAAGACTTTAAATAATAAATAAATAAAGCTGCATATGATATTTATAATGTTCTCAAAATGCGGAATACAAAATTTTTTAATACAACTGTTCATCCCCAAGACGTGGATAACATGGGAACGTTACAAGACTATTTGTACTAAGTATTACACTGCAACTTCAAAAGAAATGTCCACCTTTAGCCATCAGGATCTACTGTCTATTCTCGATCTCTGTGCCTGAAATAGTCAAAAAGTAGTATCTGTTCTAAGCTATGAAAACTCAGTAAGTAATCCTTTACTCTGCCATGTGTTCAAGGGTATAAAAGAGTACTAGCCAGTTAATAAATATATATACTCAATATCAGATGATAGAAGTCAAATGATAAGGAAATGAATCTGCTATGCTAACATGTCATACTGCTATAGTCATGAGCTATATCAAGTATGAAATGTAAGCACTCAACTAAAAGCTGTAAAATCTCATGATCATTCAATAACAATATAACATGATCAAGCTATGAATATCAACAATAAGGACAGTGATATCAACTAAAACTGAGATGCACTGGTGGGGCCCAAAAATTCCCTTGAGCTAGTATTCAGATCCGCTCAGGCTATATGAATACTACTTTGTGTAAACTATAACTCTACGTCCCATGCCTCACATAGCAACGTAGTAGATGTTCCACTCGAAACCTGGACCTGAAGGTCATAAATAGCATCAAAATGGAAATGTGACTGAGCACAAATCTGGCACTAATAATATATCAGGATCATACTATCTTCCACGAAAAGTATAGTGGAATCGTAACTGATTCCAGGCAATCTGACGTAACAATAGTTTTTAAGGCTATGGTTACTAGACTACTTAGAATAAAATTATTTGGCCCTCGCGGCCCTAGGTACAAGTGTACAAAAAGGAATTTGTGCACAAGTGTACAATCATGATCAAGATATATATAGAAATCAATAACTGGTTCCCACATGATAGGGCAATATCAATGTGGCTAAATAAATACTGGTATGTATAGAATACAATAGTAATATGTACAAGGAACTAATGACATGGATTGGAAAGAAACACATGCAGAGATTGAATTTTACTTACCTCTTATTGTTTCTGTCTAAAAGGTCAAACCGGCTTCTCCTTTTCTCTTGGCGTTCCTATGATTCATAAAACGTACCTCAGTCTGTATGTCTATATAAATAATGTTATTCAACAAATTTTATGTCTCTTTTACTTAAATAGACTCTACTATTGAATCCAGAATGTTAAACAAAGTCGGTTTTGGCTTTTACAGAATTCAATTTGGACTTCTGTACTAAAAAGGGCAAAATGGTCATTTTGCACTTTTATGGGTTCTTAATTCTCGAGACCTCTTTTCACAAATCAGACTCTACGGTTGAGTCTGTAATGCTCGAAATAATAAAAATTCGCTATTCTTTTATTTTAATCGAAGTCTGTTTGACTACTTTTCGACTTAGGGGCATTTTGGTAATTTTTCCTTTAAATTAATTATTATTTTATTACTTGGGGTCAAATTGTAATTATCCAAACTTCTGGTTCAATTTCTAATTATCATAAATTCCTATTCCAATTTGGAATAACCAAACAATAATTTGAGCCTAACCTTGGATAAGCTATACTTGTTCTCAATTTTAATTCAACTTCTATCTACTATTCTTACATCCAAACACTCCCAAATCAACATTTTTAAACTTTTAAAAATTATAAACTATTTGGATCTAACCCATGGGTGGATGGGCAGGTCAACCTGACCCAACCCATGGCCCAAAATGCCAAAAAAAACCTAACTCGCATAGCGTTTGTGCGCGCTGGCCAGCCGTGTGCCGGCCATCTTCTCCGACGACGACGGCCATTTTTTGGTGACGTTTCGACGTTCGACCACCTGGGTCCTCTTCTACTCCTCATGGTCTTTCCATATCTACCCTCAAAATTCAGTTTGCATCACCAGAAGGCCTCAAAAAATGGAGTTGCAGCCACCTCCGGCAAGCTGTCCCAATTTTCTAGCGAACTGAATTTTCACATTTTCATGGCTTTTTAGCCATTGTTTTGAGCCCAAATTTCACCTACAAGTTGATGCACTTATGCGAAACAATTCCCAATTCATAAAACAAGCTAAATCAATCAAAAGCTCAATCACTCAAAATTTTTCTTCAAACTTTAAATTGGTTTTTCTCGCTCATTTCTTAACCAAATGGGCTGAGATTTCTTCCTAAATTCACCATTTTTCATGCTCTTTAAAATCATGTAATTCTTTCTAAGATTTAAGCAATTCTACAAAAAGCCAGAAATTTACAACTTGAAATATATAGTAAATTTCCTCACCTTTTTCTTTCTATTTCTCCTTCTTTCTTCTTCTGTTTCCTACTTCTGAATGGTTTAGAATTTCTCTAAAGGTCTCAGCTCCTTTGCTTTGCTTCTTTATTTACAATTTTTCTCTCCAAAACCACACTTATACATATATACAACTTCACAGGCCACTTTCTCTCTTTACTCTCTCTCTCTTCCATCCCTTTTCTGACTTCCTTTTTGCTTTCTTTCTTTTCTTTCTGATTTTCATTTATGTTTGTTGATAGTTTGTGTTTATATGTATATTATATTCCACACACACACCAAACACACTCACTCACACATGCAACAACCGGCCCTTCCCATTACCCTTCTCAATCACACTTACCTGTTGTACACACAACAGTACACACACATACACACACACACATATATATATATATATACTTCGATGGATCTTCTGCACCGCCCTTCATCTCTCTCTCTCTCTACCCAGCCCTCTTTCTTGACTTTTTTTTTTCTGTTTTCTTTTCTTCCTTCTAGCTTTCTTCGTTGCACTTGATATTATGTATATATTGTATAATATATATATATATATATATATATATATATCATACCCACTAAACATCACACAACACACTCTCACCTGCCGACACTCTTGCCAGCACACACACACACACTGTTTACGCATGCACCATGCTGCCCCTATTTTCTTTCCCTTTTTTATTCTTTCTTTTCCCTTTCTTTGCATGTATTATTATTATATATACATTTATATATATATATACTTACATTTTTACACACACTTCTTCACACTTGCATGCATTTGCATGATTATGTATGTATATAATAAATTTATATTATATATATATATATACACATTTATACTAATACATATATTTATATAATACATATACATACATAACCGTATATATGTATACTTGTACTCATATACGTACAATATTTTATATACGTATTTTGAGGTATATAACGTCATATAGGCAAAATCTTTTATATTGCCCTAGTTTATCGTACGGTACTCCTGGGTGCTCGGGATTTCGTGTAACTACTTCTCGTATATTTAATATCATATTTTACTCTATTTGTGAATCTTGCTATTCATCTCGAACTGCGTACCTATTTGTACATAACTCACGATGATGACTCGGTCTCTTTTGGTATTATATTTATCGGTTCGATCTGTTCGTACTTGGCTTGTCCTAATCTCGTAATTCCTTGAGATTATGACTTCTACTATTTATCTCGGTATTCGTACCCATTTGCTGTATACTTCTCATCATGATAATTCGGTATATTTTGGGATATATTATTTTTGGTCTAAATTTGGTCTCGGTTTACTTTTGGTACTATGTTCATTTCTTGGTTAAAGCTCGGTATTATTATTTGACTCTTTGGACTTAATTGGAATTATTCTATTTTTTTGGAACTCATGTTCGGTTACAACTGGTATAACACTACTCGACCCAACCTATCTCAGTTTACGTGTACTCGACCGGGTCTACCTCAATTTATGTGTCATAATCTAGGTTAGGGTATTACATTTCATGTGCTGCCAAATTTGTACTTTATTACCCACCTAATGACCTTGATTTCTCCGTTTTGATGCCAATTGACTTGTGATTATTTGTTGTGCTTGTATGTCGGATTGATTTGCTTGCTTGTATCATTCTGAGAACTTGATTGCTGATACTTGAGCATAATTATACCATTATGTATACCATGTCATGATCTTATAATATATCTTGTTGATGGAGATCTTGTTGTTCCACACACTTATGTCTCGTTGATTGAGATTTTGGCTATTTCACACGATTGTACATCCTGTGTAGAACTTTATTGATCATGATATTCGGTAAGTGCCTGGGGTTGTGCTCAGTTACAATAGCCTATCTATTCACAGATGTGGGGTGGACCCTTTGGGGTTTCGTGTGTCCTTTTGGGACTTGAGATGAAAGAGCTCTAGCGCTATTCATTAAGCCCGGGATAAAAAGGCGGACCTGAATGTGCATTTTTGGGGGTATGTCAAGCCCCGATTGTTACACACCTGTTCAATTAGAACTCGCTATTAACGTTTTGGACATTCATTGGATGATCATATTCTATGCCCTGTGAATGATCAAATTATTGTACGCATGGTACACATTTGATTGGCTAACGTATTGCTTGTGGCAGCAATTCATCATGATAGGCTAGATCCCATTTTAGATGATTGTCATCACTTTCTTGTATCATATTGTGGGATATACCTGTTTGGACCCTCGGGTCATTATTGCTTTATCTTGGTGACTGGCTATCTGTGTCTTTCTCTTCTATTATTCTTATGGACTAACCCTAACCCATGGCAAAGCTAGGATCTTACTTACTAAGCTTGTTTATGCTCATTCTATTTATCTAACATTTTTCAGGATATATCTCTATTGGATTAGAATGCACAAAGATATGACATTAGTAGGACGGGAGGCATTCTAAGTAAAGATCTGATGGCACTGATTTGTGGAGATTTCGGTTCTAGTGGATTGACTCAGGCTATTCAGGTGAGTTATATGATATGATTGATACGCAATAGATATATTAGGACATGGCTCATGTATGTTAGTATTCTAAAGATATTAGATGTCTGGTTATAAACGTGCTCTGTGGTATATTACTCTATGATAAATAGATGAGTTGCATTCCTGAAATAAAAAAAAAAATTAAATTATACTACTCTGACCCTACATTGGGATGCAATTCATCATACAATTCAAATGAATTGCCTTTGGTTGGTCGCATTGTTGGTAGAGAGACCAGCAAGGCGGCTAACTGGCATCACATCTTTGGCATCCGCGTAGGGTGGGGTGCAGGATGTGACATCGAGTATATCTTTTCCTAACTCAGTGAGACGTCTCTATCATCATATTATCAGCATGAAGCATTAAGATAACTTGATTATTTTGTCATTGCTGATCATTTTGAATTTTCCTTTGTTCAGGCCTTTGCTCTTGCCTCTTTTGAGGTGGTCTTTCGTCACGAGGGTTCTACTTCTGGTCCTAGCGGACAAACTCTCTTAGTCATCCTCTCCTGATGAAATGCTCTACTTTAGAGCCCTGCAATCCTCAGTCGTGTGCACCTGCTTTATAGAAATCACAATACTTGTTTTAATTCCTTGAATCGGGGTGGCTCTTTAGTGGCTATAGCCACCTCAGGTTTTCACGAGTCTGGTTATGTTAGAGTATGTGGTTAAGAAAGGCATTCAGAGGAGTGTAAGTCCCATACCTCTAAGAGTTAGAGTTGTTCTAGGCTCTAGGTTTTTTTCTCTTGTTGGGACTCTTGATCCTCTTCTTGTTAGTGTTGTTATCCCGCTTCTAAACTTGCTCATCCTTCTGAGATTGTTCTTTAGCTTTCCGAAAGGAGGTTTTTGTATCTTCAAGATTAATATACTTTCGCGCTCTATCCATGAATGCTGTCATATCGATAAGAGGATTCTTGGTTAAGGAATCTTAAAAGCGTCCCGGCCCAAGGCCTGAAGTGAGGGCGACCACTAGGAAACTTGAACTATAATCGGTTATATCCGTGAGCTTGGTATTAAAATGATCTATGTACTCCCGAAGTGATTCTCCCTTTGCTTGCTTCACAGTTAGCAAGAATTCTGATCCTTTCCTCAACTTCTTGCTCGTTAAAAATCAATCAAGAAATAGCTTACTGAGCTCATAAAAATTGTTGATCGATTTTTGGGCAAGGTTATGGAACCATTTAAGGGCGGTACCCTTGAGGCTCGTCATGAAAGTTCGACACATGAAGGCACCGGTAGCTTCATGCAAAGCCATTGTGTGTTGATAGTGAGATAGGTGGTTCCGAGGGTCTTCAGACTTGTCATAGAAAGTGGATTTTAGGACAACAAACTTCTTGAGTCCTTCTTATATCATTATGGCATAAGTGAATGGCGTGGGAAACCTATTGAGCAATTTACTTAGCTTATCTTTCTTTTGAGGGATGTGGAATCCCTTGGTTGAGACCGTTTGATCTTGAGAGTTTGCTATCTCCTCTACTCTCTAAGGAGCTTTAGGCAAGACATGTTGCATGATCGTTACCCATTATTGGTCTCATCACGTGCCTCATGGTCTTAGATTTATGAGAGGAATTTATCCGGTGTCAGTAAGAGGATGCTGCTCTCCCAAGACTAAGGGGACTAGAATCTCAAGAGGTTGGAATTCTTGTGGTGATGGATTGGCTCCAAAGGTCACTGGAATTGGTATCATGGTTCTGCTGTAGTAATTGTAATATCCCGACCCAGGATACCGGGTCATATGGCACGTATTTTGAGATTAAAGAAAATTAGTGTAAAAATATTTACACCAAAGGAAATAATTAATTATTTATTTATATGAAATCATTAATTCTAATTATAATTAAATAAATTTGAACACACAAACACACACTTTATGGTGTATTGTGTGTGTATGTTATAAAGTGTATAAAAGTGAGTATATGTATAACTATAAATACATGTACCCAAGATAAAATATATTTAGTATATAAATATCTATATGTGAGTGTATATGAGCCAAATTTGTGTATGTATTTATATATATATATGCACATGTACATGTATAAGTATGTATATATAAATAGTTAAAATATTATTAAAATTATAAAGGTATATTAAAATAAATATCTAGTGTGAACAGTGCACAGTGTGTGTGTGTGTGTCGGCAGTGTGTGTTCTCATGTGTTGTGTGTGTTGTATTATATATATATATATACATACATCATATACAAAGGTCAAACCCACTTGGTGATAAAGCAAAAATGGGGAAGAACAAAATTAAATGGGAGAAAAGTAAAATTGATGAGATGTGAAGGCTAGTGTAGGGCTATGGAGTCAGAGAGAGAGAAGGGAGAAAGAGAGAGGTCGGTTCTTCTTTTTTTAAAAGAAACAAGCATGCATTGCATGTTGCATTGTAAGGAAAGGAACTAAGGAGATAGAAGAAGGGTTTTAGAGCAAGAAAAAGAAGGGAACCGAAACAAAAAGATGAGAAAAACTCAAGGCTTCCATTTTTCTCTCTCTAGAATCTCTCTATGTATAAACTGATTTAAGCTTTCATTTTATATATATGATATGTAAAACATATTTAGACTTGTTTACTTATGAATTTTAAGCTTAAAAACACCTAAAACCACAAGACCTAGAAGCTACGGCCATGGATGGACCTTGCTTGAAGCAGGTCTGAAATCATGTGAACAAAACCTTGTTTGGTTTATCAAAACCTAAACTAGACTCCAAGAGTGTTTTAAAAACACTAGACCGCGATAAAAAATTACAAGAAATGGCCCCCATACGATGAGTTACAGGTTTTGGTTTTTACAACCAACATTTTAAACTCGCGTCAAAACTGATATTTAAGAATGAAAAACTTAACCCTATGATATATGGGTCACGACAGGACAAACCCTATGGGTTTTGGTTCAAAAATGAACCTGAACAACCGACTTACAGGTCGGATTATTAAAGTTGAAACCAAACCCATGAACTGTTTTTAAAGCCTCAAATGAATGCCAAAACACTCCTTGATGTGCCAGAAGTAATTTGGATTAAAAACAGTGGAGTTTCCTTGGTTGAGACTCCACGAAAATGAGAAAAATGGAGGTTCGAAAATTAGGGTTACAGTGGGTCGAGATGGGGAAGATGATGCTGAGTCGACTCGTCGTCTCTTTCAAGTTGAACGGGTTGACTCGGACATGTGGCAGCCTCTGGGCTTGCCACCGAATAAATGAAACGGCACCGTATGGCTTAAGGGTTTTAAAACCCTGATCTCCGCATTAAGGCCACGACGTCGTTTCGGGCTGGTGTGTTATATTCGTTTAAAAAATTGAAAAGAAGGGAAGGAACCAAGACTCTTGAGGTTCGAACCCCTAACCTCACGCACCGAACTCTCTCCCTTTTCCACTCGGCCACGCGTGTGCCCTAATACAAACGGAATATATATATATATATATAAGATATATAATAAAATCAAAAAAATAAAAAGGTGCAACTGCACCTAATAGGATTCGAACGTGGTATCTATGGGAGTGGGAGGTGACACACTGGCCAGTTTGCCACCCATTTCATCCGGTCATATAAGCCACCAATATATATATATATATATATTATACTTAATGAATTTAATTTAATTAATTAAATTAAATATTTACGAAATGCCCCAGTGTCCAAATGGGATAAGTTATATATGTATTCCTATTATTTCGACCCTACTGAGTCCAATGGTGAGGTCCACGTCGCAAGACGAGGTCCCAAAAAATTTAAGACACGTAAAAAATGTCAAAATGACCAAAATGCCCCTGCCCCATAAATGAGTCAAACGAGGTCCAAATTAAATAAGTAAATAGCGGATTCTGACTATTTTAAATTAAAGTAATGCCAAAGTACTAATCTAAGGCGTATACGAGGAAATGAATTATGAAAAGACACGACACGTAAATATGTGAAGTAAATAAATTTAAATTTAAATTTATGGAGCTACCAGAAGAGTATAAATTGAAATAAATTCAATTTCTAACACATTAAATTGTGTCATAGGTTAAGAGTACGAGTTAAGTTAAGTGCATATGAAATTATGAAATCGTTTTAGGATCTAATACGATTTAAGCATAAGTTAAGGAATATCGAGATGATATTACAATGAATGTGAAGTTGATGAGATGTTTATGAATTGTTCTTAAGAACTACAAGGAAAGTGGGAAAGCGCATTATTAGCATTAACCCTAAAAGACCAAAGTGAGTAACCCTGTATTTGAAGTAGAGATTTAACTCCATGGATTTGAAAAGGTTTTAAATGCAAAGATATGAAGTGTTTGAAATTTCGAATTCAATATTTATATGATTCAGTTAAATTGTTTTGTTTTTATAAACTCTATTATGACATGCTTAGTGAATGGATTCTACCATAGTTTTCTTAAAACATATTTCAGCATGTCTAAAGTTTTAAATGCCAAATTATGTAAAGTGTTCTGAATTTGTTTATATCAAGCGTTTAAAGGATTTGTTATGAAATTGTGTACATGATGTTTTAAATGTTTATGAGAAACACCTATTTGAAGAAATCATGTATTAAATGTATTTAAATGTAAGAAAAGATGTGCCTAAGCACCATGGTTTTTGGTTGGGTTGTACGGAATTCAGCCGACTTTATAAATAACAGATTTTTTGGGTTGTACGGAACTCAATTAATCTGTAAACATATGATGGATTTTTGGGTTGTACGGAACTCAATTAATCTATAAAAACATGATGGGATTTTGGGTTGCACGGAACTCAATTGACTGTCAAAATGCCAGGTAGCAGGATCTAATCCCCCAGGCATAAGATATCTCCATTTATAAGTAATATGGGAGTCCGGTTCGAAACGGATTCCACTAATGGAAGTGATAAGATGACAAATCATTTGAAAATGGAAGCAGGTTTTACCCTCATTTTCAATATGCATATGTTTTGAGTTTTATATACTCTATTTAAGAAATACATGTTATGTTATATGGTTTGAAGTTCATAAGTATAAGTATAGCTTGAATACTTTAAATGTTTCAAAGCTATCTATTTTATGAAATGCATATGTTCGAGTTATATACTCTATTTAATGTAGTACGAGTTTAGCTTGAATACTTTAAATGTTTCAAAGCTATCTGTTTTAAGAAATGCATATGTTCTATGTTCAAGTATACGAGCAATTGGCAGTGAATGTTTTACAAACTCTTATGTACTAAAAACCACTGCTAATTGAAAACCCCATGACGAATACTGGAATTGCTCACAAGCTTAGATTAGCTTACCCGGTGTCACATCCCGCACCCCACCCTACGCGGATGCTGAACATGTGATGCCAGTTAGCCGCCTTGCCAGTCTCCGACCGACAATGCGACCAACCAAAGGCAATCTTCTGAACCTTACAATGAATTGCATTCCAAATGTCGGGTCAGAACAGCGAAAATTAAAACCTTTTTATCTCGGGAATGCAACTCAACTATATACCTCATAAGCATGTACCACAGAGCAAATCTATAACAGATATATAACACAGAGCATATCAAATTCCTCCAGAGTACCATTACCATGAGCCATGTCCCTACACATCTATTACATATGAATAAAGTCATTTATATCATCACACTCACCTGAATAGTCAGAATCAATCTATTAGAACCCAAGTCTCCACATATTATGGCCATCAGATCCTCACTTGGGAATGTCTCTCAATCCACTAGTGACATATCCTTGTGCTTTCTAGTGCAATGGAGATGTATCCTGAAAAATGTTAAATAAATGGAATGAGCTTAAACAAGCTCAGTGAGTAACATAGGTTCCTGCCATGGGTTTCAAAACCAGTTCATATATACATATGCATGCTCAAATGTAACTCAGATAGAACAATGCAGCTCAAGTAGAACAGATACAGCTCAAATAGAACGGATACAGCTCAAAGTGCCTGAACCTTCCCCAAGCGATGTAGGATGGCATTACTTCCCTTCCACCCCCTCCCCCACACATGGAGGGCCCACGTCCTGGCGGCACATGGAGGGCCTCATATCGCACACCTCCGGCTGGGGTCGGTATCAGAGCGGAACAGATAGGATTGAGCGGATGTTGAGTTCTAGGTATCCCACAAAGCCAGCTATCCATCTATTGATATACTCAATCCCGAGGGGCCCAAGACTCAACATGACAAGATAAACACGAATCAGACTCCAATAGCGTAGACAAGTTAGAACAATAGACTCCAACAAATTCAGAACAGGAGATATCAAGAAACAAGATAGAATCATGCCAGATGTAGTACAATACAAGGAATATGCATGAAAGCAAGTGCCTTAAAACAATGCAGTGTATAAAACAGTTCAGCATATAAAGCAGTATAGTATACAAGTTTAGGTAGTACAGAAAATATACACCAAGTCAGGAGTCCGAGTTACTCACAAACTTATGCTTATCTCCATTCACAGTTATCCCCCAGATGCGTTAGGTACCTCCGTGCATGTCCTCAATAATCATCGTCCTGAATAATCATCATTAATTACAAACAGATCAGAATTTAACCATTCATATATTATTCATCACCTTAGGCGTCTATCAGATTGCCTAAGATAGTCTAATGACCTGCTATCCTCTCACTAGGTTTCAACTAAGATTATTATATTCCTTAATTAAGCTTAATAGTTATCAGGGTTATAATATAAGTCATCGAGACTCTATCGTTATCTATCACACTTATTTAATCTTTATGCGAGGCATTATAACTAGGCACAAAACTAACTTATCACTATTGACTAGTAACCCCAAAACCATAAAAGATATCACATTTGTTAAAGATCATGGCAAACTGGCAAACTACAATCTAACATTTAATTAACAAATATTAGTACAGGCGCAGAGATGGAAAAGAAGTAATTACCTGATGTTGGTACTATCGGATTCGAATTACTACATACATTCCTCATCGTACCAACCATTTTAAATCCAGTTTCATTAGCTTCTTCAGTCTTTTTCCCTCGAGTAGATGATGATCCTGACAGATTCTCGTCCTTTTATCATCCCATCCATCAGATATTAAAGAACTTTCCTTCCTCCAATTCATCACAGAAATCACAACATCCGATAGTTATAGGTTTCCCCAACCTCCATCACTGGACAGCAGCTCTGCTGCTTCTATTAGCCTGTTTCAAACCTGGACAATCAGCTTCATATATTACTGGATTTTCCGTCTTTGCATATGTTGAATCATCTGCACAATATCCCAGCAAGAATGGCCAGACCTCATTTGGATTCCATAAATAAACTGCTGCGTAACACCTCAAGGTTTTCCTGGGCAATCTCCTTCAATCTATCCATCTTTAGATCGCTGTTGCTGCCGCTTGGCCTTCGAAGCCAATTCTGTCACTGACCATCCCTTGAAGTAGTAAGCATGGAACAAGAGGCGCAGTACTAAAACAGCCCCTGTTCTCACCTTTCCTTGGCGACTCTCTGAATCAAATCGACCCCTCAATCGTTCATCTAACGATTAATCCAACATAATCTTGCATGTTGCCCAATGTGACTCACCCCTACAGCGACTGCTTCCAATTCGATCACTGCCGTCCCCTTCTCTGCACCGCTACAGCCAGTATAATTCCCCTGTTGTGCCAAAATCACCACAATCCCAACTCAGAATTACACAACATACAAATACATAAATATATACACATGCTCCTGCTGCCGTACGCTGTTGCTGCATGCCATTGCTCCAATAATTTCGATTCTGCTGCATCCAACAGCAGCTCCTCTAACCGGTTAAATCAATCTTCCCCTGCACCAGTACTGCCGTCTCACTCCCAAACCCAATCACGTATCAGATTTCTCTCTAAATTTGACCCACAAACAAACTGAGCTACTCAATCAAAAGCATCATCTCTATTCCTGATTAGCCGCAACACCTGGCCACCACGCACACATATTCCTCCTACACGTCACACATATACACATATATTTACCCCCTGTTGCACTGCTACATACATACATACATACACACAACAACAATAACCTGCTGCACCTTCTCATCCAAACTCCATTGCTCAAACCACACTCACCCAATAACCAAATTCGATCCCTGATCCAAGCCTCTCTATATCGTCAACCGCACCAATTTGAACAACCAAATCAAGCTATATACTCCAATCACGGACACGACTTGAGTAGCAAATCCAACCTGAAATCCATACTTCTGCCACAGCTCCATCGCTACACAAACACACACACATATATATACACACAAATTCCTACTGCAACATCGCCACTGTCCCTGTTTCGTGAATCAGTTTCGGTACAGAGAAGAACCAACAAAATCCCCTGCACCGACTTTGTTTCTTTTCCTCCATCTTCTTCAATCTAAACCACAATCCCAACACCAACACGCTGCTTAAACCCATCCTCACGGCAGAATCCTCCCTGAAACGCGACATACGCACATATATATACATCCACTCCTGCGCTAGAAGCTCCCAAATTTCCTTCTGCACTTCTCTCTATCTCTCTCTTTTCTAGTGACTACGGCTCCTTTTTCTCTCTTTTGACTCTAGAAGCTTCAAGCTTCTTCTTTGCTTTTTATTATATATTTACATATGGGTACATCAGTTGCCACTCACGTGCTTCCAGCAGCTTCTTTTTGAAACTTCCAATTATATGTACATATATATGTGTCACTCTCCTTCCATTATTTTATATATAATCAATATTTTTATTTTATACCTCCCATATTAATATTTCATTTCATAAAATATTAACTTACGGAGGCTCGGCGTCATGATTATTTTTACTGTACCGGTTTAATATTTTATTCTATAAAATATTAAATTATAACATGCCGAAAAAGCCGGGAATTTATTTTGCCAACACTGGGTCTCTGTAAATGCCTTATTTATTTTCACATAATTTTATAATCAATTATGCATATTGGCCTCATTTATTTACCCCAGTACTCAATCGACCAGGTTAATTGATTCCCGAGCATTTATTATTTTCAACGGTTTGGATTAATTTTATATTTTCTAATAATTAATTCATTAATGGCTCACTATATTTTGAGCTATTTTAATTTATTAACGTCAGATAACGTATTTTCCTTGAGTCGGAATACAGTCTGAATTATGTCAGATTTTGGGGGTATTACACCCGGACTTTGTTCGGACCCCCCTTTCAGGTGACTGACAGCAGTCGAGTTTTGAGGACGGTGAATCTGTCGGCTTATGGAGATATGTCTAGATGTTTCCTTTTTGGGAGTTATGTAAAATTATTAGCACTTATGTTTTAGATACAATACGACAATATGTAATAACCCTACGGGGTAACTAATGTTGATGGTTGTATGATATAAGTCTTTAAATTTTAGTTATACTCTGAATGTGTGACCATGTATGCTATATATAGAGCGGCAGTACCGGACGGATGTACGTAATTTAAAAATAAGAAAAGAAAATAAAAAGTTTTTCACGCTTCCGCAAAATGTATGTTGCACATCTATTCGATACCGCTGCTTATGTGAGCCTTCGCCCAATGGTCCTCGAGCCTGAGGGTGGCGGTCGCGATCCGGTGATCCGTAGAGGGTGGGCTTCGGGTCGTGACAGTAATGGACAGTAGGATGAAACGTGGGCATTCCCCTCTCTACAATCATTGACAACTAGGGCTCGGTCCCCATATGAACGGTATCATGGGGGTGTACCAGTTGTGTGTTAGGCAACTCCTCGTTGTGGGATCCTCCACCCGTGGTGGTGACGGGAGGCTGAGGTCCTTCGTGAGCAACGTTAGTAGGAGAAGGAGGATTACTTCGTTGGGTCTGAGCCAGTGAGGCCAGAGCTTGTGACATGACAGTGAGTTGGTCCTGTATCTGGTCAGACTATCCTTGAATCTGATCAAGCTGTTGTTATAAATGAATGGATCTGTATCATTTTCCTCTTCTAACAAGAGCTAATTCTAGGGGTTTTGGGAGTTCTTTCTAGGACGAAGGCTGGGAGCCATTGAATTTTGGAAGAAAAAGACAATATATTTGTTGTTTTGAAGAAAAAAAAAATAGTAAGAACGATTGTCATTCTCATAGGTGGTGCCAAACTGATGTTGCTCTTTTTTGGTCAGAAGGGCCTCTTGTCCTTTACAATCTGTCAAAAACTTAATGTCAATGGGCCACCGGGAAGGCTGTGGTGGTAGCTACTCCGATGATAAAATGAGTAAAGAAATAAAAGCCGTAATTCAAAAGAAGAATTGAACATAACATGAGAGCGTACCTTATGGCCTTATTTATAGGTTGCAGATCTTCTAAGTTAAGTAGGATTAGGAGTTGTAAAAATAAGGATTTAAAGATATCCTTAAAATAAAAATTGTCATACTAAACTCTGTTTTCTTATTTTGAGGTTGGTATGATATGGAAGGCGGTGTAAGACTCTAGACCATATACCTCTGAACCCTCCATGACTGGTTGGCCTAGATAAAACAATCTTTCTTGATCTGTACTCTGAAGAACTCTATACAGACATATGTTATGCAAATAAATAATTATATAACTTTATTAAACAATTTAAGATTTTTTTTAAATGATGTTGTAACATGAATGTCATTATTATTGATACCAAAAAGAAAGATAATTTAAGTATTGTTTGAATTTTATATAGTAATAAAAACCTTGAACATGTATAAGAATATTTTATTTTATTTATATTGATATATGCACATTTAATACCTTTTTTTGTTATTTAGTATATGTATATTTCTATGCTTTATTATTTTTTATGGTTTAAAAGTTTATGTTGTGCCACTTTGAGTCCCACATCGGTTAGGAGTCGAGCACTGGTGTCGCTTATAAGTCCTAGACTGCTCTCTTCCTAGCATAAGTCATTTTCTTCCCTGGAAGAACAAAGTCGTGAGCCATAAGACCAACAGGCAGCAAAGCGGACAATATTGTGCTAGGGAACCTACGGTGTGCCAAGACGAAAAAGTGTAGCATCAGTTTGGCGACGTATGTGGGAACGCTTGGGCCACATGCCTTGTTCCTGTGCTGCACCAGTCCCGACTGGGGGGAGTAGCTATTGTGCCACTTTGAGTCCCACATCGGTTAGGAGTCGGGCATTGGCGTCGCTTATAAGCCCCAAGTCGTTCTCTTCCTAGCACAAGGCCTTTTCCTCCCTAGAAGAACAAAGATATGAGCCATAAGACCTACGGGCAACAAAGCGGACAATATTGTGCTAGGGAGCCTATGGTGTGCCAAGGCAAAAAAGTGCAGCATCAGTTTACAATATTGATTTATTTTTTAAAATTCTTTCTTCAATATTCAAAGTATTTCGAATCAAATGTGAAAACAATATTATAAATGAATTACTCATTATGTGGTAAGTATATTTTATATATTAAATATAAAAATTATTTAACAAGAGAATATGTGATTTAGTGGTTTTGAGTACTTACCTATTAATTCATTGTCTTGGATTTGACTCTTGGCCTCTGCACACAATAAGATCATTTCTTTGTGAAAAAAAAAAAATGCACATGTGTCATACATAATTGTGAGGGAAAAATCCTCCATAAATGAGTGTTTTCCTGCAATAAGGGCAAAAAGACTATCAAAGCTTGGTCAAAGAGCACCGGTGTGGTATCAACCAAAGGGTCTCTGATAGTTAAGTTAGCATGATGCTAGTTTGAGAATATGGATGAAGCAAGAAGACGAATATCAAGTTTGGCGTACCTTTGAACCAATGGTTTCAGTGTTTAAATAGTGAAAGGTGACCTAGAAATGACTTGATTTCAGTTGATTCTCCTACACCTACAGTAAGAGAGTATCATGCCACAGTTGGCATCGTGCATGGGATTTTACTCCGTGATTTGTTTAGGGGTCAGAATCCCCTTCAATCAGCCGATGTTTTCAATCCCACTTTCAATCTGGAGTGTTGCCAGTAAACTAGCTAATTTATCCGTGATGTGGGGAATAACATGAGAGTCCGAGCTGGAGAATTCTACTCTGCTGTGACTATGTGTGCTAAAATAATTTGGTCATTTAGTGATGATATATGTCAGATGTCACCCTTAAACGTAAGTGTTAATTTTATACCTGTACAATAATCATTTGAATTCCGTTAGGACAAAGATTTTACTTCTATTTCCGTATAATCCGTCATTTTCATGTTCACAAGAAAAACAGAATAACCTACTACTACTACTGCTGCTGCTGCTAATATATATTAAAATGCATCTAGATTTTGCGCGCGCGCGCACATATATTTGATTTTTAGGGTCATAATCATAAACTCATAAATGACGACTGCCTCACCTCCGCCACCACTAACTTCAACACACAGCACCCATTAGTTGACAGGTTATTGAATTAGATTTGGCTTTGACTTCGAAGGATGCGAACTTCCATTTCTAAAGTGCACGCATATATATCCTGTTCAGCTTCAGGAATTGTTTCTCATGACAGATTAGTTGGGGGTGAAGCTTCAAAATTCATGGGATTAGAGGTAAAGTTCAGGAAACCCACCACAACACTTTCCTCTGAATCATGGTAAATTTTGAATTTGAATTAGATAACAAAAGACATAATAGAAAATACCAAAGTGCAGAAACCAAAAAACAAGATAAACCAAAGTCCAATTTGGGACCATTTCAAACTTCAAAGTCTTGTCTTGGCTTTTTAATTTTAACATTTGAATCGAAGTCTTTATCCTTTGTTCTTATTGAGCCACGTTTGAATTTGGCTGCAATATTCAATGGTCAGGAAAACACCTACCCTTCTTTTGTCCCCATTTGGTTTCAATTTCTTTAATTTATCTTCTTCCTTTTCTTTTCTTTTTTCTTTTGGAACACTGCATTGTAAGATTAAAGGGCTTTCATGGGATTGCCAAATTAAATTCACAAGACAGATATGTTAAAATAAGTTTTATATTTGAGAGCTTTAGTATTGTAAATAAGTAAAAAAAACATTCCTATTCCACATCCCAATTGTTTAATTTTTGGGATATAATTTCATGCATCACTTTTTTAGCGATATTTTGTGCATGCTTTCACATGCAATGTAAATTTATTAAAAATAAATATTTTTTTATTAATTTCTTTTTTTAATCTCCAGATCAATGATCTAAATTATAAATAATCAAATAGATGCGTCGAATAGGTGTTTCACCATTGAGTATGTCTCTTTGCAAAAGACACATCCAATGAGTATTTGAGTAAGATTGTATTTCTTTTAAAATATCTACAGGCGAATAATTTTAATACAACACAATCTCTCTCTCTCTCTCTCTCTCTCTCTCTCTCATAGCATAAAAATTGTAAATTAAAGAATTTCACCCAAAATCTTTCAATTTTACTGGTTATAGTTTTTCATAAGAGAAGGTTTTGTTGTATTCGGACTTAATTATGTCAGTAACTAATAAGCCAATTTTACTGAGTAAAAATAAATTATGTTTTAAAAAAAGTATCTTTTGATACGCCTCAAACCTTACAAATTTTACATATTGTCCCGTGATATAACGTATTGAGCAAAGAAGGTTGACAATAATATAAATTATTATTTATCCATCTTTTAAAATATTTAAATCTATAAACACTAAGAGGGTATGAGTTAGAAAACCGGTGTATGTACGAAGCTTGTGACCAATCATATAATCTAGTCCGTAGTTGATTTTTTTTTTTTTTGTTTTTTTATGGATTGGGCAGGGGTATTTTGGGTCAGTTTACGCATAACAAACTAAGTCCCCCCTCCTTGTGAGAGGGAGCCCCACCCTTTAAGCTCTAAAGAGTCAACGATCGGCACAAACGAGAATCGTACTCAAAACGTTGAATTTTATTTTTAATGTCTTTACTATTCGAATTTTTTCGAACGGATCTTCAACAAACCTCTAAACGAGTTATTAGTGAGTTGAATTCGAGTAGAGTGATATTTTATATAGTATTAAGCTATTTTTAGTTTAACGAACCAAACTTCATAAATTAATGAGTTTTAAAATATATTTAAGTTTAATTTATTTATTTTCTGAGTCGATCTCAAATGATTCTTTAATCGAGATCAAGGACGGCTCGTTTTACAACCCCACACACACATACAAAATATATATATATATATATAGTGAACTTTTTAAAAAAAATTTAATTGTTACGTTTGTCTTCTACTTTTATCGATCAGTATGGTTAACAAGAAGAATTAAAAACAAAAACCTCAAATGAGTAATAAACTCTAACCTGAAACGTCCGAAACTCTATTTTAGTTGAATTAAATTATTAAACGGGATTAAGTATTTTTTTTTTTTTATGTAAGTATAGCTAACTTGAATAAAAAATGATTATTCTATAATAACTTACATAATAAGTTGATTATATCATAATTAAGTATTTAACTGATTAATTATTTAAAAAGTGCACGCTTGAAATAAAGAATCTTAAAATGTAACAAAAAATTATTTTCTTATGCATTAACCAGATAATTTTTTCAGGAAACCAATAAATTTAATATTAATTAATAATATAAAATTTATTGATGTAATAATAAAAATCAATTGAAATAAAAAATAGCATAAATACTTTGATATATTACCCATCAATTTCTTGGCGAAAATATGTATGTATATATATATATATATATTTATATAATATTAAAAGTTTAAGAAGATAAAATTAAGAATATTTATATATATATATATAATGATGCATAGGAGTTGGAGACCCACTGTCCACAGTCCATAATAAAGTAAATCAAGGTTTGAAACTTTGAAAGGGGCCACTTAATAAAATAATTAAGGGTGCAGAATGAGGTTGACAAAAGCCGAAAGGAGAGAGACCCCCACTAAATGTCCTTTAATTATCAATTAAAGAAAGCAATAAGCAAGTTGCAAATTGGCTTTATCGAATTAATTAATGGATAGTGCTGGCGGATTGCCTCGTCAGCACAACTGGCCATGTGCTCGACACCAGCACCCCCTTTTGTCGTCTTCCAACGAATCTTGTTTTTCATCGACAGGATCCCTTCACTCCTGATGCCCTTTAATTTAGGGATGGCCCCCACCCCCCAACCTAAACCTAAACCTAAAACCTAAACCCCGCCCTCTCCATTAACTTTTCTTTTCTTTTCTTTTATATATATATATACATATATATATATATGTATATATAGATAGATACATTTTATGTGAATTAATGACAATGGAGGGATATGATTGGATTCTGCGGTGCTGTTAGCTTATGACCAAGGTAGCAAATTGGTACGTGTTGGCTGGTCATTGAATACTTCCCGTTGCCCATCTTGAAGAGATGCAGTAAAAAAGGGTTAAGTTAAAACAAGACAGTAAGAGTTGCACTAAAGGACACGCTTTATGATATTTCAAGTATTCATATAAAGCAAGAAACTTATAACATCTAATTGAAATTTCCAGCCCGAATATCTAAAACAATTATTTAAAAGCCCTAATACCTAGGAAAACTTGAATGTAACAACTCCGTCCCCCTTAAATTTCACCCTTGTCCCCACGGGTGATTTTTGGAAATTCTTCTTTGATAGCGTTCGGATCTTTCCAGGTTGCATCAGCAAGAGACAAGGCCTTCCAGTGAATCAAAACCTCATGCTTTCCCTTACGAATTCGACGATCAAGAACAGCTTGAGGTATTGCAATATATTTTCCTTCATCCAAAGGTAACCGAGGTTGGAGAGTGACCTTATCTCCAATCTTTTTCTTAAGAAGAGAGACATGGAACACTGGATGGAATCGTGAATCTGCTGGAAAACTTTATTTATAAGCTACTGCTCTTGTTCTCTGTAGAACCTGAAATGGAGCATAGTATTTAGTTGACAACTGGAAGTTCCTTCTCATAGATACAGAGAATTGCCTATATGGCTACTGTTTCAAATACACCATATCTCCATCTGAAAATTCTCTTTCTCTATGCTTAGTCGTTTTTTAATTTAGTAATGCTATCCATATCATAAAATTTTATCAAATTTTCTTATTTGTTGACGTGATTGTTCGGGTGCTAGTCAATTAAGCTTCTTGGTATATGCGGGTGCTAGTCAATTAAGCCTTTTAGTGCTAGTCAATTAAGCCTCTTGGACTCCCCTGACATGACTAACACAAAGAGGCTGGATTCACTATCACTAAAAAGATGGATTTATTAGCACCAAGAGCAGCTACGTCAGCAAGTAAATTTTTTGGGTAAAATGTTAAGGTGAGGATAGCATTACTGTTTTTAATTTTCTCTCCAAGTTCCTTGACAATGGACAACTCTTTTTCTATAGCTATAACCTTGGTCGTACGTGGTACATAGCTTAGAAAAGTGGGAGGAGGCCGCCATAAACTACTTCTAATGGTGTCTAGCCAATTGTCGGGTGCCAACTTGTACAATAGAAAAATTCTGCCCAGGTTAACCACTTGGTCCAATTCTTAGGTTGAGAGCCTATAAAACATTTATGCTAGGACTAGGGGTTCATTATTATGATTGACAAATACGATTTGACAAAACGTGCTTTAATTGCAATCATGACATTAGTTATAGGCTTAGAGTTACTCAATGTCCCGCTCTACTCCAAGATGGCCCAAGCTTCATTTTTGTGCATGTCTATTGGCCAGCTTGGTTCATAAATGGTATTTTGGATATTTTGGAATTTTGTTTTGATTTTAATCTCACACATGCAGATTGTGGGCGCCAACACGGGAAAAAGGAAGAATGGTAATTTTTTTTTTTTTTTTTTTTGTGGATTTAGAGGGATCCTAACTGCCTCCTTCCTTAAAGGTGGAAAAAAATGCGTCTTATGGGAGATAGAGAGATTAAGGAGTCCCAAGCCTGTTTTGGGTAAGAAACAGGCAAACCTCGTTACAACTTGAATAATACATATAAAGAAAAAATCGAAAGGAATGGAAAATAAATTACATGGCCATGATTCCTAAATACATATTAAAAGATTACTTGACATGGATCAAATGAAAGATAAAACACTGAAATAAAGCGAAAACCAAAGAGACAGGTTTAAGGGCTAAGGTACGGAGTGGAAAGGTGTTAGGCACCCACCCCGTCCGATCTAAATGGATTGGCCTCAAATATTCACTTACAAGACTATTTTGTCATGAGAAAGAATGAAGAGAGATGTGAGTCTAGAAAAGATAAATAAAAAATAGTCTTGCATAAAGAAATAAAATAGAACAGAAAGTAAAAACTAAGATCTGACTCGAACTCGAAAGCTTCCTGTGTATCCATTAAGAAAATATAATTAGAGTCACGTAGTTCTCCAGTTTACCCACTTTATTAAGAGTGATAAAAGAGGTGAGATCAACCGAATCAAAAGAAAGTCTAATTTGGGTTTGAGAGCCTACCTTGTTCAATCGTAGGAGTTGGGCAACACTTCTGCTATTAAAGTCTAATATGGAGACTTCAGTCGGAAAAATCTTTGGCTTGTTCTTCAATTTGGAAAATGTTGCTTCAACTTGCTTTATGAAGGGAGGTTGTCACTTCGGCAGGGCTTTGACCTCGGGAAAGAGAGAGTTCTTGTAGAGAGAACTATAAAATTAAATTAATAGCGTAAAGCTATGGAAATTGCCTATTGAAAACTGATGGTTGGGACTCTATTTATAGGAAAAATATGGAGATTGGATCCAAGGGTCTAAGATGAAACCTTAGATTAGAGGGCTAGGATCATGTCTTAAATAATAATCATCTAATTAAATAAATAAATAATTATCCAAATTAAATGAATTAATAAATAACTACGACAATGCAAGAACCAATAAAATTGGTGTCTACAAACAAGAACCAATGAGATAAAAGAAAAATAGATTTTCATTAGAAAATAAACTCTAAAATGAAAACGTCCGAGTTCAATGTATCTTCATTTATGAAAATATCAAGCAACCAGATCTATGGAAATTCTAAAAGTGGAAAGTTCAAATTATGCTTAAATAGACTACTATCACTCAAGATTATCAAATTTTTCTCAATTTGGTAGAGAATCTCAAGATTACAAAAATACCTCTCAAGTGATTAGGAAGTCTTACTAAATGTAGAATTTTGCCAAAATCACTAAAATACCTTTAATGGGCAAAAATGTGGTAATATTACTGCAACACCTTCCTAAATAAAATAATTATAGTTTGACCCCCCTGAAAAAAATATTAATTTGATTAATTAACTAATTTAATTAATTTAATTATCACAAAATGGTCTGGAGTCCAAATGGGACAAGTCAATAGTTTATTTTGACTATCTCGACCATTCTGAGACCAATGGTGAGATCCATTTTATGATACAGGGTCCGAAAAAATAAAAGACCCGTAATAACATTAAAAATTACCAAAATGCCTCTGAGTTAAAATGCAGTCAAACGAACTCCGATTTAAGTAAACAAATAGTGAAATTTATTATCTCAACCATTCTGGACTCAACTGTGGGGTTCGATTTGCGAAAAGAGGTCTCGGGATGTAAGGACTCACAAGAGTGCAAAATGACCATTTTGCCCTTTTTAGCTTGGATGTCCGAATTAAATTCCGCGAAAACCTAAACCAACTTCCTTCAACATTCCGAACTCAACAGTAGAGTTTAATTTGACAAATTAGAGACTCATAAAATAAAAACATAAAATTTAATGAATAGCATAATTCAAGTAGCAATTGAACTGAATTGTATTTCATGATTTTAGGAACACTGAAGGGCAAAGAGAAGGTGGTCTGACCTTCTATATTCTTACCGTTAGTTCAATTACCTTATGAGCACGGTTTCTTAGGGCTGAGACCGACCCATCAGGTACGATATATTGTGCTAAACAAGAAATAAAATTAAGTTAGGAATATTTGCCATGTTGACTTGATGATTTACATATTTGTTTGATTGCTTATATGCTTATGTGCTACTTGTTATTTTTTTTTATTTTTTGAAATTTAGGTGACGAATGTGGATCATGACTATCTATATATTGCATGTGTTAGCATAATGTGTGGATTATACTCTTCGAGAATTGTTGAGATTATGAAATATGTGACTTAAAGCATGTGTTAAATGGACTATGTGTGGCATGTAACCTGGATGAAGGAATCCTCTTATTAGAATGTTATTGTGTAATACATTATTTAAAGAATGCTTCATGTAATACCCCGACCCAAAAGTACCGGGTCATAGGGCACGCATTTCGAGGTTATGAAAAATAAGCGTAGAGAGGTCTACACTTAAGGAAAACAATTAATTAATTTAAAATAATTAATTAATTAAGTTTATAAAATTGATTATACACACCTAAAACTGTATTATGTGACCAAGCGTGTGTAAGTATTTATATGTATAATTATATACATGTAATACTTGAATATAGGAAAAATAAAATAAAAATAAAAATAATATATATGGGACGGTTGTGGGTATAATATAATAATATATATATATATATATATATATGCATGGAGACATGGAGGTAAGGGGATGATGTACTAAATATGTATATTATATATTCAAGTAGGTGGGGAAGGTATGGTGAAATGAAAGGAAGCATGGCCCAAATTCAGAAAAGTGATGCGTATGGCTGTGATTGAGATGGAGTATGGGAATGAAGGTGGCAGCCATCAAATCTTTTACACCCATATACACATCCATGGAAAATAATTGTGAAAGAGAGAGAGAGAGAGAGAGAGAGAAAGAGAGAGAGAGTTCTAGAAGAAGAAGAAGAAGAAAGCTGAAGCAAGAAGAGGAAGTTGGAAACCGAAGAGGGAGAAGGAAATTGGGAACAGTCCGCTTAAACAGGTATATTCCCAACCAAAATTAAATCCGATTTTGTTCATATTTTAGCATGAAAACATAGGGTCTTAATCTATGTAGAATGAGCTTCATTTTGCAAGAAAAATGGTTTAAAATCATGGAAAATCGAGGGAGAAAACGGAGGTTACAGGGGGGTAGAAAATTTGACTGGAATGCAATACCCAAAATGATGAAACTGAATCAAGCTTCCCCAAACCCAATTTTGTTGGTTGGAACCTCAACTAGACTCCTCAAACATGCCAAAAACCCATATCCACGATCAAAACTCAAAAGAATCGAAGCCCAAATATCGAGTTATAGGTTCGGGTCCCAAAGACAAATCTCAAAAACATGAGATTAAATCTACTTTTATGAATGAAAAGTGAAGCCCCATGAAGAGGGGATCACAACAGACAAAACCTCGTTGGAATTGGCTCAGAAATGAGCATTTACGAGCAGATTTTTGGTTTGAATTATCAAACCCAAAAACGAACGTATGAACAAGTTTTGAACGTCCAAACGAATGCCGAATTAGTTGGTTATGTTCTAGGAACAATCTAAGACGAAAACAGTAGAGATCTGATGAACCAGAACCCACGAAATTGAAGAGATAACGACTGAAAATAATTAGGGTTTTGAGTGAACAGTGTCGGCTTCGATGGGGAAGACGACACTGTTCAGGTTGGGTCGGTCTACGGGTCGGTTGCGGGTCCGGGTCAAATCCGGTTATGGGTTTATTTAAACGGTGACGTTTAGAGGTTTAAAAATTTTAAATTTTAACCATTAGGGCTGATGTCATCATGACGTCAGCATTGCATGGCAAATCGGTTAAACCGGTTGGTTTGTAGGTGAACCGGACCGGTTCACTTGGATTTGGACTGAACCCATTGGTTCTTTAATTTAATTAAAAACTAAATAAACCAACACTTCCACTATTTATAGATTGGCCCCAACTATTTTAAGAAATTCTAATGGGGCCCTACTGATGGAAAAATTATCCAATTTCACCCCTAGAAAAATATTTAAATAATTATTTAATAAATGAGGTAAATTTACTATTTTACCCTGGATTTTTAATAGGGCAAATAAAGTCCAAATCAGACATATGAATAGTGAATTCTTACTATTTTGGTCATTCTGAGTCCAATGGTGAGGTCCACGACACAAGACGAGGTCTCAAAAAATAAAGACACGTAAATGGGTAAAATAACCAAAATACCCCTAGTACCCTTCAAGCCAAAATAAAATCGGAGAAGGTCTAAATTAACTTTCTTTGACATCCTGGACTCAATAATGGAGTCCAAATTACGAAACGAAGTACGAAAAATGTGACACGCAAAATGATAAATGACCATTTTGCCCTTTTTCATATAAAAGTGCGAATTAAATTCTAAGAAAGCCTAAACCGACTTCCTTCGACGCTCTGGACTCAATGATAGAGTCTATTCGACCAAAAGAAGTGTCTAAAATAAAAAGACATAAAATTTGATGAATAACATCTGTCTGATGACTAAAGACTAAAGTATTGTCGAAGTATTAAACTAAGGCAGGTACGAAGAAATAAAGTATGAAAAGACACGACGCGTTAACATGTGAAGTAAATAACTTTAAATCAAAGTTAATGGAGCTACCAGAAGAGTATAGGTTGAAATGAATTAAATTTCTAACATAATAAATTGTGACGTTGGTTAGGAGTATGAGTTAAATCTGTTATGATGAAATACGATTGAAGCATAAGTTAAGAAACATCGATAGATGATATTGCAGTGAATGTAAAGTTAATGAGACTGTTTATGAATTGTTCTTAGGAATTACGAAGGAAGTGGGAAAGCGCACTTTAGCACTAACCCTAAAGGACCGAGGTGAGTAACCCTGTGTTTGAAGTGGAGATTTAACTCCATGGATTTGAAAAGGTTTTAAGTTCAAAGATATGAAGTGTTTGAAGTTTCAAATTCAGTATATTGCATGATTTCAGTTTTAAATTATTTCTAGTCTTATAAACCTTATTGTGACATGCTCAGTAAATGTTTCCTTTACAGTTTTCTTAAAAATGTGTTCTCCGCATGTCTAAGTTAAAATACAAATCTTGTTCAATATTCTGAATTTGATTGTTACAAGTATTTGAAGTTTTATTGTAGAAATTATACATTTCATGTTTTAAATACTCATGAACGTATCTATTGAAAAAGTCATGTGATAAAAGTTTTACAAGATAACGATGCTTAAGCACCAGACAAGATCTTGGGTTACATACGAACTCAATTGATTGTCAAATGCCCAGTAGCAGGATCTAATCCCCCAGGCAAATGAGATATCTCTATTGTAGCATTGCAGTAAAACGGGAGTCTGGTTCGAAACTGATTCCACCTAATTAAAGAGAAAAGATGACAAAGTGATTTTGAAAATGAAAGCAGGTTTTACCCTCATTTTCAAAATACATATTTATGTGTTTTAAAGTTTATATACTTTATTAACGAAGTACGAGTTTAGCTTGAACATTTTAATTGTTTCAAAGCTATCTGTTTTATGAAATTCATATGTTTCGAGTTTTATATACTCTATTTAAGGATGTGTTTGAAGTTCATAAGTGTAAGTATAGCTTGAATACTTTAAATGTTTCAAGCCATCTGTTTTGAGAATGCATATATCTTGTGTTCGAAATTGTACGAACAATTGGTAGTGAGTATTTTATAAACTCTCAAGTAATAAACCACTACCAGTTGAAAACCCCATGACGAATGCGGGAATTACTCAAGCTTAGATTAGCTTACCCGGACTTTGTTCGGATCCCCCTTTCAGGTAAATGACAAAAGGCAGTTTTTGATTTGAAGACGAAAACGATGGATCTGCCATTTTGGGAAGTTATACTAAAATAGTTTCCTTATGAAGCCATGTGAATTTTTAGTACGAACTCTTGTAGTAGTAAACAGTACAAAATATGTATTAAGCCCTCAGGGCAGTGATATGTAATATTACAAAGTCTTTAAGTTTTTAGATATGCTCTGAATGTATGATTATACATGTATATCGAAATGTGAAGAGCGGCAGTACCGGACGAATGTGCAAATTTTAAAATAAGAAAGAAAAGAAAAAAAAAAAGTTTTTCACGCTTCCGCAACCACTTGAAACACATCTATTCGATACTGCTGCAGATGCGAGCCTTCGCCCAAGGGTCCTCGGGCCTGAGGGTGGCGGTCACGATGCAAAATCCGTAGAGGGTGGGTTTCGGGTCGTGACACTTCATGTGTGGATAAGATGCTTTATTGAGATTGCATTATGGCATGGTGGAATTAGAGCGTATTGGCATAGTGTGATTCTTTGGACATGGTGTGAGTTGAGCACGTGGTGCTATGCATTATGAGGTTGTAGATCCTGTGGTGAAAAACCCAAAATCGGTTATAGGTACTCGCATGCCTGACGGGTTCCGGACTGTGAAGCGAGACATATTGTGGTACTCGCAGACCAGCAGGGAAGGTCCGTAAAACGAGACATGGGTGTGGTATAGTTTTGCATGAGTGCGTCATGCATACTGTTCATATACTACATTGATGATACTGAATGTCATGTAGATATAAATGTACACTTGCACATGCCACGTCTTAATTTTGTTTCTTACATTAGCATTATATTGTACCAGCAGTTAAGCTGACTCATTCGTGAGATACCATTTCAGATGACACTCTGGCTACGTGAGATTTAGTGATGCCTTAATGAAAGAAAGAACTGAGAACTTTATTTGACCAGTGAGGCGTATTTTGATGTTGTACAAGGGCATAAGCCCTAAACTATTTCATGTTATTTGTATGTTATGATGTAACAGGCAAGGCCTTATAGATTGTATCAGAATAGGAATTGGGTTAGTGTTTGGAATGCATGTGATTATCCTTGATTGTCCTTTATTTCTTTTTTATTTTTATTTTCTTTTAGTTTCGTTACTCGCACCTCAGGTTCGCTGAAATTCGGGGTGTGACAGTCCACTTTATTCAATATAAAAACAATGGCCTTTATTCAATTCGGTTTACATGGCTCGACCGGTTACAAATTGGGTCAGGGTGTTACATTATGCCCTCATACATACAAAAATATACCTCAAGGGCCAAATGTCCTTCATAGTCCACTTCCCCTCCATCCTCCAAAACTTCATCAAGTCTCAAGTACCGGGAGCCTCATCTGTAATATGATATCTATAACACCCCAACCCAGTTAATAAAAATTAAGTCACTAATTAAATATTAGGGACTTAAAAAAATTAGATTGAGATGACAAAGGTTAAAATAAAATAAATATAGGATGAATTAGAACGGTAAGTGAAGGAAATTAAAACAACGAGGCTTCGACTAACAAAGTCGACACGTGAAAAACGTAAATGAAATTATAAGTTTTCGATTTATTAAATCGATATGAATAAGAATACAAGTGTAACACATTGCCCTGATTAAATAACGAGTAAGTTATTAATTATTAATCAGTGACCCCCAATAGAATAATTACGAAAATTTAATCAGGAAATAATAACAATTCCAAAAATAGTTCTAAGACCTAAATTAACGAGGTCTACTTTGGAGAAAATAATACACGACTATGATTTATAAATCAGTAATGAAAGAGTGAATATTAAATTGAATTTACAAAAAGGAAAAATAATGCAAAAAGTTAAAAGTAAATAAGGTAAGTGTCGAACAAGGCATAAGGGGGGTAGGAAAAATGGACCAAAAGTGAGGACAAGGGGTTTTGAACCTTGACCCAAAAATAGGCAAAGTTTTAAAGCCCAAAAAGTAGCCACTTAGGCTGCCTACATTTTCTTTCTTATTTTACAACAAATATATATATATATATATATATATACACACACACACACACACACACACACACATCAAAAGAAAACCCCACCTTCCAAATTGCCCAATCACCTTTCATACAACAAAAGTATTATTTTTAAATTAAAATAAATATGATATGTGATATATATATATATATATATTTGTGTTGCGTGTGTGTAATTCCAAATTAGAAAATTAGACTTGATGGTGTGCAGGTCTAATGTAGAGAGCGAAGTTAAAGAGAGAAAGTAGAGAAGGAGTAGAGAAAGAAAGAGAGATAGTGAGAGAGATAGAGAGATTAAAGGTTGGTTGCCTCAATGCAAGTGGTTTGAAGGAAAGAAGGAAGAAGAAAAGGGGCTAACTATACTTGCAAGGTTGGGGCCATTATGAGCATAAGAGAGGGAACAAACCATCAAGGTTTTCATTTCTCTTTCTTTCTTTTTAAAAACTTTATGTATTGTTTTAGTTGCATTAAGCCTTATGATTTCATGCATGATAGTTAAGGTCTACTGTCACATCCCATAACCCATTCTATGCGGATTACGGTATGCGATCGGTCAGTTAGGCACCCATTGTGGTTTGTGCTTATTAAAAATACCAATAGGTATCCTAACCTCAAGCCATTCACTTGAAATTCTCAAGTATGATGCACTCATTACTTAAATATAAAGCAGCGGATAATAAATCAAGGAATGCATACTAACTTGGCAGAGCATCTAACTAATTTCTGTATTTATATATACAAGTTAACAAAAGAATTACATCTTTACACGTGTTTACAAAATATCCAAAAATGAAATGGAATACAAAAATGGGTTTATCATCACCTAAACTGCCTAACTAACTGCTCGGTCCCTCCTATTCCTTACCACCATCGTCTTCACCTGAAAAATCATAAATGAATGAGATGAGCTTGCACAAGCCCAGTGAGTAACGTAGATTCCTAGCATGGGTTTCAAAAACCAGTTCATATATACATGCATGCTTAAATGTAACTCAAGTAGAATAATGCAGCTCAAGTAGATCGGATCAGAGCAGAACAAAACAGGCAGATCAAAATGAAACAAATTAGGACAGAACAAATCAGATAAGTCAGATCAGGAGCAGCCGCCTGGTCCCTTTGGGGTAGGACTTATACCCACTCCTCGTTAGGAGTAGCCGCCTAGTTTGTCTGGGGTAGGACTTACACTCACCCCTTGATAGAACAGATCAGGAGCAGCTGCTTAATCCATCTGGGGTAGGACTTATACTTACTCCTCGTTAGGAGCTGCCGCTTGGTCCCTCTGGGGTAGGACTTACACTCACCCCTTAACAAAACAGATCAGACTCAACAATATCATAACAAGATATATTAGAATTGAGACAATGTAGGATTATGCCACATGCAGTGCAAAAGTATGCATGAAACCAATGCACTAAACAATACAATATATAAAACAGTTTGATATACAAACAGTATAAAAAAAAATCTAGACATTATAACACTTATACACCTAGGCAGGAGTCCGAGTTACTCACTGTTCACTGAAACAAGTTCAGAATCCCTTCTAGTTGAGTCCAAATCCGGAAGTCCTAGAACAGTAAGAACAGTAATTACAGACATTAATTAATAATTATAAAGTTTGCTTATAGGTCTCCATTGGGTTTTTTGTTTCAGCTTGGTAGCCTATATTTACCATGCACTTATATTATATTATAGCATTTAAACCTCAAATTTAATATACATTCCATGTTTCTCCATCTCATTTAAAAAATTTGCAGGCTGCTTTATTGATATTAGATTTTAATATCCCTTCCAAGCTTCCTAATACACACGCACAACTGTCCACTGCACAATTAAATCCCACGCTACCTAAGGAGCTCAACAGGCAAAATATAATAATAAATCCTTCAGCACTCTGAACTACTTTAATATATTTTGTCAGATTCACTCTTGCATTATGTTTTTCAGCCTCCTGTTTTCATTAAATTCCATAAACATATACCTGCTTGAAATCAAATATCAGCGCAGCACCCATTTAAAATTAAATATCAGTTCATCAAATATTTCATCAGTTATTAGTTCCCCTTCTATTTCGGTTCAGCCAAGATGAACCATAACCAGCGTGCTACGGAAATGGCAAGTAAATTGGCAGGGCACTTCAAATCCTGCTCATCAATCATTTGAAATATCACCATTGTAGAGTAAAATATTATTTAAAAGCTAATATATATACCAGCTTATTATTATAAAGTGTCCTACTCAGAGCTACTGCGCAACAAGTTACATCAGCATTTTTTATTTTTATTTTTTATTTAGCCATGACTGAACAGAGGGTGGATTTCCTAAGCCGCAGCAATGGGTAACAGGTTTAAGTTTAATTATGCTTGGGTAATTCATATAGAAGCAGTCCACTATTGGGACATGACCAGGGAAACCTTCACAATAGTTATAATTCAGGATAGTTCACACGGGGCGTGGTGTAATTGGACTCCTGTACAGCACTACCTCACACACATAATTTCATTCATTTAAAATCTTATGCTACAAAGAACTCAGCAGGATCACGATATAGAATATTATATCCTTCCATCTTATTGTACAGGATCACATTTTTTTTTTTTTTTACGCACAATTTCATCCAATAGTTGAACCATATTGTACTTAAGTCAACACATATTCCGTTTTCAAAACAATAGATCACCTTTACAACTAGAATAAAATTCTATTAAAGATCATCAATTCATGGAATTAGAGGTGATATACCATAAAAGGACAGGCTGATCAACACTTGACACGTATGACCACAGTCCGATTTATGTTCAGCTAGCATGATTCTCGCTCAGCCAATGACATCCAGATCATCACATAAGGTCGGAAGTGACCAAACGAATATATCCAGAACTGATCACAGGGTCCAGACCATAGCTTCAGATCTCGTCACCGCCTTAGCGGATTCCGAGCAGAGAATAAGGAAGCAGTCTCCAATACGGAAACTACCATTTATGATTATCTCCATCTACGACTCAATGCCCACAAGGTAACTGCAATCTCCGATGATCATATCCCTATATTCATGGCGTTGAATCCTAATCAACTTAGGAAAGCTTCGGCCTATATATTAAACCCTAGAGGTACGCTTTTATTTTCATGCTCATTCTTTGGCTTTCAATACAGTCTTTCAATTCTCTTACTTACTTAAGCATCGGAGCGGCTACCGCCGGAGCCAATCCGGTGGTCCTCTGATCATCTTTCTGAGTGTTCTACAGGTCACGGAGCCCTCACGTGTTGCGAGTCAAAAAGTGCAGCATCAGTTTGGCGCCGTCTGTGGGAACCGACTAATCTCTACGTGCTTTATTCGTAAACCCATCTTTTTCCCCACCGGAAAACCATGGCACCGAATCTCCGACCCCGACAGAATACTCAGAGTTCGCAAAACGCTCAGCGTCAGCCGCCTGCTCCACGCACAAGAGGACCAGCGGCCAACCCTATGCGACAAGAGATCGAAGCAATAAAACGACACAATGACCTGGTGCAGGAGCAGTTGCTAGCCATTACTAGAACACTGGCCACGCTCACGCAGAACCAAGCGGCGGCTTCTCCTAGCCCGCCGGTCAACTTCGTTGCAGGAACGCAACCCCCGATTGCCACGGGGAATGAAGAACTTCGTGGGCAGGCCCCCACTAACCAGCCTGAGCACCCTTCAGGCGTTGCTCACGCTGGCCGAGATCCACAGCCATCAACAGTTCCTGGTTGGGGAACATCCGCTTTTGTCCCCGACGTGCATTACCGGAGCACTACTCGAGCCCCAACTCCTAGGGTTTCGGGAGCACCCCCGGCACCACAGGAACCTTATCATGCAGCGCCAGTCCCACCGGTTCGGATTCCTCCTCCATCCGAAGGGCGCACTCCACCCTACTACCCTGAAGCCGAGGCTGTCAGGCAGGGTTCACAAGATGTCAGACTCAGAGACCCGCGAAGGGTAGAGGAGATTGCCGAGTCTATGGACCGGACAATCGGCGTAAGAGGACCTCAGAACCCTCCAGAGCAAGACGAACTGGCCAGGCTGCTCGGAAGACTAGCCACTCCGTTCACCCACGCCATCATGTCCGAAGAAAGGCCTAGAAAGTTCGTGGTGCCCAAATTCACTCTCTATGACGGATCTGGAGATCCAGGGGATCACCTATCTCATTATCAGCATACGATGGCCCTTCACGGAGCTTCAGATGCTTTCATGTGCCGAACGTTCATCACCAGTTTGAAGGGAACAGCTCTGAAGTGGTTCCACAACCTCCCTCCGAACTCCGTTGCCAGCTTTTACGAGCTCGGTAGACAGTTCTTGGATAGATTTATGACCAGCAGAAGGCTCAGAAGGGGGCCAGAATTCCTGCTGAATGTTAAGCAGACCAGGGAGGAATCCCTCCGGGCCTACATTGCCCGTTTCAACACCGAGCTCACTGAGATCACGGATTGCAGCCCGAAGTTCCTTGTTGCGGCCCTTACTGCCGGGCTTGCCCAAGGTGGCTTCAGAGACTCCTTGACAAAGAGCCCCCCGGCCGATATGGCAGCATTGATGGATCGGGCCAAAAAATACATCAACCTGGAAGAAGCCAACCGCTCAGCCCAGAAGGGCAAGGATCAGACCCAGAGGGATTATCCGAAGCGGGAGGACCATAAGAAGGAGGATCACAGAAGAGACTCCAACAAAAAGAGGGTCAGGAGCCCAGAGAAGAAAACAGCTCCCAGAGCTGTGTACAACTCCGCACCAAGGGAGTTCACCAACTTCACGCCTTTGAACACTACTCCGAACCAGGTACTCCGGCAGATCCGAGATCGGGAGAACCTGAGGTGGCCAGAGCCGATCAAAGGAGATCCCAGCCTGCGGGACCAAAGTAAGTACTACAATTTCCATAAAGATCATGGGCATACTACTAACACTTGCAGGACCCTCCGATATGAGATAGAACAGCTCATAAAGAAGGGACGTTTTCGGGAGTTCGTCAAACAAGACGGAAGGCAGAACCCCCAAGAAGACAAGCCTCAGCAGCGGCCAGATCAGAGGCCCGAACAGAGGCAAGAGCAGCGGGAAGGACGAAACGAGCCTCAGAGGCAGAACAACCATGTTATCTACGTCCTCCATGCTGACTCCCCTGTTACAGGAATGTCCAACAGGGCAAGAAAAAGATATGCTCGGGAGGCCAGAACCACCCCAAACATCTTGCAGGTCTCCAACGTCGAAAAGAGGCTCAAGCCAGGGCCAGAGATCCAGTTCACCGAGCAAGATCTAGCAGGGGTACACTGCCCTCACAGTGATGCCCTTGTTATCACCCTCAGAATCGCCAACTTCGAAACTAGAAGAGTCCTAGTCGACACTGGCAGCTCAGTCAATATTCTATTCTATGAACCGCTTAAGCGGATGGGCATAGACCAGGACAGCGTCAAGCCCACCACTGCCGTAATGGCAGCTTTTGATGGCAGCCTCAGCACCCCCCTGGGGAGAGTTGACCTTCCTACCACTATTGGGGAAGGTGAAGGGCAGAAGACCACCATCTCTGAGTACATGGTGTTGAACATGAAGTCTCCATACAACGTCATCATCGGGAGACCCTGGTTACACCAGATAGGGGCGGTCACTTCGACCCTTCATCAGTGTCTGAAGTACGTCCACAATCAGAGCGTGCACTCGGTCCGGGGATGTCAGCCAACCTCACGAGAATGTCACGCTATTGCCCTCAAGGAGACAGCTCCAAAATAGCAATTACAGTACACTCGGGACTGTGCAGATCCGGTTTTCACTCACACTCCCGAGGTGGAAGATTGCCCATCCGGCGTTGAAGAGCCCTTGAGCCCAAGGGGACGTGATAGCCGAGCCAAGCCTGTTGGCAAGCCCATCAAGATACTGGTCAGTTCAGAAGCAGAGGGGCGTTATTTGTACATCGGCCCAGACCTTACGCCCGTCGAGCAGGAAAAGATAGTTAGGTTTCTGAAAAACAACCTCTCTATCTTTGCTTGGGAAACCAGGGACATGGAGGGAATAGATCCTAATCTGATAACTCACAAACTGATGGTAGATCCAGATCACCCCCCAGTCAGACAGAAGAGGAGACCGATCACTCCCGAACGGCATCGGGTTATAGACGAAGAAGTCCAGAGGCTGCTGGACGCCAGGATGATACGGGAAGTTTTCTATCCCGAGTGGCTAGCCAACACTGTGCTCGTCAAGAAGAAGAATGGCAAGTGGAGAGTCTGTGTTGACTATACAGACCTCAACAAAGCATGCCCCAAGGACAGCTTTCCACTGCCGAGAATAGATCAACTGGTTGACGCCACTGCAGGGCATGAGCTTATGAGTTTCATGGACGCCTACTCTGGATACAACCAGATCCAGATGTACCCTCCAGATCAGGAAAAGACTGCCTTCATAACCGAAAGAGGACTCTACTGCTACAGAGTGATGCCTTTCGGATTGAAGAATGCTGGAGCCACTTACCAACGGTTGGTGAACAAGATGTTCAGTCCATTGCTTGGCAGCACCATGGAGGTATACATCGACGACATGCTGGTAAAGAGCCTCCAGAAAGGCAGCCACCTCCAGCACTTAGCCCAGACCTTCGATATCCTCAGACAGCACAAGATGAAGCTCAACCCCTCGAAATGTACCTTCGGAGTTACGAAGGGAAAATTCTTGGGGTACATCGTCTCTCAAAGAGGTATCGAAGCAGATCCCACTCAAATCCAAGCCCTGATTGGACTGAAGTCGCCAAAGACCAGAAAGGAGATTCAGGCACTGAACGGCAGAGTCGCCGCATTGAGCAGATTTATATCCAAGTCCACCGATCGCTGCCTACCTTTCTTTAAAGCTCTAAAGGGCAGCAAGGCTTTGCAATGGACAGAAGAATGCGAGCATTCCTTCCAAGAACTAAAGGAGTACCTAGCCTCTCCAGAGCTCCTGTCAAAACCTGTACAAGGAGAAAAGCTGCTCCTGTACCTAGCAGTCTCTAAGAACGCGGTCAGTTCCGCACTAATCAGACAGGACAAAGGAGTACAGAGGCCTATATTCTACGTCAGTAGGGCACTACTTGACACGGAGAAAAGATACCCAGAAGTAGAGAAGCTGGCCTATGCCTTGGTCATATCAGCCCGGAAGCTCCGACCTTACTTCCAGGCCCATCCAATTGAGATTCCAACTGCCTATCCTCTAAAATCAATACTGAGGAAACCCGAGGTATCGGGAAGATTGGTCAAGTGGTCTGTGGAGGTAGGGGAGTTTGACATAGCATATGTACCCCGAAACTCCATTAAAGGGCAGGCCTTAGCTGACTTTGTAGCCGAGTTCACCCCGGCACTGCAGACGAAGCACAAAAAGTCAAAACTACAAGAACCTGGTTGCTGTATATTGATGGATCGTCAACCGATCAAGGATCAGGGGTAGGACTGGTACTATAGTCCCCTGATGGACTTACATCGGAAAAAGCAATCAGCCTGGGATTTAGAGCTTCTAATAATGAAGCTGAGTATGAGGCCCTAATCTTAGGGATGAAGCTTGCTCTGGAATGCGAGGTTCAGAACCTCGATGTCTTCTCTGACTCCCAACTGGTAGTAAGCCAAGTTTTGGGAGAGTTTGCCATTAAGGATGACAGGATGCTTCGGTACTCCGAATTGGTGAACCATTTAAAGCATTCTTTCCAGACTTTCACTATCCAGAAGATTGAGAGAAGTCAGAACTGTAGAGCAGATGCTCTGGCTAACATGGCCTCCCGTCTCAAGTCCGAAACAGACTCCACCGTTAAAATCTCTTTTCAGCCAGGGTCCAGCATTGAGGAAGCATCAGTTGCTCAAATTAATGAACAGACCCAGAGCTGGATGACCCCAATCCTCCAGTATCTAAAATCCGGGCTCCTCCCAAAGGATAAAAACAAAGCCAAGAGAATCCGAATCAGAGCGGTTCGGTACCTGATCTTGAACAACAAACTTTACAGGAGGTCATATTCTCAACCTCTGTTAAAGTGTTTGGCTCCAGACAAGTCACAATATGTTTTGGCTGAAATTCACGAGGGAATTTGCGGGAATCACAATGGGGGCAGAACTATAGCCCACCGAGCTCTATCACAGGGCTACTACTGGCCCGGCGTGCTGAAACAGGCTAAAGAATATGTTCGAAAGTGTGACAAATGTCAGAGATTCGCCTCGTACCAACACCAGCCTCAGCACGAGCTCATCCCGATTCCCAGTCCCTGGCCCTTTGCTCAATGGGGAATGGACATTGTGGGCCCGTTACCACGAGCACCTCCAAACAGGAAATACCTCCTCGTGGCTATCGACTACTTCTCTAAATGGGCCGAAGCCGAGCCTTTAACGCATATTACAGAGAAGGAAGTCGAAAGCTTCACCTGGAAGAACATTGTCTGCAGATTTGGCATACCACGTGTAATTATCTCGGATAATGGGACACAATTTACTGGTAAAGGCTTCAAGGCATTCTGCGAAAATCTCAACATCAGGCAGCACTTTGCCTCTCCAGGCCATCCACAAGCAAATGGGCAGGCAGAGGTCACCAACCGAACAATCCTCGATGGGTTAAAGAAAAGGTTGGAGCAAGCCAAAGGGAAGTGGGCAGAAGAGCTCCCAGGAGTCCTTTGGGCCTACCGTACAACCAGAAGAACTCCCACGTCCGAAACACCCTTCTCATTAGCCTATGGGACAGAAGCAGTAATTCCGGTTGAAATCGGTATGCCAACTCTGAGGACTGAGGCCTTTGAGCAAGAATCCAATGATCAGCAGCTGATGGAGAACTTGGATTTGCTCGAAGAGAGAAGGGATCAGGCTAGCATCAGGATGGAAGCCTACCAACAAAGAATGGTCAATAAATCCAGGATAGGACTCAAGACAGTCAGCTTTCAAGTTGGAGACTTCGTCTTAAGAAGAGTCTTTCAGAACACCAAGGATCCTACCATGGGAAAGTTGTCACCAAATTGGGAAGGCCCCTACAAAGTAACGAAGGTCGTTCGACCTACCACTTACTGGCTTGAAGACACGACTGGGAAACCTGTTCCTAGGCCATGGAACGTAGAACACTTGCGGAAGTATTATCAATGAAGATTTTTTCTTTTACTTCCTTAAAACTATTCATCTATTAATGCACAGGCCACCAGAGCCTGGTCCATAATGTACGAGTGTTCACTCGGTCCATCTATTAATGCACAAGTCTCATGACTTGGTCCATCTATAATGCACAAGCCTTCAGAGCCTGGTCCATCTATTAATGCACAAGTCTCATGACTTGGTCCATCTATAATGCACAGGTCTTCAGAGCCTGGTCCATCTATAATGCACAGGTCTTCAGAGCCTGGTCCATCTATTAATGCACAAGTCTCATGACTTGGTCCATCTATAATGCACAGGTCTTCAGAGCCTGGTCCATCTATTAATGCACAAGTCTCATGACTTGGTCCATCTATAATGCACAGGTCTTCAGAGCCTGGTCCATCTATCAATGCACAAGTCTCATGACTTGGTCCATCTATAATGCACAGGTCTTCAGAGCCTGGTCCATCTATTAATGCACAAGTCTCATGACTTGGTCCATCTATAGTGCACAGACCTTCAGAGTCTGCTCCATGCTATATAGATCTTAAATACTTGGCTCATAAAATATGCAGGCCTACCGAGCCTAGACTACTCTAATGCACAGGCCTTCCGAGCCTGGTCCGTCTTCAATTAGCAGATTCTGTGATCCAGTCTATCCAAAGGCAGAAGTTCCGAGCATCTATCAACTAAAGTTTTCTAGATCGGAACACCTCGGATCTGATACTTATATTATTTGGCTTATCTGCCAAACAAACCAATACTATGGTTCCAACCAAAGGTGAAGTACTTCGATTCTGGCATTTTTCTAAATTTTTGATTTTATTTTCAGAACAATCGGCAGTGCATTAGAAGGTGCTTAAGTTTCAAAAGAGCACAATCACAGAAAATATCAGATCTGAGAAGAAGAAATTCAACTTTATTGATAACTCAAAAAATTTACATCAGTACCAAGACATTACAGAAGCTATTACAGAAGCTACTACAGAAACTATTACAGAAGCTATTACAGAAGCTATTACAGAAGCTACGCTTGGCAACATAATGGCTCTTCTCCTGGGATGATAAAGGGGCACAAAATCCAAAACCTTCAAAACCGCCTTCATCGGCTCCATTTGAAAGGCAGGAACCCTGAACCCCAGTCTGCATCAAGTAACGCCCAGGCCATTTCATCATCACTATCACTGGTCCCATGACCAACGGATGATAAGGGCTCTGAGCCTCAGGAGACTTTTCATTCTCCACCTTTGTAATCGGCACGACTCCTCAGAAGAGTAGAGCAAGGGTCTCTGCCAAGTCACAGGGGGGAGAAGGTAACCCACCTTCAATCTTCTTCTTCACACCGTCTGTTTCACCCCAGCCACTTAGAGCAAGGGTCTCTGACAGAGCGTGAGGAAGGGGAGGCAACTCACCTTCGTCTTCATCACCAACACTCCAGGCCTCGGTTGAATCAGGGAGGGGCCACCACCAATCGGAGAAATCTCGACCGGATGCCAGAGGAAACAAGAAGACTTGGGCCTCCTTCAATCCTTCCTTGGAGACTGAAAAAAGGGGAAGGTTAACTCTCGGCCACAGGCTCACTATTCCTAACTCAGGCAAAGAATCTTCCATCATCTCCGGACGAATGGGAGAAACTCCGGCAGCATATGAGGTTTCTCTCACGAACAAATCGGGGAGCAAAAGGGTTGAGCGCAACCGTATGCCCCCTTTCCATATATATAGACCCTTAGAGTCCAAAAGCCACCCAACTGAACCGTCGCAACGGTGAAAAAGAGAGTGGCCTCGAAAACCCAAACGACGGTCGAATGACTAAGTGGTGCATTAAATAAGCCTCTTCAATATACCAAGAGACAGAGTACAGAATTCTCAAGACAGAGACCGCAGTCCAGTACTTAAGCTCCCAAAGCGATAAAAAGGGGAACAAAGTCTAAAGTAAATAGACCCCCCATTCAAAGATTCAGACCTACCGGTCTTCACTATTTCATGACAGGTCAAGACATATAGCAAAGACCGAACAGATCGGATATATCCCAATCCCAAGTACTCAGCATACCGAGCATCATAATAACGAGCACAAGCTGCTCGGTTAACCTCACAGACTCTTAATTCAGAGCAGTCTATCTCAGAGCTCTACAGACATCCACTCCCACTCTGTCAGGCTCTATCTATCTGGCTATATCTACTTTCTCGTCTTATTTTAATAAGGCAGATCTATATTCACTATTCAATGACAAGTATTGAAGATTAGAAAGCAACTGTTTGATCTAACATGCAAAGGGTTCAGAGCAGCCACACTTGCAACAAAATTCACAAGAGGGAAAAATACAAGCAGAATCTGAAGAAAAGTCAATCTTATTGATCAAAAGGGAAAATATATTCACTACATCAAAAAAAAAAAAAAAGAGTCAAAAGCCTATAAAAGCCTCAGGATTTCCCAGAGGGGCCTGCGTCCTCTTCCAAATTAAGGGCACGAGCCCCAGCAGTCTTATCCGGATCAGGACGAGATGAGGTAGGTTCAGGAGGAACGATTGATGACACATCAAAGTCCGGGAACTGAAGTTGGAATCTAGTTCGGAAATTCTCAAAGCCGAGCAGGATCAGGTCATCACCCATCTGATCAACTTCATCTTTTAATTCCATCTCAGCCTCAGCTTTGGCTTGACCAACTACCTCCTGAACCTTCTGATCAATGGAACTACGGAGACCAACCAACTCCACCTCAAGCCTCTCAACTTTCTGAGCAAGTATGTCCCTCTCAGACTCTGCTACCTTAAGGCTGGTGGTAGCTTCATTCAGACCCTCTTCAGCAGACTGAATTTTGGAACGGGCTGTTCCGAGCTCCAGTCTCATCTCATTCACCTCCGTCCTCAGCTTCTCGGCCTCCTCAAGGCCCATGGGGGTCACCATCAGAGCAGCTAAACTATGCATGCTCTGTATAAAGCAGGACAGATAAATTAGAGTAAAACAAATGAGCAAACAAGGAAGTCAGGGAAAGGCTTCAGAAGTTACCTTCATCTAGAGAGTCATCATCTCAGTCATCAATTTGGAGGGATCATCCCCTCTGTACCGGTGTGGGCCCTGAGCCCATATCTGATCAAATGCCTTCTTGGCAATTTGATAATCCGGCCCAACAAATGGCTCGGAAGGTGTGGCAGGTGCTTTCCCCTTCCTAGACCTCTTGATCGGACCAGAAGGAGCAGGAGGAACGGCCGATACGGGAACGGTAGGCTCGGCTTCCTCAGCCTCGGCAGGGGAGGGCTCAGGGGAACCAGAAATCAATCTCCTCCTCTTCACTTCTAGAGGAACATCAGGCTCAGCTTGGGAGGAAGCCTCCCCCACCACTTGGGGCTTCGGCACTTCCCACCTCGAGGCTAGCCTCTTCTTAAACTCTGCACTACGGGTGGCCATCACGCGGTCCGGAGTGACGATAACGGTATGAGCTCGGTTAGAAGTTGAAAGCAAAGCCCGGTACTGATCCTGCAGAGCCTTAGTAAACTCGGGCTTCTTCCGAGCACTCTTGACTGCACAAAGGAAATGAAAAATACCATGTTTGTCAGTTCCGAGGATATAAGCAAAGCTAAAGCAAACCCAAGGGAATAAGTCTCACCCCTATGGCCCGTAACACAAGGAAACGACGAGGTCTCTCTGGCCTGGAAGTCCTTATGCTCCCATCCTCCTCCAACGAAGAAGTACCACTTCTTCCACGTCTTGTTGGAAGTAGGAACGGAAGACAGGGGTCGGAACCCCTTCTCAAAGGACATATAGTAGAGGCCCTCTGCCTGCTTGAACTTCAGATCCATATTGCTACGGATCAAGTCCAGAGACACGTCCACTTTGTTCAGGTGCCCCAGCACCATAAATCCTAGAAGATGCCGCCAGCTATTGAGATTCAGGTCGGCGGGGCAGAGCTTGAACCAACAAAAGAATTGCCTGACTAAATCCGGCAATGGAAGCCTTAAGCCCATTTCAAACCAGGCAAGAAAAACACAAATCTCCCCGGCTTTAACATCTTGGGGACGGTCCATGGGTCCTGGAACTCTGCAAGTCACATTTGGGGGAAATTCGAATTTCACCCTCCATTCATCTAAGAGGCTTTGAGTGACGGCACTCTCACCCTCTTCTCTATGAGAAGACCTACCAGAGGTCTCCCCGGCCCTATCTCGGGGCTCTTCGAAAGCATCAACTATTCTAACCCCTGGACTAGGGGGAGGTTCGACAGGCCCCTCCTCAATAATTTCAAGAGCAGGGTTACCTACATCTCCTACAACAGGCGGACCAGCCATCTCAGAATGGTCTCCTACTCCCTCATTCGCAATTTGAGATTCCGAAGGAACAGACATTATTCTCAGACTCAAGAAGAAAGAAGCAAGAGAGGGGGAAAAATCAGTCGAACCTGTTTTCACTTAGAGGATCTGTATTCTTCAAGGTCGCACGAACCAACAATGGCGAATGAAATCTTCTAGCACAGTAAAAATGTCGAGGGAAAGGTCATTTCAAAAATCTCATCCCGTATTTATAAACACGGTATCAGAAGGGACCCACCAAGCCCAAACGCCATGACGGTTCAGAACAATGATGTTCTCGAGAAAACCAACTGTCCGCCCAGTATAATTGTGACCTTGAAAAGACTTAATCACCGACTACGCAATAAATGGCGCCCCAACAATTGTCTTGGAAGGCGAACAAGCGAGATACATAACTCTCTTAGCCCTAGTTGCTTACATCAAACTAGGACTTGGGGGGGGGGAGTAACTGATATACCATAAAAGGACAGGCCGATCAACACTTGACACGTATGACCACAGTCCGATTTATGTTCAGCTAGCATGATTCTCGCTCAGCCAATGACATCCAGATCATCACATAAGGTCGGAAGTGACCAAACGAATATATCCAGAACTGATCACAGGGTCCAGACCATAGCTTCAGATCTCGTCACCGCCTTAGCGGATTCCGAGCAGAGAATAAGGAAGCAGTCTCCAATACGGAAACTACCATTTATGATTATCTCCATCTACGACTCAATGCCCACAAGGTAACTGCAATCTCCGATGATCATATCCCTATATTCATGGCGTTGAATCCTAATCAACTTAGGAAAGCTTCGGCCTATATATTAAACCCTAGAGGTACGCTTTTATTTTCATGCTCATTCTTTGGCTTTCAATACAGTCTTTCAATTCTCTTACTTACTTAAGCATCGGAGCGGCTACCGCCGGAGCCAATCCGGTGGTCCTCTGATCATCTTTCTGAGTGTTCTACAGGTCACGGAGCCCTCACGTGTTGCGAGTCAAAAAGTGCAGCATCAAGAGGTATACCTGCTGCAGATTGGGTAGGTCGTTTGAAGGAAGGAAACCAAGAAAAATTGCGCAGCAGTCGCCCAATCTCTGCTCTGCCCCAGACGTTAGTAGCTAAGGGCTGCTCCTTTCAATTTACTGATTTACAAAATTGGGGTTAACTAGCTTGGCTAGTCCTCAATTAATTATACAGAGATCTAGGCTACCCACTCGGTGTTGCTGATGCGGAAACAGAAAGGAAATATAGGAAAGATCAAATAGTAGGTGAGGAACAAAAGGTATAAATCAGTCGTGATGATCTAGCATCAAAGCATCCTTTCCCGAGCACTGTGCAGTAAAAATCTATAACTGATGGAAAGATCTGGAAGGGGTATGTCGGTGGCTGTCGCTAGAATATTCTACGCGATTCCTAATGGCTCCTCCCGCTTTGTCTCAATATTGCTCATATATAAATAAATTAGCTTTTTATTATTTCCTTTTGAAGTGCAGCAGCAGCTTATCTTCCTCTCTTTTTTTTAGTTATTGTTGTATTTACATATTTGAACACTGAGTACGGAGCACAGAATTCCAGCCCACCTTTTACTTATGCCGTTTCTAACTATTTGTAAATTATGTATACGTCATTTTAAACAAAATGAAGCATTTTATTTGTTCCTAATTTTTAGGATATTACATCTACGATCATGAATAAAACGTAAACATTGGACCTATAACAGTCCTAGAGACCCTAAACCATGAAGATCTACCATTGATGGACCTCTGTTGGAGCACGTCTGAAAACATCTACACCAAATCAAGTTTGGGTTGTCAAGACCTCAAATAGAAGCCATTAATGTTCCAAAAACACTCAAACGCGACCAAAAACTTCAAAATAAGGCCTCCAAAACTTGAGTTGCAGGTTCGAATTTTAAAACCCAACTTGACAAACTCACTATAAAACCTGCTTATGAGAATGCGGACTTAAACCTCATGATGAATGGATCACTATGGAAGAGACCCCATGAATTTTGGGCCAAAATTGAGCATGAACGACCGAGTTGCAGGTCTTGGTATCAAACTTCAAACCACGATCCTGAGCTCAAACTTGAACCCCAAACCAATGCCAAACCATACCTTGGTGTTCCATAAATGTTTTGGGATCGTAAATAGAGAGATTCAGTGAGTGGAAATCCACAAAATTGGAAGTTTTGATTTGCAGCAATTAGGGCTACAGTGCGGGGAGTTGAGGAAGAAGATAAACAATAATCAGATCGGGTCATGGGTCGGATCCGAGTTCGGGTCGGGACCCGACCCGTTGCATAAATGGTCTTAAGTGGAACGACAACGTTTTGGGGTTAAAGGGTTTTAAATTTAAATTTGAGTTGGGCTGTTTAGCTACGCAGACAGGAGCCAATTTAATAACCCCAGTTGTAATGGCAATACCTTATCCTCGTTTGGCCCCTCTGTCCGTTGTTTGGACTAGGAAACTTTTGAAAAAAAATGAGAGCACCAACTGTTCCACCGAATCAAACCCACAACCCCTCACCCCACATAAATCTAAGTCCACACGCGTGGCCACTGTGCCAGCCACACCCTTGTGAAATAATTCGATAGAAAATAATATATATTATATAAACATGATATTAAATTAATTAAATTAATATAATTAATTTAATAGTAGCAGAATAATTTGTTGTCCAAATTAAATAAATAAATAGTGCAATTTGACTATTTTGGACATTCTGGACCCAATGGTGGGGTCCATTTTATGAGACCGGACTCTGAAGATTTAAGACACGTAAAAGTGTAAATTACCAAATTACACTTAATGTGCCGAAGCCAAATAAAACGTCGAGAGGGTCTAAATTGACTTTCTTCGACATTCTGAACCCAACGGTAAGGTCCATAATACCAAAATAAGTACGAAAAAATAATTCACGTGAAAAATAAAATTTATTTAATTAATATGAGTAGGCCGGTTAAAAAGGGATAAGATCAATCTTAGGGGATTAGGGTACGTCCAGCCTAAAATTAAATGAAGAGCATCAATTTAGGAATGATTTGAAGTAAATGAGGAATTAATTGAAGTCCTGGTGAATTTGATTTTTAGGAATTACAAGAGAAAAAGAAAAGCCCACTAGTAGCGCCAACCCGGGGGATCAAGGTGAGTAATCTTGTACCTTGAAGTGGAGGTTTTTAAATCTCCATGGATTCTAAAGTAAATTGAAGTTTAAATATTCTGAAGTGTTTTCATGTTTAAAAATCTGTAGTAATTCCAAATTTAAATTCTCGTATTTATATGCTTTATACAGTCGTTTTATTTATAAATTCTAACATGGCATGTAAAATTTACAACTTGGTATTTCTGGTAGATAATACGTTTATTTTTTGCATACCCATGTAAATGTCAATTTTATTAAATGCTTCTTGAATTAACTACTTTTATTCTATCTATGCTTTAATAAATTCCTATACATCATGATTTAAATTCCTAAAGCTCATGTGTTAAATGTTTCAAGTATTGTCCTTCAAGCGTTTAACAATTCCTTTAAATTGTTCATGTTTTGAATACTCATGAAAATTCATTCTTTTTATTGAAGCCATATTTTTAAATGTTCATCAAAAGCATTTCTTGAAGAAGCTATATTTTTAGATGCTCATAAAAAGCTTTTCTTAAAAAGTCATGTTTTTAATGCTCGTGAAGCACAAGTTTGAAGAAACCATGTTTTCAAAACTCTTTGAAAAGCATCATTGAAGAATTAAAACATTTTGGAAGATAATGGTGCATAAGCACCACAACTGATATTGGGTTCCTTCGAAACTCAATTGACATGAAGAATACCAGGTAGTAGGATCTGATCCCCTAGGCATGAGATATATCCACGAGAAGTAAGACTAGAATTTGGTTTGAAACGAATTTCCCCTAATTAAAGCGAAAAGATGAAATGTTTTAAGAAATGGTAACAAGTTTTGAACCCCCATTTCATGAATCAGGTTTTTATATAACCTCTTGTTTTAAAAGAATAAGAAATTTGCATCCTCTTATTCTTATAGAAAGGATTTCAAATTATTTCCTTCACTTTCAAATGGCCATTCTACACATGTTTATAAATTTTGTTGCATATTAAATGCTTTAAAAATACATCATGTTACGTGATTTGAAGAACTCTTGTAACACCCCGACTTTGCGTAATTAATAATTAGTGTTAATTATTAATTAATAACTGGCTTATAGAATGATTAGGGAATTAATTATGATCCCGACAGTTTCCATGGACCGATTAAATAATCAAATATGTCTAGGGGAAAAGGGTATGATACCCAAACCCAATTACTGGTTAAATCGGTAAATAATGCCGTTTTAACACTAACGGAACCCGAATTAGCTAACCCGAGAAATCCCGGATGATTAATAAATGACACGGAACCTCTGACACTGAAGAATACTGAAATACGGAACTCTCGGAACAAACCGCGTCGAAAAATGAGTTACGGAATGAAAGTTACGAAGGAAACACTGAAACTGAATTACTGCGCAACCAAACGTGGCCTTAACCGAAAATATGGAAAAAATGGCCAAATAGGGGCCAAGGGAAACCTTTGAGTGAAAAGAAACCTCATCCAAAAATTACCAACTGGGCTACTATTATCTTTGTGTCTATATATACAACAGAAATGTATATAATACTGAATTATCCTAATCTGCCACCAAAACTGGCCAATGGCCATTCATACAACACCACACCCTTGCATCACCCCTAGCTCCCTAGCTCATCATCACCCTACTTCAGCCATGATGACCTCTCCTCCAACCAAAATACATGCAGATTTATCATGAGGTTGGGAGATGTATTGAAGAAGAAAATTTGCATTACAAATCTCCATATGTGTATTGGAGGAGGGAGAAATCAGAAATGGGTGCATGAGATCTGCTAAAGAGAGATTGGGTTAGAGAGAGAGACTGCCAAACCAAGTGTATGTGTATGTGCATGTCCATGTGTGTGTGGCCATGGAGGTGCCCAAAGGAGGAGGAACTAAGGAGGCTATGTGCTGCACGGCTGGGACTGAGGCACACCTGGGGTGCCAAGGATCCGAACTGGACCATCGAAGAGCAGGGAGCAGCCACTGCTTGAGAGGTAAACACCTCAAACTACAAAACCGTCAAATTTTCTGTTTTGATTTATTGGTACTGCTCTATTTTTGAGCCATATAAACTATATGTATGCACTACTGAGAGGCCTGGGATTGTTATAGAACAATTGGGAAGGTCGGACAGCCCTGAAACCCCAAAACTGTAGCAAAAATCCGCCATTAATGACCTCCTATAACAGGTCTGAAATGGCCCTCACCAAATTGAATTCTATTGGTTTGAACATGATCTAGACATTCCTAGGGTTCCAAATACCACTATACGCGACTGAGACTCACACGGGAAGGCCCTCGAATTTGAAATTATTCTTTTCTACCATGGAACCCAAAACCTGAGATAGGCTTGTAAACTGAAATTTATAAATGGGGAATTGAAGCCCCTATCCTAAGGGTCACAACAAGCCAAGAATCGTGCGATTTGGTTGAGAAACAAGGCCTCACGACCGAACTGAAAATCTGCACGATAATCAGGTTGTACAGAGCTTAATCCTTAGATTTGAAGCTCAAAATCGATGCCAAGTTGTTGCTCTAGACCTTAGGAACAATTTGGGATGAAAATCAATTAAAAGCCCTATTTGAAACTCCACGAATTTGAGAAATTGCAAACCTGTAAATTAGGGCTACAGTAGCAGAAAGGGTTGGGGAAGATGGAGTCAACTCGAGATTCCAACCGAGTTGGCGAGTCGACTCGGGCACGTGTCAGGCAGTAAGCATGCCACCGCAATAATTGGAACGGCACTGTTTAGGGTTTTCTGTTTTAAATTAAATTGAACTCCGGCCTGTTTGGCTTCTCGGATAATAAATTAAAATCAGGGTTCTAAGTTAACCTGATCACGGATAAGGCCCAAATCAGGATAACTGGGACATGTTATCCCGGTTTTCCTGAAGACAGTGAACCGGTTGGCTTTCTGAATTTTGGACTGGTTCAGCCAGTTGACCCCTGAACCGTTTGGTTTGAACCTTAATTTACTGAATTTACGTTTTGACCCCTAAAGATTTATGAAATTACGAATTTGTCCCCACTGTTTAACAGAATCCTACTGTGGCCCAGAACATTGAGAAATTATTCATTTAAGCCCCTGGAAAATTAATAAAATAATAAAATAATTATTTTATTAAATAGGTAAAATTACGATTTTACCCCTGGACATTAAATATGTCAAACGGAGTCCAAATAAATTAAATAAATAGTGTATTTTCACTACTTCAAATATTCTGGACTCAATGGTACAGTCTAAATTGGGAAATTATGTACCGAAAAATACAGACCTGTAAGTGACAAATGACTGAATTACCCCTAAAGATACCCAGGCCCAATTAAACATAAAAGATGGTCCAAGTTAACTATGTCGGACACTCTGGACCCAATGGTGAGGTCCATTTTATGAACTGAGGTGCCGAAAAATATGACCCATGAAATTACCAAAATACCCCTGATACTGTACGAAGCCCAAATGAAGTCCGATTGGGACGAAATTAATACCAATAGAAGCCTAGATACTGGTGAAACTGTAAACATGATTAAACGATGATTCGGAGTCAGCATCTTACAAAACGTAAAATGACCAAAATACCCCTGAGCACAGTAAGTGCAAAGTAGAGGTCAAATAAAGGTCAAACTGATCTGATAAATTATCATAGGGATAATTATGAACACTGAAGGGCTAAATAAGACTCCGAGACAGTCAATGCATAAAACAAGAAATGACCGATGTGTCCCAATGATCAAAAGCAGATACCAAACGAAGTCCAAAGGACTTAAAAATTTACATATGAGATATAAAGACTATTCTGAGGACCTTGACAGGGCCGGTGCAAGAGTGATAAAATGACCGTTTTGCCCCTAAGGTTGAATAAGTGATTGACTGATAACGATTGAAGTCTAAATGACTTGGGTTATAATCTTGATGACTGCTAAGCCTAATTTGAGAATAAAATAGCCCTAGATGAAACCCGATAAGAGGGCGATAGGCTACTAGGCTATCTTAGGTAATCCGATAGACACCTAAGATGACGAATAAGACCTGAATGGATAAATTCTGATCTGTCTGTGATTGATGATGATTGTTCAGGATATACATGGTGATGCCTGACGTACTTGGAGGTTATCAGATTGTTTATGCAAGGAGATAACCGTAACAGTTGTGAGTAACTTGAAACTTCTGGCTTGGTGTATAAGTACACCGTCTAGTTACTGTATTTTGATTCACTGTACTATTTTATCTGCCATACTGTTTAAATGCATGTTTTTAAATGCATACTCTTTTATAATGTATTATACGTGACATGATTTTGTACTGTCCTGCGCTCCCGTTCAGTTCGGGTCTATCCTGTTCTGTTGTATGGTCTGTCCTGGTTTTGTTCTGTACTGTTGCGTCTTGTGAGTAACCCTGACTCTTGAATTGGTGTATAAGTACACCGTCTAGTTACTGTATTTTAAAATACTGTACCAAACTGTTTTATCTGGTACACTGATTACATGCTTTTACTCAAATGCATGATTTCTATTCTGTCTAGCTTCTCTGTTCTGTACTGAAATAAACCGATCACTGTTTTTAACTGGTTCTGAAAGAACAACTGACTCTTGGTACCATTTCAGTCTTGAGCACTATATGAGCATACTGCACTGTTTAATCTGTGCATACTGTACTGTTTATACTGTTTTGCTCTGCTCATTACTGACCTGTTCTGTTACTCTGATGTTTTAACTGATCTGTTCTGTTACTCTGATGTTTTAACTGATCTGTTCTGTTACTTTGATGTTTTAACTGATCTGTTCTGTTACTCTGATGTCTTAACTGTTCTCCGAGTTTTAATACTGTTTCAAATGAACGTATTTAACGATGTTTTTAACTAGTTCTGAAAGAACAACTGACTCTTGGTACTACCTTAGTCTTGAGCACTATATGAGCATACCGCACCGTTTAATCTGTGCATACTATACTGTTTATACTGTTATACTGTTATGCTCTGCTCATTACTGATCTGTTCTGTTACTCTGATGTTTTAATTGATCTGTTCTGTTACTCTGATGTTTTAATTGATCTGTTCTGTTACTCTGATGTTTTAACTGATCTGTTCTGTTACTCTGATGTTTTAACTGATCTGTTCTGTTTGATCTGTCTGACCTGTTCTGTTTGATCTGTCTGACCTGTTCTGTTTGATCTGTCCTGACCTGTTCTGTTTGATTTGTCCTGATCTGTTCTGTTTGATCTATCTGACCTGTTCTGTTTGATCTGTCTGACCTGTTCTGTTTGATCTATATTGACCTGTTCTGTTTGATCTGTCCTGACCTGTTCTGTTTGATCTGTCCTGATCTGTTCTGTTTGATCTGTCTGACCTGTTCTGTTTGATCTGTCCTGACCTGTTCTGTTTGATCTGTCTGATCTGTTCAGTCCTGTTTGACCCTGACCTGTTTTGTTTGATCTGTCTGATCTGTTCAGTCCTGTTCCACCCTGACCTGTTTTGTTTGATCTGTCTGATCTGTTCAGTCCTGATCCGTCCTGATTTGTTATGTTTGATCTGTTCCATTCTGACCTGTTTGCTCTGTCTCGATCTGTTCCATTCTGTTCTGTCCCGTCCTGTTCTGCTCAATACTGATCTATCATGTTCTTTGATGATGTACCTGTATCTCTGACTGACGTATTATTTCCGCTCAGTTTTGTCTTGTTCCGTTCTGTTGATGATATACCTGTATCTCTGGTTGATATATTGTTTCCGCTCCATTCTGTTATGTTCTGTTTTGTTTTATTCTGATTTGTTATGTTTTATTCCGTTCTGTTCGGTTATGATTTGCTATGACCTATTCCATTCTGTTCGGTTATGACTTGTTATGTTCTATTCCGTTCCGTTCTATTATGTTTTATTGTGATCCGTTTTGACCTGTTCTATTCCGATCTGTTCTATTCTGACCCGTTCCATTCTGACCTGCTCTATTCTGATTTGTTGTGCTTTGCTTCATCTTGCTCTGATTTGTTATGTCCTGCTCTGCTCAGTTCTGCTCCGTTCTAACCTGTTGTGTTCTGTTCTGTACGGTTATACTTTATATAGTCTGTTATGTTCTGTCTGTCCTGATCTATTGTTTTATTTTGTGCAGTCCTGCTTTATTCTACTAAAACTGCATTTAAAGTAGATTTATAAAACTGCTATTTCAGAAACAACTGAACTACCCTTGTGCTTTGTAAACAACAATGGTTTGAAACCCATGACAGGGAACCTGTGTTACTCATTGGGCTTTTCGAAGCTCACCCCATTTCCTAACATTTTTCAGGAATGATATCTATTGGATCTGATGGCACTGATCTGTGGAGACTAGATTATTGAGGATTGAATTTGTTTAATCAGGTGAGTGATGTAATACGACTGACTTGACTGATATGTACTGGATATAGACATGGCTCATGGATTTAAACGGTACTCTAGAGGTTATAGTTCTACTCTGTTGTTATATGTCGGATTATAGATGTGCTCTGAGGTTAGAATTGTTAGCTGTTAGATTTTAGACTTGCTCTGTGTGATACATATCCTATAGTGGATACATGAGTTGCATTCCCTTGACAAAAAGTTTTTAAATTCCGCTGCATCTGACCCTACAGTCGGAGTGCAATTCACTAGAAAGTTTAGAAATTGCCTTTGGTTGGTCGCGTGGCGGCTGACTGGCATCACGTCCTCGACATCCGCGTAGGGTGGGGTTCGGGATGTGACAACTCTTGTATTCTGCGATAATTGAAATATGTGCCTAGTTTGAATGCCTTGTATGCTTCACACTATCTTTTTGAAGAATCCTGTATTCTGTATCTGAAGTATATATATAATTGGTAGTGTACGTTTATATGAATCTTTCTTATAATTTACTCACTACCAGTTGAAAACCCATGACAAGGTACTGGAATTACTCACTGGGCTTGTTGAAGCTCACCCCATTATCCCAACATTTTTCAGGCATTGATGATGAATATGAGCCTTGCCTAGTTTGAGGACCGGTGATTAGCAGCTCCTTTATGATCAAGGACTTTTGGAAATATTAGGACCCATAGTTGGTCAAATATTATTGTAGCAATTTTAGACAAATATGTCACGACCCTGAATCCGGCCTCTGCAAATTAAGGGAATCGCGACCGCCACGGCGCCGAATGGCTGTGCGATAGGGCCAGGACTGGCAAATTGCGGAAGCGTGAAAACTTTTTCTTTTCGCACGCCCGCCCTGTACCGTTGCTTTTTCTTCTTCTTCGGAGCGATAAACAATTATTATACATTCAGAGCATACTAAAAAATTTTAAGTTTTATATAATACATATCTATTTGCCCCTTGGGGCTTAAATATATAATTGTCCAAAAATTACTACAAAAAAATTGACCAACTATGGGTCCTAATATTCCAAAAATCCTTGATCATAGTGGAGCTGCTAATCGCCAGTCCCTAAATTAGGCAGGGCTCCCATTCATCATCAATACCTGAAAAGTGTTAGGGAATGGGGTGAGCTTTAAAAAGTCCAGTGAGTAATTCCAAAACTTTGTCATGGGTTTCAACTGGTAGTGGGTTAGTTTAAGAGAGACTTCATATAACATACACTACCAATTGTACATATACTTCAAATACAGAGTATAAGAATCTTCAAAACACGTAACACGAAGCATTTAAAGCATTCGAGTAAAAGCAGATATTTCATGTATGTAAGTACAAGGAACTTCATGGAACTTGTAACACAAAGCATTTAAAAGCATTCGAATGAGGTATTAATTATGTAGTTGAAACTTGTAATACATACAGGGTGACCATTTAGTGGCCACGAATGTTTGAAACATTTACTCGTAAACATAATGCATGAAATCCTTTTCATGAGAATAGAAAGATGCAAATTTCTTCTTCTTTAAAACATGGGGTTATGTAAAAACCCAATTCAGATAAATGGGCGTTTAGACACTTGCTACCATTTCTGAAAACATTTGTCATCTTTACACTTTGATTAGGTGGAAATCTGTTTCGAACCAGATTCTAGTTTTACTTCTCGTGGAGATATCTCATGTAATACCTCGACCCGAGATACCGGGTCACATGACACGTATTACGAGAAAAAGAAAATATTATATATATATATAATTAATTAATTAATGTATAAGAAATGTATATATATTAATTAAATGATATATGTATATGTATAAAGTGAAGTATGTATGTATGAATATGAAAGCATGTATGTATGTAAATATGTATATGAATAAAGTAAAAGATGAAAAGTGTGAATAGTATGTGAAAGGGGGTGTGTGTGTGTGTCGGTTGGTGTGTGTGTGTGTTGTCTTGTATATGTGTGTATATGTATATATATGTATATATTATATGTATAAATATCACAAAAATTTAATGTAAAACAAGCTTGGGAAGAACAAAATTAATAAGAAGTGAGGGCTATGTAGGGCTATGAAATCAGAAAGAAGAGAGAGAGAACGGAGAGAGAGAGAACGGAAGAGAGAAAGAGAGGTCGGTTCCCTTTTCTTTAAAAGGAACAAGCATGCATTGCATGCTTGTTTTGTAAGAAAAGGAAAGCTAAGGAACTAAAGGAGAAGAAGAGAAAGAAAACCAGAAAGAAGAGACATAGAGCCCATGACCAAAAAGGTGAGAAATGTTCAAAGTTATCATTTTCTCTCTCTAGAATTTTGATTGATAGGAACTGTTTTTGAGTTGTTTATATACATAGAATGTTATATATATGTCTAAGAATCCTATCAAGCATGAAATTAGAACTTGGAAACAGTTAAAAACATGTAACCCACGAACAACCGCCATTAAAGGACCTTGCTCAAGCAGGTTTGAATCGAGTTCCATCAAAATGGTTTTGGCTTACCGAAACTTCAAACAGAGACTAAGAGGGTTTTAAAAACCCTAATACGCGATCAAAAATCAAAAGAAAAACCTTCCAAATATCGAGTTGCAGGTTACGGGTTTAAGACCCAATCCTTTAAACTCTGTGTTAAATTGATATTTAAGAATGAGATATGAATCCCCATGAAGAGGGGATCATAACAAACGAAACCCCATGAATTTTGGTTCAGAAATGAGCATAAACGACCAACTTACAGTTTGGATTATTCCGTCCTAAACTGAACATATGAAGAGGTTTTAAGGCCTAAAATGAATGCCAAACTCTTAACCAATGTTCCAGAAATGGATTAGGTTAGAAACAGTAGAGATTGGTTGAGTAGAAAGTCACGAAATAGAAGGAAAAGGGAAAACTGTAATTAGGGTTTTCAGTCGGTCTCGTGGGGAAGAAGAAGACAAGTCAACTCGGCCTTTAAATGAGGCTGAGTCAACTCGGACAGGTGGCAGCCTCTGGGCTTGCCATCGAATAAATGAAATGACAGCGTTTCAATAAGGTTTTAAAATCTTTTAAACGGTAAGGCTGACGTCATCATGACGTCAGCAACACGCACAAAACCTGATAGACCGGTTGGTTTGCAACTGAACCGGACCGGTTCACTTATACTTGGACCGAACCCTTTGGTTTTCAAATTTATTTAAAAAATAAATAAACCAACACTTTTGTTAATTACGGATTGACCCCAACTGTTTTGGGAAATTTCACTATGGCCCAACTGATGAAGAATTTATGCAATTAAGCCCCTGAAAAATAATTAAATAATAAATTTAATTATTTAATAAATAAGTAAAATTACTATTTTACCCTTGGGTTATAAATAGAGCAAATGAAGTCCAAATTAAGCATATTAATAGTGTATTTTTACTATTTTGGACATTTTGAGACCAATGGTAGGATTTGTTTTACGAGACAGGACCCGAAAAATAAAGTCACGTAAGGGGTAAATGACCAAAATACCCCTTAATCAAAATTAACAAGTCATTAGTGTATTCTTACTATCTCGGACCTTCTGAGTCCAATGGTGAGGTCTAAATTACGAAACGAAGTACAGAAAAATATGACACGTAAAACGATAAATGTCCATTTTGTCCTTTTACATGCAAAAGTCCAAATTAAATTTTAGGAAAGCCTAAACAGACTTTCTTAGACACTCCGAACTCAATGGTAGAGTCTATTCGACCAAGAGAAATGTCTAAAATAAAAAGACAGAAAATTTGATGAATAGCATCTGTCAGGTGACTATAAATTAGAGTAATACCAAAGTACTAATACTACGGCACATACGAGAACATGAATTACGAAAAGACACGACAACACATCAACCTTAGAATAAAACTTCTAACTCATAAGTTGTTCTTAGGTGATAAACATGGAAGCGCAACCAAAGAAATTCACCATCATGAATAAAGCCCAAAGGGCTAAAGATCCCAAGCAACAAGCTTTCATGAAAGACCTATTGTGGCAACAAAAGGTAATTGAAAAGCACATAAGAATCGCCAAGGCCACTGAGGTGATTTCGGTTAGACCCTTTATGCATAAATCACCCACCAGGGAAATGGTAGCTGAGGCTAATAAAAAGAAGGAGGAAGCAAAGAAAAGAAAAGAGGAAGAAAAAGAAAATACCGAAACCTTAAGCGAGTGGGTCAAAAGGTAATGCGTGTTTATTACTCATTTTATACGATACCACTATAAGATAAGTTGTAGTTAACTTATGTAGTAAAGGAAAAAGTTAAGTTTAGTTAATTAATTTCATTATGAAATTTACGAGTCTTTTTCTAAATTGTTTAGGATAAGGGCTGATAAGGGCAAGACTCCTCAGTAGGGTCTATGGTATATGAGGTGAGTAACCCTACATTCGAAGTGGAGATTTTACTTCACATATTTCAATGAAGTTTTGAGTTCAAGTTGTGAAAAGTATTTGAATATCGAATTCAGTTTTCATACATCTTTTGTTTTAAATTTCTCTGCTCAGATAGTAGATTTATTTACAGTCCTTTTTAAATATGCCTTAGCATGTTTGAGTTTTATTGCAAAATCTCTGAGATATATTCTGAATTCGTATATTCTGAAAATTTAAAGTTCTATTATAAAGTTATATACCTTATATTTGAATGCTCTTAAATAGTATTTATAAGAAGAATTCATGAGATAAAAGTAGTTTTCTTGAAGTACAAGATAACTGTGCATAAGCTCGAGACGGGGTATTGGAGTTCGCAAGGGACTCTATTATCTTGTGGAGCCGACAAGCTTTTGGGTCCTACGGAACTCAATGGATTGTCAAATGTCTGGTAGCAGGATCTAATCCCACAGGCAAAAAGATATCTCGACAAGAGTAAAATGGGAGTCTGGTTTGAAATAGATTCCAAGAGTAAAAGTGAGAAGAAAAGATATTTGGAAATGAAAGTAGATTTTAAATCCTCATTTTCATATTTACATGTTTGAGTTCACATATACTCTATTTAAAGAAGAACACAATTTTAGCTTGAACACCTTACATGTTCCAGAGTTACGAGTTTTGTGGATACATATATTTTGTATTCAGAGTTACAAGTTTTATATTAAAAGCATATGTTAGCTTGAATGATTTAAATGTTTCAAAGCTATGAGTTTATTGAATGCATATATATTCTGTGTTCAAAAGATACGAACAATTGACAGTGATTGATTTATAAACTTTTATGAACTAAAACCACTATTGATTGAAATTCCATGACGAATGTTGGAATTGCTCACAAGTTTAGATTAGCTTACCCGGACTTTGTTCGGACCCCCTTTTTAGGTGATTGATAACAGTTAAGTTTTGAAGACGGTGCGTTGCTGGCTTATGGAGATTTGATTGGCTGATCCTTTTTGATGTTATGTAATGTTTAATAGTACTTATGTTTCAGATACAATATGATAATATGTATAAACCCTACAGGGTAACTTAATGGTTGTATGATATAAGTTTGTAATATTTTAGTTATGCTTTGATCGTATAACCATGTGTATGCATATGTTAGAGTGGCAGTATCGGGCGGGGTGCTTAAATTTTAAATAAGAAAAGAAAAAGTTTTCACGCTTCCGCAAAACACAGGCAGCACCGCTGTCCGATACCGTTGCTTACAGGACCGTTCTGCCCAATGGCCCCCGGGCCTGAGGGTGGCGGGTCACAATCCGAGGATCCGCACAGGGTGGGTTTCGGGTCGTGACATCTCATGCCTGGGGGATCAGATCCTGCTGTCGGGCATTCTTCATGTCAATTGAGTTCCGGAGGAATCCCAATATCATTACTTGGTGCTTATGCACAATTATCTTGCAAAAATATGACTTCTTCATGAAATGCTTTTTATGAGCATTTAAAAAAAATGGCTTCTTCAATAATTGCTTTTCATGTACAATTAAAAACATGGCTTCAATAAGAGAAAGAATTTTCATGTGTATTCAAAACACGGACAATTTAACAGGGCTTTTAAATATTTGGAGGACAATAATTGAAACATTTAACATAAGAGTTTCAGGAATTTAAATCACGATGCAAAGAATTTATTAAAGCGTAGACAGAATAAAAAAATTTAATTCAAGAGGCATTTAATAAAACTGACAATTACATGGACATGCAGAAAATAAACGTATCATTTGTCAGAAATATCAAGAAGTAAATTTGCATGCCATGTTCGAATTTATAAATAATTACGATAGAACGTTGGAATATAAAGCATATAAATATGAGAGTTTAGAATTTGAAATACAGCAGATATAAAGACACTTCAGAATATTTGAACTTAAACTTCTTCAGAATCCATGGAGATTAAAACCTCCACTTTAAAGTACAAGATTACTCACCTTGTTCTACTGGGTCAGCACTACTGGTGGTCTTTCCCTTTCCCTTTGAAATGCCTAAAAATCAAATTCATCAAGACTTCAATTAATTCTTCATTTACTTCAAATCATCTCTAAATTGATGATTTTCATTTAATCTTAGAACCGACGTATCCTAATTTCCTGAGATTTGTCTCACCGGTCTACTTGTGGTGACTTAATAAATTTTTATTTTTCACGTAACTTATTTTTCAGCAGCTATTTTGGTATTTTGGACCTCACCGTTGGATTCGGAACGTCGAAGAAAGTCAATTTAGACTTTCTCTGATTTTTATTTAGCTTCGGTCATGTGTAGGGGCAAAATGGTAATTTATTATTCTTGTTCCGGACCTATCGTGGTCCTCAGAATACTCCACATATCTTATATATAAATTTTTAAGTCTTTTGGACATCATTTGGTTTCTGCTTTTGATCATAGGGACACATCAGTCATTTCTCATTTTGTAAGTTGATTGTTTCGAAGTCTTATTTACCTCATAAATTTTGATAATTATGCTTATGACAGTTAATTTTTGGCCTTTACTTGTATTTCTTGTACTCAGGGGTATGTTGGTCATTTATATTTTATAACATTCTGACCCCGAACCATTATTTAGTCACATATACAAGTTCACAATTTTTTTAGGCTTTTATTGGTATCAATTTCCTCCAATTTGGACTTCATTTGGGTTTCGTATTGTATTAGGGACATTTTGGTAATTTTATATCTTATGGTGGGACCATCCCGGAGTCCCCGGATGTCCAATTTGACATTTTCATTGTGTCCGAAATGCTAAAAAATGTTAAGATGGCCTTTTCCGGATCTCAATTTGGACTTTATTTGCTTAATTTATGGCCAAGGGTAATTTCGTCATTTTAAACTATTTGTAAAATAATTTAATTAATTTAAATTATTTTTTTTCAGGGATTTATTTGAATTAATTCCTCAAAAGTTGGGCCAAAATAGAATTTTTCAAAACTATTGGGGTCAAACTGTAAATAACCAAAGTTTTGGTTTTCTTATTTTAAATTTAATAAGTGAGCCAAAGGGTTCTTTATTTGGAACCCTAAACCGGCCTAATAGTATGGGAACCAGCCGGTTCACCTAACCACACAGAACCGGAATAACATAACCCCATTGTTTTCCTTATTCGTGGTTTGGTTAACTTTTAATTCCCAGTTCTAATTTATTACCTCTGCAACCAAACAGAGGGAATTCACTCAAGTTTAACCCTTAAACAGCGTCGTTCCAAGAATGCGGTGGTTAACCCACAAGCTGACACGTGTCTGAATCGACACGGTTGGTTTGAGCGAGTTAGGCGAGTTGACTCAGTCGACTCATTGTCCTCTTCATCACCTAGGGTTACTGTTGCCCTAATTCTTAATTTTCTTTGTTTTTGATTTCGTGGGTTTTCAGTCATTCAACCTCTCTGTTTTTGGCCCCAAACCATTTCTGGAACACAAGGATAGGGTTTGGAATTAGTTTCTTGGATCGAAATGGATCAAGACACAAGATTCCACATCACCATTGTGGTCTGTAACAGGCTCGGTTCAAGCTTGTTTTTGAACCGTTTTAAATGATTTTTGCTTTATTTTATTCCTGGTGTAAGGGGTTTCAATCCCTCATTCTTAAAATCATGTTTTGGTGTAAGTTTTTGAGATTGATCTTCACGACCCGAACTTGCAACTCTAGTTTTAGGGCTCATTTTTGAGCCATTTCACTTGGTTGTTGTTGCGTTTTAAACCCTATAGCATCTAGTTTAAGGCCCAATGTATGACAGACAATTTCCACTAAGTGAGTTCAGATCGACCTTGAGGTTGGCTGTCAATGGCAGTTGGGGTTTGGGTCACTATTTTTAAGGCTATCTAAGTCTCCTAACTTGGCTTCTTTTCACTCTCCCTCACATGATACAACAATTTAAGGCCATGCATGCAAAAGGAACTCAAAACAGTTGCAAAAATGGGAGATTTTTTAGATAGAGAAAAATTAGTGGGCTTGTGTTTTATACCTTTAGACAGTGGTGTCTCCCCCCCTCATTCTCTTTGATTGTGAATCTCCCTCAGGTCAGGTAGCCATGCAAGCAACCCTTTCTTCTCCCTCTTCTTCTTTCTCTCTCCTTCTTCACTTTCTCTAACACACTCTTTCTCTAGGTTTGTCTCCCTAGTCGACTTTACTCTCACATCAAGTCTGATTTCTGATTCCCCTCACTTCACACACGCAACACTTCATATATAATCATATATTATACATTTATTTTAATTTAAAAATAATATTTTTGTTGCATGAAAGGTGATTGGCCAATTTGGGAGGTGGGGCCTTGTTATTTTATACATATATACATATAATTTGCAATATAAGACACAAAAAGTGGGCAACCCAAGTGGTATTCTTTTTGGGCCTTAAAACTTGCCTACTTTGGGTCAAGGGTTCAAAACCCTTTGGCCTTACATTTTGGTTCCCTTTTTGCTATTTTCCCCTTATGCCTTGTTTGGAATTTAATTTATTTTTTTTTAACTTTTTGCATTATTTTTCACTTTGTGATTTTAAATTAAATATTTACTCTTTCATGTACCGCTTTTATAAATCATAATCGTATTTTATTTTCTCCGGAGTCGACCTTGATTTTTAAGGTCTTAGAATTATTTTGAAGTTGTCATCTATTTCCCGTTTAAATTTCTTAACTATTCCTTTTTAAGGTCACTAATTAATAATTAGTGGCTTAATTATCATTTAATCGGGTCGGGGTGTTACATCCTCCCCTCCTTAAAAAGAATTTTGTCCTCAAAACTCAACTACTCATATGACTTAACAGTGTTTACTCACATCACTCCTTGCTTCTAAATCACTAACATACAATTTCTAATTTCTCATGTCACCTACCAAATTCATGTCTTTTAATGGTTTAAGGATTTCTCGATCAGGTTAGATAAGGTAGCACTGTGTGTTTCTCAGTTACCTTAGTTACATGATAAGGCAGTCGTTCCTCACTAGTAATAGAGGTCCTAATAGCACGCTAGTGACTGTCAAAATGCTCATTTTCTTTTTTTACCCTCTTACGATGACAGTTATCCACCTTCATAGTCTACGTTTACTTCTAATCTTCAGACTCTATTCCTTTCTTTCTACTGCAGGTCCCATACCCTACCTTCCTATCAGATCGTGTACTTCGGAACATTTACTTCACCTACCACGGGTCCCATACCCCACCTTCCTATCACGTACTTTAGAGCACTTACTTCATGTTACTGTAGGTCCCATACCCCGCCTTCTAATCACGTACTTCAGAACACTCACTTCATGTTACTACGAGTCCCATACCCTACATTCCTATCAGATCATGTACTTCTAGTATTTACTTTATGTAACGCGGGTCCCATACCCCGCCTTCAGATCAAATCATGTACTTCACCTAGGTTTCTCTTAATAGCTCATTTGCTATTCTTTAATTTCTTAGGTAGCCTAAGACCTACCTAAACTTATGGTTCTATTGCTAGTTCTTCTAGTGTCACTTAAGTCCTTTAAGTCAACCTAGTGTTCTGATACCACTCTATCACGACCCCGAATTTGGCCTCTACAGATTAAGGGAATCGCGACTGCCAACCTTCGGCCCGAAGGCCATCGGGCGAGGCTTCACGTGAGCAACGACGCCGAACAACTGTGTGATAGGGCCAGGACTGGCGAATTGCGAAAGCGTGAAAAATTTTTCTTTTCGCACGTTTGCCTGGTACCATTGCTTCTTCTTCTTCTTTGGAGCGGTAAACAATTATTATACATTCAGAGCATACTAAAAAATTTAAGTTTTATCTAATACATATCCGTTTGTCCCTCGGGGCTTAAATACATAATCGTCCAAAAATTACTACAACAAAATTGACCAACTATGGGTCCTAATATTCCAAAAGTCCTTGATCATAGTGAAGCTGCTAATCGCTAGTCCCTAAATTGGGTAAGGCTCCCATTCATCATCAATACTTGAAAAATGTTGGGGAATGGGGTGAGCTTTAAAAAGCCTAGTGAGTAATTCTAATACTTTGTCATGGGTTTCAACTGGTAGTGGGTTAGTTTAAGAGAGACTTCATATAACATACACTACCAATTGTACATATACTTCAAATACAGAGTATAGGAATCTTCAAAACACGTAACACGAAGCATTTAAAGCATTCGAGTAAAAGCATATATTTCATGTATGTAAGTACAAGGAACTTCATGGAACTTGTAACACGAAGCATTTAAAAGCATTCAAGTAAGGTATTAATTATGTAGTTGAAACTTGTAATACATACAGGGTGACCATTTAGTGGCCACGAATGTTTGAAACATTTACTCGTAAACATAATGCATGAAATCCTTTTCATGAGAATAGGAGGATGCAAACTTCTTCTTCTTTAAAACATGGGGTTATGTAAAAACCTAATTTAGATAAATGGAGGTTTAGAAACCTGCTACCATTTCTGAAAAAATTTGTCATCTTTACACTTTGATTAGGTGGAAATCTGTTTCGAACCAGATTCTAGTTTTACTTCTCATGGAGATATCTCATGCCTGGGGGATCAGATCTTGCTACCAGGCATTCTTCATGTCAATTGAGTTCCGAAGGAATCCCAATATCATTACTTGGTGCTTATGCACAATTATCTTGCAAAAACATGACTTCTTCATAAAATGCTTTTTATGAGCATTTAAAAAAATGGCTTCTTCAATAATTGCTTTTCATGTACAATTAAAAACATGGCTTCAATAAGAGAGAGAATTTTCATGTGTATTCAAAACACGGACAATTTAACAGGGCTTTTAAATATTTGGAGGACAACACTTGAAACATTTAACATAAGAGTTTCAGGAATTTAAATCACGATGCACAAGAATTTATTAAAACATAGATAGAATAAAAACATTTAATTCAAGAGGCATTTAATAAAACTGATAATTACATGGACATGCAGAAAATAAACATATCATTTGTCAGAAATATCAAGAAGTAAATTTGGATGCCATGTTAGAGTTTATAAATAATTACGATAGAACGTTGGAATATAAAGCATATAAATACGAGAGTTTAGAATTTGAAATACAGCAGATATAAAGACACTTCAGAATATTTGAACTTAAACTTCTTCAAAATCCATGGAGATTAAAACCTCCACTTCAAAGTACAAGATTACTCATCTTATTCTCCTAGGTTAGCACTACTGGTCGTCTTTCCCTTTCCCTTTGAAATTCCTAAAAACCAAATTCATCAAGACTTCAATTAATTCCTCATTTACTTCAAATCATCTCTAAATTGATGATCTTCATTTAATCTTAGACCCGACGTATCCTAATTTCCTAGGATTGGTCTTACCAGTCTACTTGGGGTGACTTAATAAATTTTTATTTTTCACGTGAATTATTTTTCGGTAGCTATTTTGGTATTTTGGACCTCACCGTTGGATTCGGAACGTTGAAGAAAGTCAATTTAGATCTTCTCTGATTTTTATTTAGCTTCGAGCATGTGTAGGGGCAAAATGGTAATTTATTATTCTTGTTCCGGACCTCTCGTGGTCCTCAGAATACTCCACATATCTTATATATAAATTTTTAAGTCTTTTGGACTTCATTTGGTATCTGCTTTTTATCATAGGGACACAATAGTCATTTCTCATTTTGTAAGTTGATTGTTCCGAAGTCTTATTAAGCTCCTAAATTTTGATAATTATGCTTATGACAGTTAATTTTTGGCCTTTACTTGTATTTCTTGTACTTAGGGGTATTTTGATCATTTATATTTTATGACTTTCTGACCCCTAATCATTATTTAGTCACATATACAAGTTCACAATTTTTTTGGGCTTCTATTGGTATCAATTTCCTCCAATTTGGACTTCATTTGGGTTTCGTATTGTATTAGGGGTATTTTGGTAATTTTATATCTTATGGTGGGGCCATCCCGGAGTCCCCAAATGTCCAATCTGACATTTTCATTGCATCCGGAATGCTCAAAAATGTTAAGATGACCTTTTTCGGATCTCAATTTACACTTTATTTGCTTCATTTATGGCCAAGGGTAATTTTGTCATTTTAAACTATTTATAAAATATTTTAATTAATTTTAATTATTTTTTTCAGGGATTTATTTGAATTAATTCCTCAAAAGTTGGGCCAAAATAGAATTTTTCAAAACTGTTGGGGTCAAACTGTAAATAACCAAAGTTCTAGTTTTCTTATTTTAAATTTAATCAGTGAACCAAAGGGTTCTTTAGTTGGAACCCTAAACCAACCCAGCAGTATTGCGAACCAGCCGGTTCACCTGACCACACACAACTAGAATAACATAACCCCATTGTCTTCCTTATTCATGGTTTGGTTAACTCTTAATTCCCAATTCTAATTTATTACCTCTACAACCAAACAGAGGGAATTCACTTAAGTTTAACCCTTAAACGACGTCGTTCCAATAATGTGGTGGTTAACCCACAAGCTGGCACGTGTCTGAGTCGACACAGCTGGTTTGAGTGAGTTGGGCGAGTCGACTTAGTCGACTCGTCGTCTTCTTCATCACCTAGGGTTACTGTTGCCCTAATTCCTGATTTTCTTTGTTTTTGATTTCGTGGGTTTTCAGTCATTCAACCTCTCTGTTTTTGGCCCCAAACCGTTTTTGGAACACAAGGATAGGGTTTGGCATTAGTTTCTTGGGTCGAAATGGATCAAGACACAGGATTCCACATCACCATTGTGGTCTGTAACAGGCTCGGTTCAAGCTTGTTTTTGAATCGTTTTAAATTATTTTTGCTTTATTTTGCTCCTGGTGTAAGGGGTTTTAATCCCCCATTCTTAAAATCATGTTTTGGTGTAAGTTTGTGAGATTGATCTTCACGACCCGAACCTACAACTCTAGTTTTAGGGCTCGTTGTTTAGCCATTTCACTTGGTTGTTGTTGCGTTGTAAACCCTATAGCATCTAGTTTAAGGCCCAATGTATGATAGGCAATTTCCATTAAGTGGGTTCAGACCGACCTCGTGGTTGGCTGTCAATGGTGATTGGGGTTTGGGTCACTGCTTTTAGTGCTAACTGAGTCTCCAACTTGGCTTCTTTTCACTCTCCCTCACATGATGCAGTGATTTAAGTCCATGCATGCAAAAAAGAACTCAAAAGAGTTGCAAAAATGGGAGATTTTTTAGATAGAGAAAAATCAATGGGTTTGTGTTTTATACCTTTAAACAGTGGTGTCTCCCCCCCTCATTCTCTTTGATTGTGAATCTCCCTTAGGTCAGGTAGCTATGCAAGCAACCCTTTCTTCTCCCTCTTCTTCTTTCTCTCCCCTTCTTCACTTTCTCTCTCTAACACACACTCTCTCTCTAGGTTTCTCTCTCTAGCCGACCTTAGTCTCATATCAAGTTTGATTTCTGATTCCCCTCACTTCACACACGCAACACTTCATATATAATCATATATTATACATTTATTTTAATTTAAAAATAATATTTTTGTTGCATGAAAGGTGATTGGCCAATTTGAGAGGTGGGGCCTTATTATTTTACACATATATACATACAATTTGCAATATAAGACACAAAAAGTGGGCAGCCCAAGTGGTATTCTTTTTAGGCCTTAAAACTTACCTACTTTGGGTCAAGGGTTCAAAACCCCTTAGCCTCACATTTTGGTTCCCTTTTTGCTATTTTTCCCCCTTTATGCTTTGTTTGGCATTTAATTTATTTATTTTAACTTTTTGCATTATTTTTCACTTTGTGATTTTAAATTAAATATTTACTCTTTCATGTACCGATTTTATAAATCGTAATCGTATTTTATTTTCTTCGGAGTCGACCTTGATTTTTAAGGTCTCAGAATTATTTTAAAATCGTCATTTATTTCCCGTTTAAATTTCTTAACTATTCCTTTTTAAGGTCACTAATTAATAATTAGTGGCTTAATTATCATTTAATTGGGTCGGGGTGTTACAGATATGTACTTAAGCCCCGAGAAGCAATCATATATGTAATATGTAAAACTTTAAAAATTTTAGTATGCTCTAAATGTACTGAATGTATGTTAATTATTACCACTCCGAAGAAAAAGAAGAAGCAACGGTACCAGCAGGAGTGCAGAATGTAAAAGTATAACAAAACAAAAAAAAGTTTTTCACGCTTCCGCAATTGCCAATCTTGGCCCCACCGCACAGCCGTTCGGCGTCGCCGCTTACTTACTTGAGGCTCACTTGACGGCCTACAGGCCGAAGGGTGGCGGTCGCGATCCCCTTGATCTGCACGGGCTGGGTTTCGGGGTCGTGACAATATCCCATAAAGGGTCAGCAAAACTACTGGTATGACATAGTACTAATGCAATGAACAAAGTTAAGACATGGCATGTGCAAGTGTACATTTATAAGCTATAACCTTCCAATCCCTTAATGCTATGCAATGAAAAATGCATGACACACACATGAAACTCTATGCCACACCCATGTCTCGTTTCACGAATCGCTCCCATTGGATCAACGAGTACTAACACTCGTTTCACGGATCGCTCCCGTTGGATTAGCAAGTACCAATGCAATGGCCAATTTTGTGTTTTTTACCATAGGATCTACACCCTTATAATGCATAGCACCAAGTGCTCAACCCACACTATGTTCTCAAAGAATCACAGTATGTCAATATGCCTTGATTTTTTTATGCAATTTCAATGAGGCATTTTATCAAATACATGGTATATACCTTAAATCATGCATCATCCATAAAGTAAATTCTAATTTTCGAAGCACACAACTTTTTCCACATGAAAATATGCTATATACAATCAATTTAAACACATGCTCATGTTATATGTTCACTATATTACCAATTCTCAAAGAACACATAATTACACAAAGCATCAATGCATTAAACAACCATATCTTTCAAAACACAAGGTCTATTCACATTAACATAAGCCACAATGTAATGAATTAAACATATATTCAAGTTACATGTTCATCTTTTTGACAAATTCTCAAAGAACTCAAAGAACACACAAGTACTCAAAGAACACACAAGTACACAAACAACCAACTCTAGGTTTTCAAAGCAACTACATCCTAAGTGACTTTTTATTAGCAAATAAACATATAAATTATTCAATCAACTTATAAAAAGGCAAAGAAACTTAACTTTATTCCTAACTTAGCAAAATATAATACCTAAAAGGATTTTTCTCAACCCTAGGGAGTTGTGTTTGCTGTGTAGTCGAACCAATCGGTGAGAATGTAGCCCTTGACGTAGGAAACAACTTCTTAGAAGGAAGCCTTGTGAGAATCTTAGCCTAGAGATGAGTTTTGAAGGCTTGAAAGTTGGAAAATCCTTGGTTTTCTTCGCTTTTATCTCCATGCATGAGCTGCTGTGTTTCTCCAGATCATTTCAGATATTTCTGTCTTTAAAGGGCTGTATTTATACTAAAGAGGTTAAGGGGCAAGAAGATCATTTTTCCCTTAATGAGTTCGGGACCCCGTTACACTACAACCCATCCTGAAATGCCTCAATTCGACATTTTTCTTTAACCAAAGTTCTTAAAATTATTTTAAATGAAAATTTTTCAACAAATTTATTTTTGCCCGTTGGCGGTTTCGGCCTGGCCACCCGGGATGCCCTTTATGGTCCATTTTTTAAACTGTCTCTGATTTGGCTGATATTTTCATAGGAGGTGTATTTTAGCATTCTAAGCATGTTTTTATTTTATTTCATACTCAGATTATGGTCTTAAACATGACTTATGCCTAAATGATGCATGTATAACGCCCTACCGACAAACAGTGCATGTATAGTGCCCCACCAGCAAAAATGAAAAATTTACCTTGATTTTTCAGATCCTTGCACCCTTCCCCCCTTAAAGAAATTTTGTCCCAAAATTTAGAAATGTACCTCTACGAATAAACAAATCTGGATACCTAGCACGGACTCCAGCCTCACGCTCCCAAGTGGCTTCCTCAACTCCGTGGTGGCTTTACAGAACCTTGACCAAAGGGATGGTCTTGCCCCTCAAAACCTGGTCCCTCAAGTCTAATATCTCCATAGGCCTCTCATCATAAGAAACATCACCTTCCAATTGAAGATCTACCCAATCTAGCACATGTGAAGGGTCAGGCTCATACTTCCTCAACATCGATACGTGGAAGATATCATGAACCCCAAATAACTGTGGTGGTAATGCCAACTTATAGGCCACCTCATCAACCCTCTCAAGGATCTCAAATGGCCCTATAAACCATGGCGATAGTTTCCCGTGACTCTCGAATCTCCTCAATCCCCGTCGCGGGGCTACTTTGAGGAACACATGTCCCCCAACATGAAATGATAGAGGTCGTCACCTCCTATCTGCATAACTCTTTTGGTGGCTCTGTGCTGTCAACAGACGATGTCGAATCATCTTTATCTTTTTCATGGTCTCAGAGACTATGTCAAGCCCTAAAGTAGCTGTCTCCCCTACCTCGGTCCAACATATCGGTGAACAACATGGCCTGCAATACAACACCTCAAAAGATGCCATCATAATACTAGACTGATAGCTGTGATTGTAGGAAAACTCCACTAGAGCTAGATGATCTTCTCAACTACCCCTGAAATCCATAACACACGCTCTAAGCATATCCTCAAGTATCTGGATAATATGCTCAAACTGACCGTCAGTCTGAGGATGGAAAGCAGTACTAAATAGTAGCTGAGTCCCCAAAGCTGTCTAAAGACTCTGCCAAAACCGTGTGGTGAAACGTGGATCTCGGTCTGAAATAATGGAAATAGGAACCCCATGTAGTCGTACTATCTCTCGGATATACAACCTACTGAGAACATCCACTGAATCAGTCGCTCTAATCGGTAGGAAATGTGCAAACTTCGTCAACCTGTCCATAATAACCCAAATTGGATCATGACCTCTAGGTGAACTCGAAAGACCCATCACAAAATCTATAGTAACAAACTCCTACTTCCACTTGGCCACTAGCAATGGTTGTAATAAACGCCTAGATCTCTGGTGCTCAGCCTTAACCAACTGGCACATGAGACGTCTTGACACAAACTGTACAACATCTCCCTTCATCCCCGTCCACCAATACTGGCGGCGCAAATCATGATATATCTTAGTGCCCCTTGGGTGCACTACTAGACGTGAATGATGGAAATCTTTAAGAACATCAGCCCTAAGAAACTCTGGAACAAAGACTCTACCTATATACCTCAGGCTAGGGTCAGAATGAACTGTCCATCCCTCAAAGCCCTCGGTACTAGCAACTCGTGCTCGAATCTGCTCTGCCTCTGTATCCTGTAACTATACCTCAATAACTCTACTCAACAGTGTAGGTTGTGCACATATATTGAATAGTGTGGCGTGTCCCTCAGACTCGACAAAGTGTAAGTCAAACTCACCAATATCTCCCACTCCCTAATAGCAAGGCTAGCAACAGTGCTCCTCGGTCACCTACTAAGTGCATCTGTTACGACATCGGCCTTCCCAGGATGGTACTGAAGGTCAAAGTCATAGTCTTCTATATACTCCATCCATCTCATCTGCCGAAGGTTCAAGTCCTTTTGTATGAAAATGTATCTGAGGCTCTTGTGATATGAGAACACCTTGAACTTCTCCTTGTATAAGTAGTGTCGCCAATCTTAAGTGCAAAGATGATGACAACTAACTCCAAATCATGTGTAGGATAGTTATGCTCATGATTCTTCAATTGACGAGAACCATAGGCTACTACCTTACCTTTCTGCATCAATACATAACCTAGTCCTTCTCATGAAGCGTCACGATAAATTGTATAGCCAATATCGCCCTCAGGTATAATTAGGATAGGTGTTGAAGTCAGCCTCCTCTTCACCTCTTGAAATGACTGCTCAGAGTCATCTGTCCACTCAAATCTAATGCCCTTACACATCAAACAAGTCATCGGTGCGGTAAGACGAGAAAATCCTTCTACAAATCTACGGTAGTATCTAGCCAATCCTAAGAAACTCCAAATCTCAAACACATTCTTTGGCCTCTCCCAACTCATAACAGATTCAATCTTAGAAGGATCTACAGATACCCCGCTACCTGATACAACATGGCCTAGAAACTGTACCTCGTGAAACTAAAACTCACACTTCGAGAACTTAGCAAACAAACGATGCTCCCTCAAAATATGTAACACAGTTTGTAAGTGGAAAGTATGCTCATCCTCAGAAGGTGAATAAATCAAAATGTCATCAACAAATACTACAACAAACTGATCTAAATAAGGACTAAAAATGCGATGCATTAAGTCCATGAATGCCGTCGGGGCATTTGTCACACCGAATGGCATAATTACAAACTCATAATGACCATAACGAGTGCGAAACGCTATCTTCGCCACATCCTCCTCCCGTACTCTCAACTGATGATACCCCGATCTAAGATCGATCTTCGAGAAACATCTTGAACCTCTAAGCTGATCAAACAAGTCATTTATCCTTGGCAACAGGTATTTGTTCTTGATAGTGACCCGGTTCAGTCTACTATAATCCACACACAAACGTAATGTCCCATCTTTCTTCTTCTCGAACAATGCCGAAGCACCCCATGGTGAAGTACTTGGATAGATAAAACCCTTACCCTAAAAATCAGTCAACTACTCCTTCAGCTCCCTCAACTCAGGTGGAGCCATACGGTAAGGTGGGATGGAAATAGGCATAGATCCTAGGATAAGCTTTATCGCGGACTCTATCTCTCATCTCGGCGGTAGACTAGTCAAGTCATCCGAAAAGACATCTGGAAACTCATCCACTACTGGCGGTAACGTACTCCCTATAGCCCCACTCCCATTTGCTATAAAACAAGCCAACAAGTAGCTATAGCCTCTCCAACTCCTCGAGTCATACAAGGGTGACACTAGAAAATCCCCACTATCTCCCGTGAAATAAAAATTATCTCCCTCAGGAGTACACACTGTCACTCTCCCCTTGTAGCAGTCTATACTTGCCCGAAAAGTCAACAACCAATCTATCCCCAATTACACGTTAAACAAAAATTTGAAATCCTACTCCCTATATGCTTGACCTAACCATGCCATTCACAATTCATTCTCTATGTTAAACAATATGGTCATTTATTTATTTATTAGTATTATTAAGGAAAAATTCATTTAAGCAATGCAATATACTAATACTCAACCCTAAGTGAATGCTATCCAAAAGTAATACATCTCTCCATAAGAGAGTTTAACACAAGAATATCCCTAAAGTTTTGGGTACAAATACTCTGACTATCCACTGTCCAGTCCATACACAAGAATCTCTACAAGTCTCAATTCTTATTTTAGCATTCTAAGGTCTTATGCGTCTTTTAATTTATGTTTTACTACCTTATCGGCATTTGTTCATTTAAAATTCTATAATTCTTTCATTATTTTTCACTTTTATAGCTAGGTAATAACCTTTCATGGATCACAAATCCTTTTGTTACTAGCTGATGGGGCACCATCCATCAACTGTAACGTGTAACGCAAGACTTGAGACCAATCTAATCTGTATAGATATCATAGTTGTAGTACTGTAACGTATGAATATCGGGTACTAAACTAGCATACATATATAGAATTGACAAGCAACAGTTAGCAGCTAACACATAGCCTACCACATAAACACTTAAGTATAGAATCCATCATAAGAATATACATATACATAAATGAGCTTACAACTTACCATATAGGTAACTAGGCACACAACCAATCCTATAGATGTCCAAGCTTATAGCCTATCTTATAGATAAATAAGCATATAGCTTATTTCAGAAATCATTTGGTCTACTACATAGATATGAGCATCTATCCCCAATTGATCAACAATCAAGCACATCACATACCCACAACAAATTAAGAAAACAATCACATTGTACAATTGCACATACTAAAGCAACAAGCACCCACATAATCATGTACTCTAAATTAGCCCAATGTAATCTCAAGTCTAACCTCTCCCACTATCCCTAGGTATTCAAAACCTAAAGCTCTGATACCACGTTGTCACGCCCCAAATTTTCATAAACCTAGGGAGTGAGTGAAATGAAATAAGAAAAATAAATGAAAGGCCATTAAGATGGATTTAGTTGATTTCTTGTTCATTTCCCCATATTTCCAAAAATTTAAAATGAGAACTCACTATTAGACTTAACCAAAATGGTTTTCTAATGCAAACTAAATATCTCTCTTAATCACTATTCAAAATAGGTCTAAGTCATGTTCAAGAATGGTCTCCAAAATAGCCCCAAAACGTCTCTAAAAATGTCTTGGAATAATGGCCCAAATAGGCCCCAAATGCCCTAAGACATGGGCTAAAAATAGGTCAAAATGTCTACCAAAATTTGTCTAGGGAAGTGGTCAAACACGGCCCATGAGAGTAGCCAAACATGGCCCAATAAAGTGGCCAAACGTGGCCCAAAAGGGTACCCAAACATAGCCCAAAAGGGTGACCAAGGGCTGGTTTCAAAGGGCTGTTAGGGCTGGGTGCCATGGGCTGTCAAGCAGCAAGGAGCAAGGCGCATGGCGTAGGGCACAGGTAATAGGCACGCGGGGCGCACAGTGCCCGTCTACGCGGTAAGGCAAGGGCTGGCTGGGGTTATTTTCCTACAGGTTCACTGTAGCAACAGTGTTTCGACTACGACTGAATTTCTTTGTCCATCAACTGATTTTCTCTGTTTTCTAAATTTTTTTCTGAATTATTGCAAGCTACTTTTTCCCAATTTTTTAGCCTATTTTTTCAAGGTTTTTAACCCCCCCTTTTTGGCATTTTTTCCACCTATATTTAGAGTGTTTTACACACCTAACTAACCTTTTAATTTCACAAAATTTTAGCATGGTTTCCTTTGTTTTCTAAGCCTTTTCCACCTAATATTGCACAACACAATACATCATTTCTCAACTAACAACCTAAATGCATCCTTTAATTCAACTAAACATTTATACATTACTTTAAAAACACAATCCAGTATACACACATATATATATATATATAATTTAAACTTAAATGTTACAAACTTCATGCTAATTAAAATTTTAGGGCCTTGCCCATTGTTTTCATACTATACAAGATTTCTACAAGTAGATACACATGTCTTAGGACTTATGCCCTCATACATACAAAAATATGCCCCAAGGGCCAAATGTCTTTCATAGTCCACTTCCCCTCCATCCTCCAAGACTTCATCAAGTCTCAAGTACTGGCAGCCTCATCTGTAATATGATATCCCATAAAGGGTCAGCATAACTGCTGGTATGACATAGTGCTAATACAAGGAACAAAGTTAAGACGTGGCATTTGCAAGTGTACATTTATAAGTTATAACCCTCCAATCCCTCAATGCTATGCAATGGCAATATGCATGACACACACATGTAACTCTATGCCATACCCATGTCTCGTTTCATGGATCGCTCCCGTTGGATCAGCGAGGACCAACACCCATTTCACGGATCGCTCCCGTTGGATTAGTGGGCACCAATACAATAGCCAATTTTGGATTTTTCACCACAGGATCTACACCCTCATAATTCATAGCACCAAGTGCTCAACCCACACTATGTTCTCAAAGAATCACAATATGCCAATATGCCTTGATTTTTCTAGGCAATTTCAATGAGACATTTTATCAAATACATGGTATACACCTTAAATCATGCATCATCCATAAAGTAAATTCTAACTTTAAAACCACACAACTTCTTTCACATGACCATATGTTATACAATCAATTTAAATGCATGCTCATGTTACATGTTCACTGTATTACAAATTCTCAAAGAACACATAATTACACAAAGCATAAATACATTAAACAACCATATCTTCCAGAACACAAGGTCTATTCACATAAACATAAGCCACAATGTAATGAATCAAACATATATTCAAGTTATATGTTCATCATTTTGATAAATTCTTAAAGAACTCAAAGAACACACAATTACATAATTAACCAACTCTACATTTTCAAAGCAACTACATCCTAAGTGACTTTCTAACAACAAATAAACATATAAATCATTCAATCAACTTATAAAAAGGCAAAGAAACTTAACTCTATTCCTAACTTAGCAAAATACCATACCTAAAAGGGTTTTTGTCAACCCTAGGGAGTTGTGTTCATTGTGTAGTTGAACCAATCAGTGAGAATGTAGCCCTTGAAGTGGGGAACAACTTCCTAGAAGGAAGCCTTATGAGCATCTTAGCCTAGAGATGAGTTTTGAAGGCTTAAAAGTTGAAAAATCCTAGGTTTTCTTCACTTTTCTCTCCATGTACGAGCTACTGTGTTTCTCTAGACCATTTCTGATATTTTTATCTCTAAAGCACTATATTTATACTAAAGGAGCTAAAGGGCAAAAAGACCCTTTTGCCCTTAATGAGTTCGGGACCCCGTTACACTACAAGCTGTCCCGAAATGCCTCAATTTGACATTCTGCTTTAGCCAAAGTTCTTAAAATTATTTTAAACAAAAATTTTTCAAAAAATCTATTTTCGCCCGTTGGCGGTTTCGGCCGGGCCCACTTGGGCTACCTGGGATGCCCTTTATAGTCCATTTTTCAAACTATCTCCGACTTGTATCGTATTTTCAAAAGAGGTGTATTTTAGCATTCTATAGTTGTTTTTATTCTATGGCATACTCAAATTATACTCCTAAACATGACTTATGCCTAAATGATGCATGTATAACACCTTACCAGTAAACAATGCATTCCCTACCGACAAAAATAAAAAATTTACCTTGATTTTCAAATATCTACAATTCATCTATAGGATTCATTGTGCGCCTTTAGATCAAACCTCCTTACTTTTTCCCTAAACATAAGACCCCAGGCCACTGTAATTTAGGGTTCCACATCATAATCAAAGGTGAAAAATTCAGAAGCTAGATGCTGCAACAATAATCCCTTTCTCTCTTCTATATTTCATCTTTCATATTTCTTGAAGCCTTGTTCTATACAAGCAATAGTTCTAATACTATGAAGGAGGAGTTCCATACCATTGAAGATTCAATCCAACGAGTTCAAGCTCAAAGACTTGTCTAATTCAACCCAATTAATCAGGTATGCTCCCTAAAACCCTACTATTTTCTTCTTTTCCTAATTCAATTCATCCTATCACTGTTAATAGAATAAAATGAATTAGAGAACTACGTTGACTCTAATTCAATTATCTGAATGGATACGTTGACTCTTCAATTTTAAGCTATTTACTTTATGTCTTTTATTTTATTTTCGTTCTTGTCAATCTCTATCTCTACTCTTTCTTTTGGTTTATTTACTTTATTTATTCCGTTTGTTTTATTCATTCATGTCATTACTATAACACCCCGACCCAATTAAGCAAAACAATTAGAAAATGACGATTATCATAAGTTAATTTGCTTATTAACCAAAGTCAATTTTAATTAAAACTAGTAGTCCGTAAATAGGGAAGCCAAAGTATAATGAGAACAACTAATTCTAAAATTGGAGGCGACCAACTCTGAGAATGCAAAATAATCTCAAAGGTCATAAATTGCCAACGAGTTAATAAAAAATTAACACACGAATAAATATGAGAAATTAGTGCACGAAGTGCACTTGAGCAAGATTAGCGCAACACGTGAACAAAGTGAATTTAATCAAAATTATTCTAATAAATATAATAGACTTTTGGTATGATTAGGACACGATAAAATATCCCAAGACAAGACTTGTAATGCATGAATGAAGCATGGAAAAAATCAAAAGTCTTGTGGGAATTCCAAGAAACTTTTATGATAATTAAAATACAATTTTGGAAATTCAAGAAATACACCAAAAAAATACCACACAAGGCATAAAAAGAAAGAAAAAAAGAAGAAGAAGAAAAGAAGCCCAAAAAGTGTTAGCCCAAGGTCTTGAACCCAAGACCAAGAAAGTGAAGAAAACTTTTACCTAAAAGTATAACGAACTAGACTATAACACTTTTGTGCTATATATCTCACAAGAATTGTAATAACCCATACAAATTTACAAGTCTGCATGCGCAAAAGCTGAGATGTCAACACCTCATTGGACTACCATTTCCTCCAATTAGAATTTATCCAGCATGTGGCCACATGATATATACATGAACAGTGTATGCATGTGTGAATAATGTATTTCAGAAATTCAGACCATTACGGTTGGCTAGGGAGAGAGATGTAGAGAGAGAGAGAGATAAAGTGGAGAGAAAAGATAAAACATGAAGAAGGAGGAAGCCATTGTTGCATGTAGCCTCTGGAAACTCAAAAGAAGGAATCAGGAAAAGAAGAAATGAAGAAGAAAAATGGCTAGAAGAAGAAAGATTGAAGAGAGAGAATCAAAGAGGTAATTTTCTCTCTCTAGAAAATTAGCCAAAAAATTAATTTTTGAGCTTGTTTATGGCCTAGAATTTGCATGCATGTATTTTATATTGAAGAGGGAAGAAAATAGAAGAGAAATAGAGAAGTTTGAACTTCAAAAACAATGAAATCCATAAAACCCAAAATATTGGAAATTTTAATTTTTCATCTGGCTAGAATAAAACTTGAAACAAATTACATAGCTCAAAAGAGCATCTAATTTGGAGCGTATTGCAATTTGTAGCATTGAAAATGCTTAAGAAACCATGGAGATACAACGAGTTACAATGAGGAGGAAAAATTTTTAAAACTGAGAATGGAGCTTGTTTTGTTGCATTTTGGGCATGAGAAAATAGAAACTCCTAGGAAAAAACATGGAACCAAAATAGTTAAGAAAACACGTCAAAATAGAAAATGGAGACCTTGTTGAAAAGTCGGGCCCTTGTTGGAGCCCGACTGTAACACCTTATTTCATGTCCAAGAACCCACCTAATCAAAATAACAACTCCATATATGGAATCCTCACTAAAATTAGATTCGAACTGTCACGACCCGAAACCCACCCTATGCGGATCTCGCATCGCGACCGGCACCCTCAGGCCCGGAGACCCTTGGACGAAGGCTCACATAGGCAGCGGTATCGAATAGACGTGCGACATGCGTATTGCGGAAGCGTGAAAACTTTTTCTTTTCTTTTCTTATTTAAATTTATGCACATCCGTCCGATACTGTCGCTCTTTACATAGCATACATGGTTACAAATTCAGAGTATAACTAAACTTAAAGACTTATAACATTACATGTTCAGTTGCCTCGTGGGCTTAATACATATTCTCACATCTACAAATACAAATTGTCTTACTAGAGTTCATAAGTTTCCAAAAGAAACTACTTAAACATATCTTCCCAAGATTGGCAGATTCTTCATCATCGTCTTCTAATCAAACTGCCCTTAATCACCTGAAAGGGGGATCCGAACAAAGTCCAGGTAAGCTAATCTAAGCTTGTGAGCAAATCCAGTATTCGTCATGGGGTTTTCAATTAGTAGTGGTTTAGTACATAAAAGTTTGTAAAATAATCACCGCCAATTGTTCGTATACTTTGAATACAGAATATATGCATTCCTTAAAACATGTAGCTTGAAACATTTAAAGTATTCAAGCTAACTTATACTTCGTCAAATAGAGTATATAACTCAAAACATATGCATTTCATAAAACAATTAGCTTTGAAACATTTGAAGTATTCAAGCTATACTTATACTCATGAACTTCAAAACATATAACATAACATGTATTTCTTAAATAGAGTATATAAAACTCATAACATATGCACATTGAAAATGAGGGTAAAACCTGCTTCCATTTTCAAACCATTTGTCATCTTATCTCTTTCATTAGTGGAATCCGTTTCGAATCGGACTCCTATATTACTTATAAATGGAGATATCTTATGCCTGGGGGATTAGATCTTGCTACCTGGCATTTTGAGAGTCAATTGAGTTCCGTGAAACCCAAAATCCCATCATGTTTTTATAGATTAATTGAATTCCATACAACCCAAAAATCCATCATATGTTTACAGATCAATTGAGTTCCGTACAACCCAAAAATCTGTTATTTAGAAAGTCGGCTGAGTTCCGTACAACCCAACCAAAAACCATGGTGCTTAGGCATAGCTTTTCTTACATTCAAATACATTTAATACATGATTTCTTCAAATAGGTGTTTCTCATAAACATTTAAAACATCATGTACATAATTTCATAACAAATCCTTTAAATGCTTGATATAAACAAATTCAGAACACTTTTCATAATTTGGCATTTAAAACTTTAGACATGCTGAAATATGTTTTAAGAAAACCATGACAGAAACCATTCACTAAGCATGTCATAATAGAGTTTATAAAAATAGAACAATTTAACTGAATCATGTAAATACTGAATTCGAAATTTCAAACACTTCATATCTTTGCATTTAAAACCTTTTCAAATCCATGGAGTTAAATCTCCACTTCAAATACAGGGTTACTCACCTTAGTCCTTTAGGGTTAGTGCTAATAATGCGCCTTCCCACTTTCCTTGTAGTTCCTAAGAACAATTCATAAACATCTCATCAACTTCACATTCATTGTAATATCATCTCGATATTTCTTAACTTATGCTTAAATCGTATCAGATCCTAAAACGATTTCATAATTTCATATGTACTTAACTTAACTCGTACTCTTAACCTATGACACAATTAATTTGTTAGGAATTGAATTTATTTCAATTTATACTCTTCTGGTAGTTCCATAGACTTTAATTTAATTTATTTACTTCACATGTTTACGTGTCGTGTCTTTTCGTACTTTATTTCTTCGTACTTGCCTTAGTTTAATACTTCGACAATATTTCAGTCTATAGTCATCTGACAGATGCTATTCATCAAATTTTATGTCTTTTTATTTTAGACATTTCTTTTGGTCGAATAGACTCTACCATTGAGTCCGGAGTGTCGAAGAAAGTCAATTTAGGCTTTCCTAACATTTAATTCGGACTATTACATGTAAAAGGACAAAATGGTCATTTATCGTTTTACGTGTCATATTTTTCTGTACTTCGTTTCGTAATTTGGACTCCATTTTTGAGTCCGGGATGTTAGAGAAAGTCAATTTAGACCTTCTCTGATTTCATTTTGGCTTTAGGGGTACCAGGGGTATTTTGGTCTTTTTACCCCCTTATGTGTCTTTATGTTCGGGACCTCGTCTCGTGTCATGGACCTCACCATTGGACTCAGAAGGTCCGAGATAGTAAGAATACATTAATAACTTATTAATTTTGGTCAAGGGGTATTTTAGTCATTTATCCCTTTACGTGTCTTATTTTTTGGGTTCCGTCTTGTAAAACGGACCCTACCATTGATCTCAGAATGTCCAAAATAGTAAAAATACACTATTCATATGTTTGATTTGGACTTCATTTACTTCATATATGACTCAGGGGCAAAATAGTAATCTTGCTTTATTTATTAAATAATTAAATTAATTATTTAATTATTTTTCAGGGGCTTTATTGCATAAATTTTCCATCAGTTGGGCCTCAGTATAATTTTTCTGAAGCTCAGGGGTCAATCCGTAATAACCAAAAGTCTTGGTTTATTTTGATTTTTAATTAAATTATAAAACCAAAGGGTTCGGTCTCAAACCAAGTGAACCGATCCGGTTCAGTTGCAAACCAACCGGTCTATCAGGTTTTGTGCGTGTTGCTGACGTCATGATGACATCAGCCCTACCGTTTTAAAATTTTAAAATAGGGATGAAATGCCATCGTTCCATTTAATCGGTGGCAAGCCCAGAGGCTGCCACCTGTCCGAGTTAACTCAGCCTCATTTAAAGGTCGAGTTGACCCGTCTTCTTCTTCTCCATGAGACCCGACTGAAACCCTAATTACAGTTTTCCATTTCCCTCTATTTCATGACTTTCTACTCAACCATTCATCACTGTTTTGGTTCCAAAACACTCCTAAGGTAATAACGACTAGCTTGGCATTCATTTGGGAGTTAAAACTAGTTCATGTGCTCGGTTTAAAGGTTTGATAATCCGAACTGTAACCTCATAGTTCATGCTTATTTCTTGATGGTTTTTTATGAGGTTTGGCTTGTTTTAATCCCCTCTTCATGGGGATTTAGTTTTCGTTCATAAGAATGGATTTAACCATGAGTTTAAAGGTTTGGGTTGTAAACCCGTAACCTGCAACTTAACATTTGGAGGCCATTGTTTGTGATATTTGGTCTCGGTCACACGTTTTTGGAGTGTTCGTAGGGTCTAGTTAAGGTTCCAATCAACCAAATTGGGTTTTGGAGAGCTTGGTTCAGACCTGCTTCAAGCAAGGTCTTCAATGGCGGATGCTTCTGGGTCTTGTGTTTTTAGGTGTTTTCAAGACTTCCTTTCATGTTTAAAACACTTCTAAACATATATTAAACATCATATATACATAAAGAAATTAAAAACAATCTATTTTCATGCTTAAATTCTAGAGAGAGAAAATACAGATTTTGTGTTCTCTCACCTTTTTGTCACTGTTTTCCCCCTTCCTCTTGCTCTGATTCTTCCTGTATTCTTCACAGTTTCCCTCCTTAGATTTCTTTCACGAGATACAAGCATGATTTGCATGCTTTTGGTTTGTCTTATAAAGGAAGAAAACCGACCTCTCTCTCTCCTCATTTTCTCTCTCTCTCTCTTTCTGATTTTCGTAGCCCTACATAGCCCTCACTTATCATAAATCTCTCTTACACACTTTTAAATTTTTCTTTTTCTCTTTGTTACTTTACATTTATTGTTTGTAGGATATTTGTATATAATATATATATAATACAACACACACACACACACTGCACTATTCACACACTCTGCACTGTTCACACATTCTTTTAGATATTTTTACTTATATATATTTGATTTAATTATATACATACATACATACACATTGGATTACATATATACTTATACATACATGATATACTTTCCATGTAATGCAATGGTGCATTTAAATATTAATTTTGTAATAAAAATAATTATTTCGTAAATTTAATTAATTAATAATTTCATTAATTAATTATCCTTTTGAGTATAAAACTCTTCACATAAATTTTCATAATCTCGTAATACGTGCCATATGACCCGGTATCCCGAGTCGGGATATTACACGAACCTTGTTCATTTTACATCGAAAAGTGATTAGTGACGGTCGCTGGCGCCAGAAAAGGTGACCGGGACCCTCGCGGGAGACTTGGGGAAGAAGACTATTCATGGGTTGGGTTTTGGGCCGGATCTTGGGTCGGGTCCTGACCCACTGTCTAAATGGGTTTGAATAATTATTGGAAAGACGTTATTCTGCTTAAAAGAATTAAAAAAAAAATAGGGTTGACATCATGATGACGTCAAAATGATGCAACAGACCGGACTGAACCAATTGGTTCACTTGTCTTTTGGATCAATTCACTTAAAACCTAACTGAACCAAATGGTTTAGGGTTTTAAAGTTTCTGAAATTATAATTTGAACCCGAAATGTTTCCATTAATTATGAAATGACCCTATAACCTTCTGTTAATTATGAAATGGCCCGGGAAATTAATTTAATATTAATTTTAAATCCTTTTAATTATGAGAGAAATTACCAAATTGCCCTTAGGCTTAAAATAGGCCAAATGAAGGCCAATTAAAATGAAAGAATAGTGTAACCTAATGTTTTTGGGCATTTCGGACTTAAAGGTGGAGTTCAATTTGTGTAATTAGATCCCGAAAAATATGAACGGACAAACTAGAATAATTTCAAATTTGTCCTAATAATTAATTAAGTGACTAATCAAATTCCAATGACTATGAAAATACATACTTTAACATTTTGGGACATTCCGAACCCAATGACAGGATCCGTTTTGTGAAATGAAGTCCTAAAAATGTAGACACGTGAAACAATGTAATTACCATTTTACCCTTAGTAGTCCTGATTATGCCCAAAGAATAACGCAGTAGTTGTAGTGTAGCTTTGGGGTGTCGATTCCACAGAGAGACTAAATTAAAAGAATAATAAACAGAATTTCTGAAACTACAGAAGTATTAGGCAGTTAACACGAAAAGAAAATATAAAAAGTGATTTTTGAATGCAAATTAAAAATTAAAAAAATTGATTAATGGAAGAAAATATTCAAATTTAACGAACAGTGGAGTGTCGGGAATCCCTTGCATATATATGGTATTTCAATTATTTTTAATTCACAGATAACTCAATTGAGAAATTAAATTCTAAAAATCTCAATCGGAAGATTTAAAATTATGCATTAAAATTAGACTGAAAATAACCCTTCGAAACATCATTCAACACTTTTAAGCCTCTCAAATTAATATTCACATTGAAAAAATCCAACGACAACAATATACCGAACGAGCAATATTGCAGCAAAGAATTGAATCAATATAAATATTTAATTGTTCCAAAAATAATCAAAACATTAATCCATTCGATAGAAAAAGCATGACTGAATCTATAAACGGACTAAAACCTTTAATTATTCGGTCAATAAACTCTAACAATAAATTTAGAATGATCAACGAAGAATTTAACAAATTAAAACTATGTACAGGATTCAAAATAAATCGAAATAGCCATATATGGTGCAAGTTCATCCCTAACCCCACTTAGAAATTTAGTTACCCATGTACAAGATGGATAACATAAACCTCACGAAGAAAAACTGAGCCATAGAGTAGCCGCGACTTCTTCTCTGCGCCAGAACTGGTGCGCACAGTGCCTCTGTTCTGTTCCTGTTCTCCCAGTCGCCGTCCTGCGCTTCTCTCTGTTTTCTCCGCACGGATTTCATATTATTTGCATAAAGAAAACCCTCAAGCCCCTAGCCCACTCTTGTGCCGCATGGATTAGCCAATTGCAAGCTAACGCCCCACGCATTGGCAGCCCACACGAAGCCCACTGCCAAGCCAATTGCCTCTCTTTTCTTTATTTTTCTCTTTGGCGTAGGGCCCCACAAGCCAAAGCAGCGCCCAGCTTCAAGATAGCCGCACAACAGGCCAGCCATTGCTTTCTGAATTCAACCCATGCGCCTCAATTGCATCCAATAGGGCCCACCAGTGAATGCAAGCCAAGCCTGCCGCATCACTTGGTCTCTTTATTTTCATTGCTTTTCTTTTGGTTTCCTGATCAGCCACCAAGTTTGACTTTTCTTTATATATTTTTCTTTCTTTCTTTATTTCTCTCCTTTTATCTTGGCTGCACTATTGCTCAGCCGTACAACCAAGCCCCCCTTTTTAATTCTTTTTATTTCTTCTTTTCCAGCCGCATACGCACACAGCCGCAATGTTCAAGCCCATTTTTCCATTGGATAACGATGGAATCGCGATTCGAGTTCTTCACGAAAGTTGTAGCCCCGGATGAGTAGATAATTTTAGGCTTAAAAACCACCTGATTTGGACTTTGGAAGCTCAAGTTATGGCCTCTTCAATTTGGCTGGACGGACATGTTCATAGCAGCTTTCCAGGCCTGTCTTTGAAATAATATTTGGATACCCAAACGAACTCCGATTTTTGCAAACGAGACCTTTTTAAAAAGCCCAATACGTCCTCTAAATGTTTCATGCAGACCACTTTCTCATTCTGAAATTCTAGCACCATCCAAATCTCAATTGAAACTCAATGGTTGAATCTACCAAAAAGCCAAGAATTGCACAATATACTCCATAACTCTTCTTTGACCTTCAATGCTTCCCTAATTCAATAAATATATTAATTAGCTCACTTAAACAGAGAATATATATCATAAAATTAAATATAAATGAACTAAAAATATTAAACATTATACTCTCGTAATAAGGTCACATTCTAGCATTTTAATCCAAGAATTGGGTATTTAGAGTGCACTTTTGCGCACTCATCACACCCCCCAACTTACTCATTGCTAGTCCCTAGCAATTTCCATGCATTTGACAAAAGAGATCAAGGGAGATTACACACAGAAGGCTTCCAACCACACTTTTCAAATCCACAAATCACAGCAATTTTAGGAATTCAATAATCTTTATATCCATCAATCCACTTATAGCAATTCACAGATAGTGTGTGTGTGCGCTCCAAACCATACCCATCTAACCACAAACCATGACACATGCAACATCAAGAACATCTCAAGCAAAAGGTTCAACTCCATATCTCATGGGTATAAAAATGTTTCATGTAGGGGTTCTCTCTATGGAGTTGACAAGGAGTGTACACGCTCAACAAAAAAAATTAGGCAACTATGAACAAGCAATAAGCAAACATTGATCTTATGATAGGCGCACTAACAAATGAGATTTTCATCACTCTTTTCACAGGCTTGCTTAGGATCAGAAAGATCAACATAAAAGGGTTGTAACGTGGCTTGGGTTAAAGGCTATATGAAGAAAAGGGTAAAAAGGATTCAAAAACTTCCAAGTACATACTAAGAGAATTTCATTACGAACCATAGCAAACCAAACTTTCCACTTGATGTACTCTTCAACTTTCCAAATCACTGAATAACAAAACGTCTCCTTCTTCTTCTTCTTCTTCTCTTTTTCTTTTTCTTCACTTTTTTTTCAATTTTTTCAACTTCTTTTTTTTTTTCTTCTTTTTTTTTCTTCAATAGAATAAACTTTGATGTTCATTGACTTTAATGCTCACCCAACTGAACACTTTTGCACTTTCTTCCTTTTTTTCTTTTTCTGCTTCTTTTTTTTTTTTTTTTTCAATGCAACACAAAAGACAAGTAATGCAAATTTCACACCTAGTACACACTTGGAAGCAACAAGGGTAGAAAAAATTAAAGTATAGGCTATACTCCAATGTGGAGAGGTATGGATGATGCAGGCACATGAAAAAAAAAAACCAAATGTGTTTGTTGGCTCAAAGTTGGCTACTAAGGGTCCATGATGAGAAAGGTTAGCTTGAAAGGCTCAAACGTTAATCCTAAATTGAGCTTTGTCATATCCCAAGTATATCCGCCGTCATACCACCAACCATGTAATGATATTTTCAAAAGAAGTGCCCAATTCAACAGATCAATGAATGTTTATCACAATTTGAATTTGAGGGCTCTCAATTCTCTCCAAAACACACATGAATACTTAAGCAAAAGAGTTCTCTAGCTACATGTGTCAACCACCATCTTACCACAAAGTTTGGATAAGTGCACTAAAAATTCTGTGAATGCCTCAATAGAATGATTATAGTGGATTCGGTGAATTCACAAAAATAGCTATGAATGAAAATGAATACTCATGTGAAAGAGATACACGTGTGATGCAAATTTTAAAAAAATTTTGACACATGAAAATATGAATTTGCAATCACCCACCCCCCAACTTAAATGAAACATTGTCCTCAATGTTTAACAATCAAAATTGAATGAAGGGTTCTAAAAAGGAGAGAATACACCTGATGTGTCATGGGAAGCTCGCTAAGCACCAAAGATGGCATCCTAAACTTGACAAAATGAAACTAACCTGCAAAAATAAAAACAAAGAAAACAGTAGCAAACAAAAAGAAAAATAACGAAAATAAAAGAAAACAAAAACAAAACAAAATAAATAAAAATAAATAAAATAAAAATACAAAATAAAACATACTTGCATGACACGATCAAGGTGGATAGACCGGATCTTCATGTGGAATGTCTTCCACTTCAGGAACTTGCCTATCCATTAAAACTTTAAAATGCTGGCCATTTACTTTAAACACTCGCCTATCCTTGGGATCCTCTATTTCTACTGCCCCATTTTCAAAAATATTCTTCACTATAAAGGGGCCTGTCCCAGCAACGGAACCTCCTGGGTCCCAATAGAAATTATGTTCCTTAGTCAGGAACTTCCTCTTATCCTGAGCACTCCAATCCACCAGTATCTCACCTACAACCAAATAATTCACAATATGAGCGAACCATGGTATAGGAGTAATAGAAAGTAAATGCTCATTGAAAAAATCATCCCTGATTGGTAGGTGAGTAGAGGTGTCCTCAAATGTGAGCCTCGAGAGATGGTCATCCACTAAATTCTCCACTCCTTTCTTGTCTTTAATGGCGATGTCAAATTCCTTAACAGGGGCTCTTTGTCACTTCTAGTTCCTTGAGCACCTCGGCATTACTACCATCTTGTTCATTTTCCACATCCTCTGATTTATCCATTATTGGGATGTGTAAGGACTTACCACTTCGAATCACAATGGCATTCACCTCCTTCAAATTCCCTTGCGCCATGTGTTGACCATGAGGTGTGGACTGAGCTTGAGAAGGGCGTTTACCTCGTTCCGTCACACTCAAAGAGCTCATCAATTTGGACACTTGCCTCTTTATCTCCTTGTTTTCTTTTACAACCTACGTAATCAAAGATTCAATCTTTTGGTTAGTCTTACCCTGTGCTTCAATAAATGCATGCAAAGTGTCTTCTAAAGAATTCCTAGAAGATGAAGATGCATGATATGGTGCAGGGTATGATCTAGGAGGCTGTGCAAGTGGTGGTGCATGTGGCTGGTTTTCAGATTTCCAGCTAAAATTGGGGTGATTTCGCCACCCTTAATTGTAAGTCTCAGAGTAGGGTGTGAAAAGCTTCTTGTACATACCTAGGGTATTACATTGGTCCTCATACACCCTCTCATCTCAATTAAGGTGGGACACTCTTGGGCAAGGTGATCTACCCCGCCACACACAAAATATGGTCTAAAAGACTCTGCCTGATTAGCCAAGTGTGTTGGTTTTACGTCTCTAGCCTTTAGCATCTCTAACTCTCTAGTGAGGGTCTCAACCTTAACTTTCAAATTATCCTCCTCCCTAAGATGGTAAATTCCCCCACTCTGTTGGTTCCCTATAGGGCGTGACCTATTTGTGCTCTCAGTAGCACTAGGTCCTGTCTAAGTGTGAGCTTTTTTAGCAAGCTCATTACGATACTCTATGGCCTCATCAGGATCTTTCTGTAAAAACTCACCATTACACATCATCTCTACAAATTGGCGCTCTCTAGGTGTAAGTCCCTCATAAAAATAGCTCACTACACGCCAACTCTCATACCCATAGTGAGGGCATATACTCAATAACTCCTTAAATCTCTCCCAAGACTGATACAAAGTCTCTCTATCCTTCTGTGCAAAGGTAGAAATCTGTCTTTTTAAAGCATTGGTCTTGTGTTGGGGAAAATATTTAGTGAAGAAAATCTGGGTCATCTCATTCCACGATCCAATTGACTGTGGTCTCAGTGAGTATAGCCAACTCTTAGCTCGATCCTTTAAAGAGAAAGGAAAGAACTTAAGTCTCACAATGTCTTGTGTTGCATTCTGACTATGAAAAGTCGCAACTACCTCTTCAAACTCCCTAATATGCACATATGGCTTCTCATTTTCCAAACCATGAAATGTAGGGAGTAACTGTATCACCCCCGTTTTAACATCAATTGGACGGGCATTGGGTGGAAACATGATGCATGATGGTGTAGCTGTGCGTGTAGGGTGAAGGTGATCCTAAAGAGTCCTAGTGGGTTGATCCTTATATTCACTCATATTTTCAGAATTGGAAGTATTATCAAACAAATAATTAGAAAAACAAGAAAAATTAGACTCTAAATCTGACTCTACCACAGGCCTAGAAGCAAAGCGGCCTAATGCGTCCCAATACCTATTATGCATGCAAAATGACAATAATAAAATAAATAAAAAAAAGGAATAAAAGAAAATGAATAAATAAATAACTATAAAATAAAAATAAAAAATAAAAAATAAAAAAAATAATAATAATAAAGCAACTAAAAAGAAGGAACGAAGTTACCGCCTTTACAAACTGTTGAAAAGAAAAACTATCTACTGATTCTTCTACCGTCTCCCCGGCAACGGCGCCAAAATTTGATTACGCCCAAAGAATAACGCGGTAGTTGTAGTGTAGCTTTGGGGTGTCGATTCCACAGGGAGACTAAATTAAAAGAATAATGAACAGAATTTCTGAAACTACAGAAGTATTAGACGGTTAACGAGAAAAGAAAATATAAAAATTGATTTTTGAATGCAAATTAAAAATTAAACAAATTGATTAATGGAAGAAAATATTCAAATTTAACGAACAGTGGAGTGTCGGGAATCCCTTGCATATATATGGTATTTTAATTATTTTTAATTCACAGATAACTCAATTGAGAAATTAAATTCTAAAAATCTCAATCGGAAGATTTAAAATTATGCATTAAAGTTAGACTGAAAATAACCTTTCGAAACATCATTCAACACTTTTAAACCTCTCAAATTAATATTCACATTGAAAAAATCCAACGACGACAATATACCGAACGAGCAATATTGCAGCAAAGAATTGAATCAATATAAATATTTAATTGTTCCAAAAATAATCAAAACATTAATCCATTCGATAGAAAAAGCATGACTGAATCTATAAACGGACTAAAACCTTTAATTATTCGGTCAATAAAATCTAACAATAAATTTAGAATGATCAACAAAGAATTTAACAAATTAAAACCATGTACAGGAATCAAAATAAATCAAAATAGCCATATATGGTGCAAGTTCAACCCTAACCCCACTTAGAAATTTAGTTACCCATGTACAAGATGGATAACATAAACCTCACAAAGAAAAACATGAGCCATAGAGTAGCAGCGACTTCTTCTCTGTGCCAGAACTGCTGCGCACAGTGCCTCTGTTCTGTTCCTGTTCTCCCAGCTGCCGTCCTGCGCTTCTCTCTGTTTTCTCCGCACGGATTTCATATTATTTGCATAAAGAAAACCCTCAAGCCCCTAGCCCACTCTTGCGCCGCATGGATCAGCCAATTGCAAGCTAACGCCCCACGCATTGGCAGCCCACACGAAGCCCACTGCCAAGCCAATTGCCTCTCTTTTCTTTATTTTTCTCTTTGGCGTAGGGCCCCACAAGCCAAAGCAGCGCCCAGCTTCAAGATAGCCGCACAACAGGCCAGCCATTGCTTTCTGAATTCAACCCATGCGCCTCAATTGCATCCAATAGGGCCCACCAATGAATGCAAGCCAAGCCTGCCGCATCACTTGGTCTCTTTATTTTCATTGCTTTTCTTTTGGTTTCCTGATCAGCCACCAAGTTTGACTTTTCTTTATATATTTTTCTTTCTTTCTTTATTTCTCTCCTTTTGTCTTGGCTGCACTATTGATCAGCCGTACAACCAAGCCCCCCTTTTAATTCTTTTTATTTCTTCTTTTCCAGCCGCATACGCACACAGCCGCAATGTTCAAGCCCATTTTTCCATTGGATAACGATGGAATCTCGATTCGAGTTCTTCACAAAAGTTGTAGCCCCGGATGAGTAGATAATTGTAGGCTTAAAAACCACCTGATTTGGACTTTGGAAGCTCAAGTTGTGGCCTCTTCAAGTTGGCTGGACGGACATGTTCATAGCAGCTTTCCAAGCCTGTCTTTGAAATAATATTTGGATACCCAAACGAACTCCGATTTTTGCAAACGAGACCTTTTTAAAAATCCCAATACGTCCTCTAAATGTTTCATGAAGACCACTTTCTCATTCTGAAACTCTAGCACCATCCAAATCTCAATTGAAACTCAATGGTTGAATCTACCAAAAAGCCAAGAATTGCACAATATACTCCATAACTCTTCTTTGACCTTCAATGCTTCCCTAATTCAATAAATATATTAATTAGCTCACTTAAACAGAGAATATATATCATAAAATTAAATATAAATGAACTAAAAATATTAAACATTATACTCTCATAATAGGGTCACATTCTAGCATTTTAATCCAAGAATTGGGTATTTAGAGTGCACTTTTGCGTACTCATTACAAAAGCCTATTAAATGTCAAAGGTGACATATTTTCACTTTATTTGACATTCCAGACTCAATAATGGAGTCCGTTTTAACAAACAAAATACTGAAAAATGTGACACGTGAAAGCATAAAATTATAAATATGCCCCTAGGCTTAATGTAAGTCACAAATACGATAATTAAGATATGGAAAAGCCTAAATTAGTTATAGTCGATATTCCAAACTTGACGATGACATCCTTTTGAGAAAAATAGGACTCGGTAACAAACTAAAAAATGACAAATACGTCCTTAAGAATTAATAAAGTTACCTGAAGCGTATTGATGAAATTAAAAAGTCAACGTAAATTTTATAGGGATCGAATGGACTCAAAATAGAGTCCGAATAAGTAAATTGTGTACGAAAAAATATGGGACGTTAAAAAGTATAAATTACCAGTATGCCTTTGAAGAGCCAAATAAGCTATAAAGCATCAAAGAACCCATAATTAGGAATTCGAAGATCTCTAAATCGGATAAAATAAGTTCAAAATAACTTAAAACATTGAATAAAAATATTTGGAATTAGAACGAATACTAATTCATTATGCAATGTAGTTTTGATCCGTGATTATAGGATCACCTAATCGATGGAAAATGGAAAGAAAGCTATGGGATAGCTATTATGGTACTCGCATGGGAATGCAATACTAAGAACCCAATGTAAGTAAACCCGAACTCTAATATGTGGATTTCTACTCTACCAATGTGGTCTACTTGTATATATGCTAATCTTTGTTTCTTGAAATTGTATATCTGTAATTACTTCAAGTTCACAAACCATTGATTATTATTTTTTTCCAGATGGGGAAACTAGTAATTCATTGATATCTTATTTGTTGTGAACATCTATGATTCCTGTGACTCCTTGACTATATGCTATCTTTTTTATCATTGCGATTCCTTTTGTTGTTGACATTTGTAACCTATGTATATATTCATACCTTGTGAAATCCTTTGCTAATAACATTATTTTTTAGTACGCGGGGGTCTGACTATCACAATGCCTATCTTGATTCTTTAGATGCTGATGAACTACGAGTTAGTGTTTGGGAATGATACCCAACACATAGTCGTGATGAGGACATGATTTGATAAGAGCACTTGGTGCTAGTCAAGGGAACCTAGAGTTGAGTGGTGAACCTAAATGAGTGTTGTTTGGGGGAAGCTGGGCCCTATTTGTTAATAGCATCTATTAGAATCAATCTGTATAGGTTAGATTCCACACCATTTGTTTATTTGATGATATTATCTATAAATGTGAAATATACCTTTGAGGCTTACCTTTGTAATCGATTTAAATCTCTTTGATTTGGGCGGCTAAACATCATATGTTGATAAATTATGCTTGTTGACTTGCTAAGTCTTTCTTATCGCATTTGTAACCCATTGTGAACTATGTTATTTTGGGCCTGATGGCCAATCCCTTTGAACTTGAAATGTTATGATTATTCTCTTATTATACACCCTTATGTAACCCATCGTAGAGTGAAGGATTAACTTATTGAGCTAAGTTAGCTCATTCAAAAATTATAACAATTTTTCAAGTAACACAATATAGAAGGAAATGCAATGATGGTGACTAGTGGAGCTAGTGATATGCTTGTGGGCAACTGTGACAGTGTATAGCTCCGAGCCTTAATTTGTATATATATCCTGTAAGGTTAATGTTAATATTAGATATTATGACATAATGACACTAGAAATGATGTTAGACCTAAATTGTGATTAATGATGATGAAAATTGTACTTGGAGATTTTCTTTTTGATGATTGTTAGCGTTCGATTTGTTATCAGATGAGTTGCATGTGTGTAGCTTCTGTATTTAATAATAAAAAAAAAATCACTTTTGTGCAATTCATTTGATTTTGTACGGCCTATCCGTGTGATAGTGTCTATAACACCCCGACCGGGTTCATGAAAATTAAGTCACTAATTAAATATTATGGACTTTATGAAGTAAAATAAAAATTAAGAAAACTAGACCATGAGAAAAAATAAAAGCTACAAAAATAACAGGACCTTGATTAAAGAAGTCAGCACATGAAGAAAATAAACAAAATTTCATGACTTAAATTCATGAAATTGATACATAAATAATAATACAAGTACATAACAAGAAAAATAAAAATAATCCAGAAAGGAACAAAATGGGATAAAAAATGTAAAATGCCAAACAAGGCATAAGAAGGAAAAATGAAGGAAAATAGGCCAAAAGTGTTGGCCCTAAGGTTTGATCCCAAGACCAAAAATTGGGAAGAACCTGTGTCCAAAAAATTAGCTAACTTGGCTACAACACTTTTGTGCTATATATCTCGCAAGATATATATGTATACTATATAAAATCCTATTCCACCACCCCCACACCTAATCAAAATTCATGTAACACATCATCATAAAATTTAATATGTATAAATATACATGTATATGTATATATATGTGATATACTTGAGACAGAATAGCCAAGCGTGTGTGTGCAGCTAGAGAGAGAAAAAGAGATAGAATGAAGGAAGAAGGAAAAAGGAAAAAGAAGAATAAGAAGAGAGTGAAGGAAGGGAGCTTGCATGAAAGCACTGTTTGAGGCATATAAAGCTTAGTAGGACTCAAAATTGAGCCAAGGAGAAGAGGGAGAAACCACTGCATGAAGGTAAAACCCTAAACTATCTAAGCTTCTCTCTCTAGAAAACAATACAAAAATCTAATGTTTAACATGTTTAGAGTGCATGCATAGCAGTTGTTGTGATGTCTTAGGGTTTTGGAAGTGAAAAAGGAGACCCAAGAGAGTTAAGACAGCCACCTCACACAAAACTACCATTGTTGGACCACTTTCGAGGTGGGTCTAAACCAACCCAAAGGAAACTCAATTCTATCACTTGTTGCTTGAACTAGACCTCAAGAGGGTCACAAAAACCCTAGACCGCGACCAAAAAGCTTAGGAAAAGACCTTCAAATCGCAAGTTTCAGGTCACAGTTTAAAAACCCCATCCTTACAAAATGAACACAAAACCTTGTTTTGTGATTGAGAGATGAACCCCCTTGATGAGACAATCACAACGAGCCCAACCCCATCAATTTTGGTCAAGAAATTACCATGTATGAACCCCAAAGTGGCTACAGCCATTAAAAAGCAACCCCGGCACAAGAAATCATAACAAATACTACGATTTCCACAAAAAGCACGGGCACACAACAGAAGAGTGCAGAGCTCTCAAGCAAGAGATAGAGCATCTCATAAGAAGAGGACGATTGAGAGAATTTGTCCGCCGGGACGGGAGGTAGAACCCTCGTGACGAGAGACCGTCGCAAAGAAAGCAAGAGCAGAGGCCTGAACAGAGAGAAACTCGAAACGATCAGCACCGGCAAAATAATCAAGTTATCTATGTCCTTCACGCTAACAATTCAACAACAAAAATGTCTAACAAAGCCAAAAAAAAGATACGTTCGGGAGGCAAGGGTAGAACCACATGTCCTCCAAATCTCAGCCATAAGAAGAAGATAAAGTTAGGACCTCAGATCCAATTTTACAAATTGAACCTTCTAGGATACACTATCCTCATAGCGATGCTCTTGTCATCTCACTCGAAGCAACTACTGGTCTAGTATGTTAAAACAGGCTAAGGAATATGTCTAAAGGTGTGACATGTCACGCCCCGAATTTTCACAAACCTAGAGAGTGAGTGAAATGAAATAAGAAAAGTAAATGAAAGGTCATAAGGTGGATTTAATTGATCATTCATTCATTTCCCCATGTTTTCCCCAAAATTAGAAATGAAAATCTGTTAACTAGACTCACCCAAGATAAGTTCCAAATGGTAGTCAAATATATCCCCTAACCAATAGTCAAAATTTGTCTAAGGCATGTTTAAGGGTGTCCTCCAAGATAGTCCCAAAATATCTTTAAATATGCCTTGGAATAGTGACCCCAAATGGGTCCCAATTGCCATAAGACATAGACCAAGAATAGATAAAAAATCCTACCTAAAGTGGTCCAAATAAATGGCCAAACATGGCCTTGAGATATGACTAAAAAGTGTCCCAAAAACCTGCCCAACATGGCTTGGTATAATGGCCAAAAGTGGCCTAAAATGGGCTCCAAAAGAGGGTGTCAAACATAGAATTAAATGATCTTGAAATGGCTGCCATGACATGGCCAAGGTAGCAGTTGCGCAGCAAGGCAAGGCAGTAGCACGCACAGCAGGGCAAGGCAGTAACAGGGCGCGCGCGTGGGCCAAAGGCATGGCGCGCATGAGCACACGGTAGGGCAAGTCTGGTCAGGCTGCAGGTTGTGCACTGTAGCGACTGCAACCTGATTTTTCCATTTTCCTGCATTTTCACTGTAGTGGCTATAGCTAAATTTCTCTATTTCCCTAATTTTTTTCTCAAGTTTTGAAGGATACCTTTTTCCCATTTTTAGCCCACTTCTTCAAGGTTTCTAACCTCCCACTTTGGGCTTCTTTCTCACCTATTTAAATGGTGTTTTACACAATTAATTTCCCCCTTAATTTCACTAAATTTTTGACATAACCTCCTTTATTTTCTAAGCATTTTTCCCACCTAATATTTTGCAACCATTCATATATATAAACACATCACAATCCATTCTCATTCGATGGCGCCACAATTCATGAAAATTAAACATACATTCATATCTTTTAACATATCCATATTTTGCACATTAAGCAATTGTATCCTATATGTCATTTGGGTTTAAGCCCTCACATTTCAAAATGGCCTAAGGCCTATAGTTCACTGTTCTTCCAAATTAAAATACAAGTATTTTGGGCTTATGCCCATACATACCACTCAAAAATTATGCTCGAAGGTCGAATATCCTTCGTGGTCCATTTCTCCTCCGCTCTTTAAGACTTTATCAAGTCTCAAGTACTGGGATCCTCATCTGTAATATGATATCCCACGAGGGGCCAGCTCAATTGCTGGTATGACATAATGCTAATGCAAGAAAGAAGATTAAGGGCGTGGTATCTGCAAGTGTATATTTAGAAGCTATAACCCTTTAATCCCCTAATGCTATGCAATATCAATATGCATGACACACACATGTAACTCTATGCCACACCCATGCCTCGCTTCACGACCCTTCCCCGTTGGACATGAGTATCAATCGTATGTCTCACTTCACGGTCTGTCCCTGTTGGAATGAGTACTAATGGCCAATTTTAGGTTTTTCACCACATGATCTATACCCTCATAATTCATAGCACCAAAGTGCTCAACCCACACCATGTTTTCAAAGAATCATACCATGCCAATATGCTTTGATTTCACCATGCAATAATGCAATCTCAATGAAGCATTTTATCAAACACATGGAACATGCTTTAAATAATGTAATGTACTTAAAGTAACTATAACTTTTGTATCACAGAACTTTGTTTACATGAACCTAACATGTAATCCAATTAAATTCACATATAAGCACATTACATATTCACAACCTTAACAATTTCTCAAAGATCATAAAATACATAAAGTACCAACACATGAATAAATAATAACTCTCAAACCGCAAGAGTTTCTCTACATGAACATAAGCTAGAATGCAATGAATCAAACTTATAAACAAGTTACATGTTCATCACTTTGACAAACTCTCTAAGATTACAAAATACATAAAGCACCAACACCTTGAATAAATCATAACTTTTCAACTACAAGATTTTGTCTACATGAACTTAAGTTAGAATACAATGGATTATATATATAGTCATGGTTCATGTTTATCACTTTACCAAATTCCCAAAGAATATAAAGAACACAAAAGTACATAAATAACCAACTCTAGGTTTTCAAAGAAACTATATCCTAAGTGATTTTCTAATAGCAAATAAACATATATATCAATCAATCAACTTGTAAAACACTCCTAAACTTAACCCTATTCCTTACTTAGCAAAATATCATACCTAAAAGGATTTTTCTCAACCCTTGGGAGTTGTGTTCACTGTGCAGCCGAACCGATCAGTGAGAATTTAGCCCTTGATGTGGGGAACAACGTCCTAGAAGGAAGTTTTGTGAAAATCCAAGTCTAGAAGTGTGTTTTGGAAGCTTGAAGATTGGAAAAGCTAGGTTTTCTCTTCATTTTTCTCCCATGTGTGGCTGCTGCTACTTCTCCAAACCATTTTTGTCATTTTTTTACACTAAGTGTTGTATTTATATTCAAGTGGCTAAGGGGGCAAAATGACCCTTTTGCCCTTAATGAGTTCGGGACCCCGTTACACTACAACCCATCCTGAAACGCCTCAATTCAATATTTTATTTTATCCAAAGTTCTTAAAAAGTATTTTAAATGAAAATTTTCAAAAACATTTACTTTCGCCTATGGCCGGGTTTAGGTGATTCCACCCGGGATGCCCTTTTTGTCCCCTTTTTGAAACTATCTCCGAATAGGTTTAAATTTTTATAGGAGGTGTATTTTAACATTATAAGCATATTTCTCTTCTATATCATACTCAAAATATGCTTCAAAACATGACGTATAGCTTAATGATGCATATGTAGTGCCTTACCGACAAATGGTGTATGAATAGAGCCCTACTGGAAAAAAAAAAAATTTATCCTCAATTTTTAGGTCTCTAAATCCTTCCCCCCTTAAAGAAATTTCATCCCAAAATTTAAAAATGCACTTCTAAGAATAAACAACTCCGGATACCTAGCGCATACCTTAGCCTCGTGCTCTTAAGTGGCTTGCTCGACCCCGAGATGGCTCCAAAGAACCTTGACCAAAGGAATGGTCTTGCCTTGCAAAACCTGGTCCCTAAAGTCCAATATCTCTACAAGCCTCTCATCATAAGAAACATTTCCTTCCACTTCAAGATCAACCCAGTCGAGTACATGTGAAAGGTCAGGCTCATACTTCCTCAACATCGATACATGAAAGACATCATGAACCCCAAATAACTGTGGTGATAACACCAACTGATAGGCCACTTCTCCAGTACCTCCTCCAATTAAGATCTTACAAGGATCTATAACACTCATGTAGATTTCTCTATTAATTAAATGAACTCGTCAATCATATGAAACTTATCACATTAGTTTCAATCTAACTTGATTTGCGTACTATAATCAACACAATCAGGAACTATTCTACATGTCAGATTTATCATTTAGTCATCCTGTCATAAGTCCTCAAATTGAGTTTTCAACTCATATAATTTCACAATCATCACAAGATACATTATCAAACCATTATATAGAGAACTCACTCCCCCTACAATAGCAATTTCCCAAATGAATCATCAGAATGTCCTGAACCAATTCATCACTATTACTGCTCACTTATTACGTAAATTTATGATTATGATCCATCATCCATCAATTGGGAAAAATAAAATAAAACCGGCATGCATAAGCCCCACTAACAAAATAACTTTTATCATCAAAGAAATATAATAGAAAACGACACATTCGAAGATCAATCCAACCACAATGTAGCTACAATAGGAAATAGTCTTAACAAAATTTATACTATTTTCATACTCCACCAAATGTCAAAAGTCATCAAATGCACTATTCTAATTCTCAATAGCCAACCACAGTTCAATATGAATATCTATAAGTCACTTCATCCCCGAGACATACTATTTCCAACTACTCTTACATTTTAAGAGTATTCATCAATATTGGCTGTAAATTATAACCCTATTACTAACAGTAATTCATCATATCTGTTCACAAGTCATTAAACTTTCACAAAATCATTCCATTTTCAAATTAAAATTTTCATTCCCAAATTACATGTTAAGCAAAAATTTTGGAATTATACTCACCACAAGCTTGACCTAACCATGCCATTCACAATCCATTCTCTATATCAAACAATACGATCATCATTTTCCATCAACTAATATTTCAACAATCCAATTCATCAAAGGATAAATAAAAAAATCTTTTACTCTGTATCCTAGGTATATTCCCTACACATTCCCATATATACAAAGTAATGCAGGCGTCCATCTTTACATTTTCTTATTCACCTCAGCTATTTCATCTTAGTATAATTCCTTTCCATTTATACCACATATTATTAAAAGTTTTTCATCTTCATCCTCTTAAGCTTTCAAGCTTTTAATTTTTTTTTTATACACTATCCAAAAATATGTTCCAAAATGCAATATAACATGCAAGCACGTATGTACCTAATCCATAGGTGTTATAAAAATAAAATATTCACCACATGTGTTGTCACGACCCACAACCCACCCTCTGCGGCTTACCGGATCGCAACCATCCAACCTGGCCTTTTTGCCCAATCGGACCTGTCTCTCTTGTTGCACTACTCTTAGTGCACTAACATGTAACACAGCGAAAGACAATACAATAAAAAGTTTGCTAATATAAAAATAGGGTCTATAAAATCTCTAATCATCACCTCCTCCCCAGGACGTGAATACACGAGAGTGCTACAAGACTGTACTACTATTACCTTTACTTTGTCAAAATGTCCACCCTCTAGCCAGAGTCTCTTGTTGTCTGTCCTCGATATCTGTCCTTGAAAAATATATATAAATAGGAGTGAGCTACACAAGCTGAGTAAGTAAGTCCCCTACTCTACCATGTGTACAAGATTTGAAAGAAACTGAGTATCAATGGATATGAAAGCGAGTCAATATCATATAACAATCATAGCTCATTAATGGATATCAATGATTAGGGATATAGCTGATAATTATGAATATCGAGTTTGAAGGATAACATCATATGCAATAGTCAAAGTTGTCAGATACATGATCATAGAATGTAATCAAATAAAGCTGTGCAACTGCCTGATCATTCACACAAGAACATGATCATACAATGAATCTCAATAAAAGATAGTGATGTCAAACTGATGGATCATAACTAGTTCAAGGCAACATAATATAACTATAACTTTTTACGGCTATGTTACCGAGCTGTCGAGAACAACATCTGGCCCCTTTTGGCCCTTCGCACAAGTGTACAGAATTGTCCTTTGCACACATGTACGGAATCTCATGATTAGTATAACAACATCTAGCCCCTTTTGGCCCTTCGTACAAGTGTACAGAATTGTCCTTTGCACAAATGTACGAAATCTCATGATCAGGATAGAACATCATCAAATGACATGGAAATCAAGAGTAACATACATCGTCATGGCTAAGCTGTTCTACTGAGAAACAGTATGACATAGTGGAATCACAAAGAATCTGATATAACAATAAGAGTACAAATGCATATAGAAAGAACTGTGACATGGCTAGGATTGCACTACATGCAGAGGTCAGGTATTACTTACACTAATTCCTTCCCTGCTACTCGACGTTGGTCTCCTTCTCTTTCTCCTTAGAAGGTCCTATAATTATGAAATTCACCTAAGATCAGTACTTATTTTATTTATCTAATACTTTTGATAATGTTAGTTTAATAATTTATTTTATCATTTTGTAATTAATTACTAACTTTATTTCCTTTAATAGTATTATTATTAAGTTTAACATATGTATTCTAATAAATTTTTCTTTACGTGTCTAAATGCCACCATCACTGGCATCCCCGCCACTAGTCTGCCGCTAACAAGAAATCAACTCCACTGAAATTTGCCACTTCCAACATACCACCTCTCCCGTGAAAGAACATCAAAACTATCACCAACTTCACTAAGCTAAAATTAGAACCGACCTCATGTAATCAAACAATTAGTGAGTAGCCCACTTGAAAGACACCTTTCCTCCTCTTTAATCTATATTTTCATATTCTTCTATAAATTCACCATGATCTGTACTTCTACAATTTTTCAACCAGTGTATTCTTAATTTTTTATCCCCACACGTGTATATCAACTTGTAAGGCTTCAAACATTTTAATCATTAAATCAATCCTTGTTCAGAATATCCAAAAGACACATTTGCAAATAAAACAAAACAGATCTAATGAAGCCCAATCACCAATTGAGTTTGCCATCAAACAGTAATAAAACCAATGTCCTAAGTTTTAGAAGTCTGATGCCTTACACTACAAGCTCTTCCTTCATTTCTTGTTACAGGACTTGATATAAAAACTATATTTATATGCATCTTTATATATATATATATATATATATAGATATATCTATCACAAGATATGACCACATCCATAAAGGCAACATACACAGTACCTGCTCTTGTTAGCCGAACTATTGCCCTTTAATTTCCCATTACTTTTCCTTCTTTTCTCCCTTTTTTTTTTTAGCTTGACGCCCACTTCCCCTCTTGCTTCTCGATCCTTTTCTCCTTTCTTTACTTCCTGCTTCTGCTGCTTCTCAATTTCTCTGCTTTACTCTTGGTTTGGCTAATTGTCAAACACTCATACTCACACGCATGGCTGCCTGTAACGCTGTCTCTCTCTCACGGCTTTTTTCCTTTCTTTTTTTTTTTTTTTTTCTAGCTTCTTCAAGAAGCTTCCTTCTTCTCCTTCTTATATTTCTTCTCCACCGACCCCAAGGTCGGTGGCTGCTTCCACCTTATTCTTTTCTTTTTTTTCCTCCACGCTTCTACATTCTTCTACTTACTTCTCACAGCTTCTACTGTTTTCTTTTCACTTCTTTTCCTTTGTTTTCTTTTGTTTTCATTTTTATTTGCTAAATTGGATCTATATATATATATATATATATGTATTTGGTTATATATGTACTTTGTCTTATATACATTTATATATATTTATATGCCTTAACATATTTCTATTTTAAATATATTTTTTATTTCTTTATTTTTACTTATTTATCATTATTTATTTTATTTTTATTCCCATCTCGGCTTGAGGGTCAAGTCATTTTGGCCATTTCAACATACGAATTTTATTAGACAATTTAATATAGCTCACCCATTTTAAATTTTATTCATGACCTACGATTATTATTCCAATATCTTGGATAATTTAATATTTCGATTGATTTATAAATTTTATTTACAAAATAATTTAGCTCTAGTTCAGGATTATATGTCATGACCCGATCCAACCTGAGTCGGTTACTGTCTAATTTGAGTCGGGGTATTACATGTGTCTTACACACCAAATAATTCAACATGCTTTATCAACACAATAGCCAGGCAATACACATACCATCAAATTAATACTTTTTTTTTTTTCATGCATCTACTAAAGGTGCATTATGTTTCCATCATTTATTTGGTACACACTCATGAAAGTTCACATTAGCTAATTTCTTTTCCCTTACTGCCTTTTATCGTCTTATTAGGTATCTTTTACATTTTTCTTGTATATAACTAGGTGATAACCTTTCATGGATCACAGCTCCTTTTGTTACTGGGTGATGGATTGGCCAATCCATACACTTGTAACTCGAGACCTGATACCAATTCGGTATATTCATAGTACACTTTCAAGTGATCCTAACTATATGGGTTTATAACCTAGGATATACACTTTACATTATACACTCATAACAAGTAACATTCATTCAACCATTCAAATATACATAACATGGTTATCATACACTATATAATCACAAAAGAATAGATTTTAAGCACGCAGTCACGTATACCTACTAAAACAATCTATATGCACACACTAAACGAGAACATACTTAACACATACTTACTGTATATATAAGTTTTCAATCAGCTATTCATGTTCTCATAATCTTATCATTTTTTCTTCCAAGTAATTCAAGAACACACTATGCATGATAAGCATATTATGTAATTTATACACATAACTACCTTATTAGGCATTTTATTCACTTCCTCAAGTAGTTAGGCTTACCAACAGATAAAGCACACAACATGCATCATGATTAAACCAACTATGCAACACTTAATCAAATCTTCTAGAAAGATATTTGAAACTCACTTACAACTGGTAGTAACACTAATGACACCATCCCACTAGCATCATTTCTAAGACTCGCAAAATCTGGCTACTCCAACTCGGTGAATCACATAGTAGTGGAGCAAGACAATCATCACAAGCTCCCAAATAAAATAAAGAACCTCCTAAGCATAATATTTGTTATCTAGGTCCAAACAATACAACTGTTTATAACTTTATCCAAACCAAATCAGATTCATTCATAAGTTTTACTCACATATTTGTAAAATGACTAGTGAAAATCTCCATTCACTCATAAGTTACATAACAATCTAAATTCTCATATAGCAATACACATCCCTTGTTTGTACATACCCCATTTTCTCTTTGACTTTTCTAGTGCCTCAACCACAGTATTTTTACTCCAAGCATATTCACACAATTCGCATTTTAAACACAAGATACATATTTAAAAATTTGTATCATCCAAGTCTTAACTTGATACACAATTTTTCTCTAAAATAACAATCAATATTTACTGTTTATTCAATCATAAAATTTGAAATCAATCTTATAAATTAGGCTAGAACTAGATTCATAACTCACACCTCACTTCGGCAAAATTTATGCAACTCATTATTTTCACAAAGCTTCTATTCATAAGTTCATTTAATCAACCTATTTTTTTTATCACAACAAATATCAATCAGCTTAGGACTAGGTAAGACAATAGTATTCATTTCTAGGTTACTTCCACAGTTCATCACAAGATAACATATTCTAATTTAATAAAAAAATCATCACAACCCTTAACTTTCAGATTTACATCACTTGAACTCATCAATCTTCACCCTAAGCACGAAATAAAAATTCAATTACATCATAACCTGGATTAATCAACGTCAACATTTCCAAACTATTCATGTTTATACAATTCTCCTAAGACAAGAAATCATTAATCATTACCTGATAACCTAACAAATCTTGTAGACACACTTGCTTAATCATGATTTATAAAACTCACGTCAACCACCTCCATCCATTGTTTACAATAAACAAATATTACTGAGTTATAACATAGTCTTTCTCAAAAAAAAAAAAAAATCCATTTAAGCAATACAACACCCACATGTCCAAGTCATGCTAGTATTCAACTTGTCCAACTAACTTAAGGTCTAAACCCCACCTACTGTTCCAAGACATTAGATCCTAAATCTCATGTCAATCAGGCTACCAAGGTTGATAGAGGTTTAAGAACTAAATTTCTCCCTCTCCCTTGGCCTACTCTACCTCAACCCAGTGTTTTGGATAGCTTCCTATAGTAGAAACAATCATTATCTAAAGATTCAGCTTTCACTCATCTAAGGTATTCCACATCCTATAGCATTTTCCCATAATGCTACATGATATTATAAGGCAAAACAAGTATCTATCTATCATGCATGTAAACATATACCAAATCACATACCATGTTATCACATACGATCATACCAAGTTATCAAGTAAACATGCATCATAGTATAATATCAACTAACACATAATCACACATGTGATGCATGAAGTACAAATAGCCACATAACATACAAGGTCCTATCACATGCCACTGACAGTCATACAAAGTCACACATTTTCCTTTAGGTTCTATGGTGTTCAATCAACACCCTATCATCGCCAAGTATTCTAAACTAAAGTTCTAACACCTAGCTGTCAAAGCCTACACATTACACAAGGTTTTCAAAAATTTTCAAATTATGCGTCGTGTTCCCATTGTGTTTAACAACATTGTACGGTCGCTAAGTAATTGAACCTAAGCTTTGATGCCACATTGTCACGCCCTGAATTTCTACAAACTCGGGGAGTGAGTGAAATGAAATAAGAAAAGTAAATGAAAGGTCATAAGGTGGATTTAATTGATCATTCATTCATTTTCCCATGTTTTCCCCAAAATTAGAAGTGAAAATCTGTTAACTAAACTCACCCAAGATAAGTTCCAAATGGTAGTCAAATATATCCCTTAACCAATAGTCAAAATTAGTCTAAGGCATGTTCAAGGGTGGCCTTCAATATAGCCCCAAAATATTTTTAAATATGCCTTGGAATAGTGACCCCAAATGGGTCCCAATTGCCGTAAGGCATAGACCAAGAATAGATAAAAAATCCTACCTAAAGTGATCCAAATAAACGGCCAAACATGGCCTTGAGATATGACTAAAAAGTGTCCCAAAATGTTCCCCAACATGGCTTGGTATAATGGCCAAAAGTGGCCTAAACTGGGCTCCAAAAGAAGGTGTCAAACAGTGAATTAAATGATCTTGAAATGGCCTTAAAATGTAGGTCATAGCATGTCATGACATGGCCAAGGTAGCAGCTGTGCAGCAAGGCAAGGCATCAGCGGCGCAGAAAGGCAAGGCAGCAGTAAGGCGCGCGGTAGGTGCACGCGCGCGGCTGGGCGTGTGGCAAGGCAAGTCTGGTCAGGCTGCAGGTTGTGCGCTGTAGCGACTGCAACCTAATTTTTCCATTTTCCTGCATTTTCACTGTAGCAGTTGCGGCTAAATTTCTCTATTTCCCTAATTTTTTTTCCAAGTTTTGAAGGCTACTTTTTTCCCATTTTTAGCCCACTTCTTCAAGGTTTCTAACCTCCCATTTTGGGCACTTTTCTCACCTATTTAAATGGTGTTTTACACACTTAATTTTCCCCTTAATTTCATAAAATTTTTGACATAACCTCCTTTGTTTTCTAAGCATTTTTTTCACATAATATTTTGCAACCGTTCATATATATAAACACATCACAATTCATGGAAATTAAACATCCATTCATTTCTTTCCACATACATATTTTGCACATTAAGCAATTGTATCCTACATGTCATTTGGGTTTAAGCCCTTACATTTCAAAATGGCCTAAGGCCTATAATTCACTGTTCTTCCAAACTAAAATACAAGTCTTTTGGGCTTATGCTCATACATATAACTCAAAAATTATGCCCTAAGGTCGAATATCCTTCGCGGTCCATTTCTCCACAGGATCTACACCCTCATAATGCATAGCACCAAAGTGCTGAACCCACACCATGTTTTTAAAGAATCACACCATGCCAATATGCTTTGTTTTCACCATGCAATAATGCAATCTCAATGAAACATTTTATCAAACACATGGAGCATGCTTTAAATAATGCAATGTACTTAAAACAACTATTACTTTTATATCACAAAACTTTGTCTACATGAACCTAACATATAATTCAATCAATTTCACAAATAAGTACATTAAATATTCACAACGTTAAAATTTTCTCAAAGATCATAAAATACATAAAGTAGCAACACATGGAATAAATAATAACTCTCAAACCACAAGAGTTTCTCTACATGAACATAAGCTAGAATGCAATGAATCAAACATATAAACAAGTTACATGCTCATCACTTTAACAAATTCTCTAAGATTACAAAATACATAAAGCACCAATACCTTGAATAAATCATAACTTTCCAACTACAAGATTTTGTCTACATGAACATAAGTTAGAATATAATGGATTATACATATAGTCATGGTTCATGTTTATCACTTTACCAAATTCCTAAAGAATACAAAGAACAGACAAGTACATAAACAACAAACTCTAGGTTTTCAAAGAAACTATATCCTAAGTGATTTTCTAATAGCAAATAAACATATAAATCATTCAATTAAGTTATAAAACACTCCTAAACTTAACCCTATTCCTTACTTAGCAAAATATCATACCTAAAAGGGTTTTTCTCAACCCTTGAGAGTTGTGTTCACTGTGTAGCAGAACTTATTGATAAAAATGTAGCCCTTTACGTGGGGAACAACTTCCTAGAAGGAAGTTTTATGAAAATCCAAGCCTAGAGGTGTGTTTTGGAAGCTTGAAGATTGGAAAAGCTAGGTTTTCTCTTCATTTTTCTCCCATGTGTGGCTATTGCTGCTTCTCCAGACCTTTTCTGTCATTTTTTTACACTAGCTGATGTATTTATAGTTAAGGGGCTAAGGGGGAAAAATAACCCTTTTGCCCTTAATGAGTTCGGGACCCCGTTACACCACAACCAGTCCCAAAATGCCTCAATTCGATATTTTGTTTTAACCAAATTTCTTAAATTTATTTTAAATGAAAATTTTCAAAAAAATTTATTTTCGCCTGTGGTCGGGTTTGGTCGGTTCCACCCGGGATGCCCTGTTGGTCCCATTTTTGAAACTATCTCTGAATAGGTTAAAATTTTTACAGGAGGTGTATTTTAACATTCTAAGCATATTTATCTTCTATGAAATACTCAAAATATTCTTATAAACATGACTTATAGCGAAATGATGCATACATAGTGCCCTACCGACAAATGGTGTATGAAGAGAGCCCTACTGGCAAAAATGAAAACTTTATCCTCAATTTTTAGGTCTCTACATGACAAATGGCAACAATTTTCCTCATACCCAACACCTACCTTGTCGTGAACTCATCCCTATTGCCAGTCCTTTGCCTTCCGCTCAATGGGGAATGGACATCGTAGGGCCATTACCAAAAGCCCCTTAAAACAAGAGATTCCTACTAGTCGCTATTGAATATTTTTCTAAATGGGTGGAGGCTGAACCAGTGACACACATAAAAAAAGGTGGTAGTAAATAATTTCACATGGAAAAATATAGTATGCAGGTTTGGTATATCTCGCGTCATCATTTCAAACAATTAAACACAATTTGCTGGAAAGTGTTTGGGAAGTTCTGTAAAGACTTGCACATTAGTCATCACTTCTCCCTCCAAGACATTCCCAAGCTAATGGGCAAGCCAAGGACACCAACCGCACAATTCTCGAGGCAATTAAGAGAAGGTTGAAAAAAGCCAAGGGAAGATGGGTTGAAAAACTCCCTAGAATACTCTAGGCTTACTGAACTACCAAAAGGATCCGAACTACAGAAACACCATTCTCACTTGCCTATGGCACCAAGGTAATCATTATTATCAAAATTAGCATGCCGACTCTTAAAACAGACTATTTTGACCAAGAGACCACTAACTAACAACTTGTGGAGAATCTGGACCCACTTGAAGAAAAGATGTGAGCAAGCTCGAATTAGGACTGAAGCCTATTAGCAAAAAATGGCTAAATGTTTCAACCAGGGGTTAAAACCTATCGACTTCTAGATCCGAGACCTCGTCTTAAGAAGGGTGTTTCCAAACACAAGATCCCACTATGGGAAAACGTTCCCCTAATTTGGAAGGACCCTACAAGATAACCAAGATCGTCAGACCTACGACTTATTGGTTAGAAGATTTGACTAGAAAACCTGTACCCGGACCCTAGAATATCAAACATTAAAGCAAGTATTATCAATAAAGAGTTATGTTTTATGCACCTTTGAGTATTTTTATCAATGTACAGACCTAAAAGCTGTCACGACTCAAGACCCACCCTATGTGGATCTCATGTCGTGCACCCGATCCGACGTTGCTTGTCGAACCAAGGGTCTTAACTTATTTCATAATCAGTGCTACTAACATGCAACGACTAAAATGGGGAAGAAAATAATAAAAGTTACATGTGATTTATATAATGTTTACGAAATGCGAAATACAAAATTTTCTTAATGCAACTGTTCATCCCCAAGACGTGGATAACATGGGAAAGCTATAAGACTGTCTATACTAAGTATTACACTACAACTTCAAAAGGTAAATGTCCACCTCCTAGCTATCAGTCTTTATTGTCCGTCTTTGATATCTGTGCCTGAAAGTCAAATGTTGTGTAGTATCTGATGAGCTATGAAAACTTGTAAGTAATACTCCTTTACTCTACCATGTGTACAAGTGTATACAAAGATGCTAGCCAGTCAATGAATATATAGCTCAATATCAATTGATAGAAGTCAAATGATAAGGAAATGAAATCTATTTTGCTAACAATATTATACTGCTACAGTCATGAGCTATATCAAGCATAAATTGTATACTCTCAATAAAAAGCTATGAAATCTCATGATCATTCATAATGAAATAATATGATCAAGCTATAAAAATCAATAATAGATACTGATAACAACAAATGTGGATGCACTTTAACTTGGGGCCCGGCATATCCCTTAATTCATTTTATTCCTTTTTTCCTCGATCTCTCTGCCAAGCACTGACTCGTCGGTTCAGTACTCGCCTTGCAGATCCCACTTTAGCTGCCATTTTAAATTGCTACTTTTGATTCCGTTTTCTTGACCCGTAGGTTTAATAAGCATCAGATGGAGTTTGTGACTGAGCACAAATTCGGCTACAATATAATATATCGAGATCATGCTAAATCTCATAAATAGTAAATGCAATAACACTATCTCAATAGCGAAATGAAACTGTTGCCTTAATAGGCCAATGTAAGCTGGGCTGCTGAAATCATAAGTCTTGCCCCTCAAGGCCTATGTACAGAGAGTACAGAAATCATGATCAAGATATATAACAGTTAATAAACACTTTCCACAAGATAGAGCAATATCAATGTGGACTCAATAATTGTTCTGGCATGTATGGAGTACAATAGATGATCTAAGAAAAACTGTTGACATGGCTGGGAATGTAACACATGCAGAGATCAGACATTTACTTACCTCTTAAACCATTTTCGTTCTTTCACAATAAAATCAAGTCATTGTTCATTCCTCTTTGAAATTCCTATTCATCAATAGATAGTATATCTCAGTTTACCCTTTTTATAATTTATGCTATTCATCAAATTTTATGCCTCTTTACTATTAGTTTCTCTTTTACTAAAATAGACTCTACCATTGAGTCCAAAACGTTGAAGAAAGTCGGTTTAAGCTTTTGCGGAATTCAATTTAGACATCTGTGCTAAAAAGGGCAAAATGGTCATTTTGTACTTTTTTGGGTCTTTTATTTTTTGGGAGCTCATCTCATGACACAGACCTCACCATTGGTCTTATAATGTTCGAGATAGTTAGAATACACTATTCATGTGTTTAATTTGGACATCGTTACTATAAAGGGTAGAATGGTCATTTGCACTTTCACGGGTTCTCACTTCTCGAGACCTCTTTTTGCAAATTGGACTCTATGGTTGAGTCCAGAATGCTTGAAATAATAAAAATTCACTATTCTTTTATTTTAATCGAAGTTCGTTTAACTACTTTTTGACTTAGGGACATTTGGTAATTTTCCTTTTATTTTTATTTTAATTAGTAATTAATATTATATTTTGTGGGTCAAATCATAATAACTAAAAGTTTAGAGCCTAATTATAATTTTCATAACTTCTGGGTTCATTTGTAATTTCAAAAAATCCTATCCTAACTAAGGATAGCTAAACAGTGGATATCTACGGAATAGGGATAGGATATCCTTATTCCTGTTTCAGCCCCAATTTCAATTTCTTATCCATTTCACCAAACACTCTTAATTCAATTTTAAAACCTTTTAAACTTAAGTAATACTGCGTTGTTTTGACATACCCGTTTCTGTTTCGGTCAGGCCTCGACTCGGATCTGACCCATGACCCGAACCCAAACCCTAAACAGTTTTCTTCTTTTCTGGCAATACATCGCTAGGGTTCACTAGGCTTTCGTCGTCTTCTCCAACGACGGTCACCGTTTTTTGATCGTTTCCCCCCCTTTTCAATGGGGTTATCTTCCCTTTTTCTTAAGGATCACAACGCCATGCCTATCTTTCTGATTTAACCTACGCACCATCACGAAAACAGAGAAACAGTAGCTCCAGCCAGAAGTTGCAATTTTTCGGTGAGCTCCATTTCTCTATGGTTTCCTTACAGTTTTCACTCAAATTTTTTTCTAATATTTTTCTACACCTTATAGAATCATATTTAGGCCATTTAAACAAGGTTTAAAACAAAAAATATCAATGAATCTGAAACACCCTAAAACTTGAAAATCAACTTTTTCTACTAGTTTCTTACTCTTTTTCTATCATTCTTTTTGCATAATTTTCGTATATTTCAAGATCTACAAGACCCAACAATCCAATCTATAAATCATGCTTTAAAAATTGAAAAATAGAACTAGCTTCACTTACCTTTTTCCTAAATTTTCTACTGGCAGTACCCTCTTTTCCTCTTCTGTTTCCACTCTTTCTATCTTCTGAATCTCTTCATAACTTCTTCCTTTGCTTCCTTTAATTTTTCCTTCTGTTTTTTTCTCTAACTCAATGCACATATGTGTATATATATATATATATATATATATATATACACATTTCCTCATCGCCTTACTCACTCTCAGTCATCTCACTATTCTCTCTCTCTCCTTTCCACTTGATGCAGCCTTCATTGACTTCTCCTTTTTCTTTTTCGTTTTTCTGTTTTCTTTCCTTTCATTAGTGTAGGATATTTATATACCTATATAACATATAATATATAACACATACTTCACACACCCCAACACACACACACACACACAATGCCGACACACACAACACACACCACTTGCATGTAGGCTGTATGTTGAAGCTTTCTTTTCTTTTTCTTTTCTTATAGTTGTATTTTAAAACACATATATATAATATACTAAAATATATATATATATATATATATATACATACATGTATAAATACATATACATATTTTATACATATATATACTCATATATACACGTATATACTAGTTTTTAAGCGCGTATACATACACTCATTTTTTGTGGTCTATATATATATATATACGTACGTATGCATGCGTTGGTTTGCATGCGTACACGTATTACGAGGCATAGTTCTAGGTTGCTCGGACATTGCCCGACACTGTTCACATTCCAAAATCGTACAGTGCATTTGGTATAATGATATAGAGCTTAAACAACTCGGTTTACAACTAATAGTACACTACCCGACCCAGTCTACCTCGGTATACGTGCTAACCCGGGTCAGGGTCTTATAAAAGCCTTGTATTCTTTACAAGTACTACAGGTTTGGTCCATTTCACTGAATGTACAGACCCCTAAAAGCCTTGTATCCATTACAAGTGCTTCAGGTCTTGTCCATTTCACTTAATGTACAGACTCCTAAAAGCCTTGTATTCATTCCAAGTGAAACAGATCTAGTCCATTTTACTCAATGTACAAATCCCTGAAACCCATGTATTCATTACAAGTGTTACAAGTCTGGTCCATTTCACTCAATGTATAGACCCTTAAAAGCTTTGTATCCATTACATGTGCTATAGGTCTGGTCCATTTTGCTCAATACATAGATTCGTGAAAGCATTACAAGCGCCAAAGGTCTAGTTCATTTCAATCAAATATACAGATCTTCCAAGGCCTTCCATTCATTATGAATGTCATGGATCTGATCCTACAGATATCAGGACAAAGCTTGTTTTAATTACAAGTATTGAAGGTCTGTGAACAAATCTTATTTTAATTACAAGTATTAAAGATCTGTAAATGAAGCTTGTTTTAATTACAAGTATTGAAGATCTATGAACGAAGCTTGTTTTAATTACAAGTATTGAAGATCTGTGAACAAAGCTTGTTTTAATTACAAGTGTTGAAGATCTATGAATGACGCTTGTTTTAATTATAATTATTGAAGGTCGGTATATTATGATCTATTTTCATAAGTATGGCTGCTCTGAATTTCTTCCTATTTCGACCTCTAAAGATTAGCTTATGAATGCTTTGGAGTCTATAAAGGACTTGCATTTTCTAATGGTCTAGATGTTAAAAGAGATTATTTTTCAAACACACCACAAAAATAGTAAGCAAAACACAAATAAATGAGATAAGTAAGAATTTTTATAGATTAACACAAAAAGTGGGAAGATTACAAGTTTAGAACAAAAAACAAATGTTACAAAAACCTAACTAAGGGTCCTCAATAGGAGGCTTCTTTCTCAACATCTGTGGACTCCGTTTGGGACAACTTCGGAAGGACTTGGCGTATGATCATCTATAAAAACCCCGTCTACACCAGAGTTGTCAAGATCAGGATATAGCTTTTCGATCTTCTTCAAGAAAGTTTCGTATCTATGACTCGCTCATTCTTCACTTATTCTTTGCCCAGCCTTTACACCTCTTCCCTGAGGGCTTTTTTTGTCTCTTTTCTCGCCGCCTGAATGCTTGTGGCAAGGTTTAGAGTGGCAACAGCCTCAGCCTCCTCTATATCCTTCTTTAAGCTTTCTAGCTCTGAAGCTAGGGCGTCCTTATGTGATTCTAGAATAGCCACGTTGGTAAGGGATTGTTTTAACTTCTCCTCAAAATAGAGAAATGCAGAACGGGTAGTCCCAAGCTGGAGCCGAGCTTTGTCCAGTTAAGCTCGGAGCTTGTCCTCCCATTTTGATTCCTCGAGGTAGTCCATAATAGTAGCCATGGCAGGAACCGCCTATAAAAGACAAAAATTAGATAAGTCAGTAGGAGCAGAAGTTAATCACATTTATAAAATCAAGTAAAGATAAGAATCTTACCCTACTATGAGAGACCAAGAGGTTCTTGGCTATCTTCCGAGGCTTCAGACCCTTGAAGCGACCCGTTGCTGAGCTTTAGATTTCAATTGGATGAGTTTGGAAATAAGGTTGAAGCTTCCGAGCTAATATTACCAAAGAAAAGGCTAGCTTCTCAACCTCTGGGTATCTCTTTTCTGTGTCGAGTAGTGCCTTACTAACGTAGAATATGGGCCTCTGTACTACCCTGTCCTGCCTGACTAATGGCGAGAGCTGACCGTGTTTTCAGAGACTACAAGGTACAAGAGTAGCTTTTCCTCTTATACTAGTTTTGACAGAAGCTCTGGAGAGGTAAGATACTCCTTCAGTTCTTGAAAAGCTTTCTCACATTCTTCCATCCATTGTAAAACTTTGTTGCCCTTTAAAGCTTTGAAGAAGAGTAGGCAGCGATCAGTGGACTTAGAGATAAATCTGCTTAGTGCCGCGATTCTGCCATTCAGCGCCTGAATGTCTTTTTTGGTTTTTGGTGACTTCAGTCCAATCAGGGCTTAGATCTGAGTGGGGTCTGTTTTGATACCCCTCTAAGAGACAATGTATCCTAAGAATTTTTCCTTCGTCACCCCAAAGGTACATTTCGAGGGATTGAGCTTCATCTTGTGCTGTCTTAGGATATTGAAGGTCTGGGATAAGTGCTGGAGGTGACTACCTTTCTGCAAACTTTTGACCAACATATCATTAATGTACACCTCCATGGTATTGCTGAGCAGTGGGCTAAACATCTTGTTAACCAACCGTTGGTATGTGGCCCCAGCATTCTTCAAACCGAATGGCATTACTCTATAGTAGTAGAGACCTCGTTTGGTTATGAAGGCTGTCTTCTCCTGGTCTGGAGGGTACATCTGAATTTGGTTATACCTAGAATAGGCATCCATAAAACTCATGAGTTCGTGCCCTGCAGTAGCATCAACCAGTTGGTTTATCCTTGGCAGTGGAAAGCTGTCTTTAGGGCATGCCTTATTGAGGTCTGTATAATCAATGCAGACCCTCCACTTGCCATTTTTCTTCTTGACCAGGACGGTGTTGGCTAGCCACTCGGGGTAGAACACTTCACGTATCATTTTGGCTTCAAGCAGCCTCTGGACTTCCTCGTTTATGATCTGATGCCGTTCTGGGGCTAGCGGCCTTCTTTTCTGTCTCACTGGTGGGTGATCTGGATCCACCATTAGTTTGTGAGTTATCAGGTTTGGATCTATACCCTCCATGTCTTTGGTCTCCCACGCAAACATAGAGAGATTGTCTTTCAGAAACTTGATTATTTTCTCTTGCTCAGCACGTGTCAGGTCTGGACCAATGTACAAATAATGCCCTTCTGATTCTGAACTGACCAATACTTTGATAGGCTCGCCAATAGGTTTGGCCCTGCTATGCCGTCCCCTTGGGCTTAGGGGTTCTTCGATTCTAGAAGGGCAACTTTCTTCTTATACTAATATTACCAAAGAAAAGGCTAGCTTCTCAACCTCTGGGTATCTCTTTTCTGTGTCGAGTAGTGCCTTACTAACGTAGAATATGGGCCTCTGTACTACCCTGTCCTGCCTGACTAATGGCGAGAGCTGACCGTGTTTTCAGAGACTACAAGGTACAAGAGTAGCTTTTCCTCTTATACTAGTTTTGACAGAAGCTCTGGAGAGGTAAGATACTCCTTCAGTTCTTGAAAAGCTTTCTCACATTCTTCCATCCATTGTAAAACTTTGTTGCCCTTTAAAGCTTTGAAGAAGAGTAGGCAGCGATCAGTGGACTTAGAGATAAATCTGCTTAGTGCCGCGATTCTGCCATTCAGCGCCTGAATGTCTTTTTTGGTTTTTGGTGACTTCAGTCCAATCAGGGCTTAGATCTGAGTGGGGTCTGTTTCGATACCCCTCTAAGAGACAATGTATCCTAAGAATTTTCCCTTCGTCACCCCAAAGGTACATTTCGAGGGATTGAGCTTCATCTTGTGCTGTTTTAGGATATTGAAGGTCTGGGATAAGTGCTGGAGGTGACTACCTTTCTGCAAACTTTTGACCAACATATCATTAATGTACACCTCCATGGTATTGCTGAGCAGTGGGCTAAACATCTTGTTAACCAACCGTTGGTATGTGGCCCCAGCATTCTTCAAACCGAATGGCATTACTCTATAGTAGTAGAGACCTCGTTTGGTTATGAAGGCTGTCTTCTCCTGGTCTGGAGGGTACATCTGAATTTGGTTATACCTAGAATAGGCATCCATAAAACTCATGAGTTCGTGCCCTGCAGTAGCATCAACCAGTTGGTTTATCCTTGGCAGTGGAAAGCTGTCTTTAGGGCATGCCTTATTGAGGTCTGTATAATCAATGCAGACCCTCCACTTGCCATTTTTCTTCTTGACCAGGACGGTGTTGGCTAGCCACTCGGGGTAGAACACTTCACGTATCATTTTGGCTTCAAGCAGCCTCTGGACTTCCTCGTTTATGATCTGATGCCGTTCTGGGGCTAGCGGCCTTCTTTTCTGTCTCACTGGTGGGTGATCTGGATCCACCATTAGTTTGTGAGTTATCAGGTTTGGATCTATACCCTCCATGTCTTTGGTCTCCCACGCAAACATAGAGAGATTGTCTTTCAGAAACTTGATTATTTTCTCTTGCTCAGCACGTGTCAGGTCTGGACCAATGTACAAATAATGCCCTTCTGATTCTGAACTGACCAATACTTTGATAGGCTCGCCAATAGGTTTGGCCCTGCTATGCCGTCCCCTTGGGCTTAGGGGTTCTTCGATTCTAGAAGGGCAACTTTCTTCCTCGGGAGTGTGGGAGAGAATTGGATCTACACAGTCCCGGATGTACTGTAATTGCTATTTGGCGCTCTTTTCCTTGAGTGCAATGGCATGGCACTCTCGAGAAGTTGGCTGGTACCCTCTAACAGAATAAACATTCTGATTGTGAACATACTTCAGACATTGATGGAGGGTCGAGGTAACCGCCCCTATCTGGTGCAGCCATGGTCTCCTAATTATGACATTGTAGGGAGATATCATATTCAACACCATGTACTCTGAGATGGTGGTTTTCTGCCCTTTGCCTTCCCCTACAGTAATAGGTAGGTCGATCCTTTCCAATGGGGTACTGAGATTACCATCAAACGTTGCCATTACGGCAGTGGTAGGCTTGATGCTGTTGTGGTCCATCCCCATTTGTTTGAGTGGCTCATGGAATAGTATATTGACGGAGCTGCCGGTGTCAACCAGAACTCTTCTGATCTCGAAGTTGGCAATCTTGAGAGTGATGACGAGGGCATCACTGTGAGGGCAGTGTACCCCTGCTCGGTCCTGTTCTGTGAATTGGATCTCCAGTGCTAGTTTGAGCCTTTTTTTGACGTTGGAGATCTGCAATACGTCTGGGGCAGCCCTGGCCTCCCGAGCATACCTTTTTCTTGCTATGTTGGACATTCCTGTAATAAGGGAGTCTGCATGGAGGACATAAATGACATGGTTGTTCTGCCTTTGAGGCTCATTTCAAACTTCCCTCTGCTCTTGTCTTTGCTCAGGCCTCTGCTCTATCCGTTGCTGAGGCTTGTCTTCATGGGGATTTGGCCTCCCGTCCTGCTTGATGAACTCCAAGAGACGTCCTTTCTTTATGAGTTGCTCAATCTCATATCTGAGGGACCTGTATGAGTTAGTCGTGTGCCCATGATCTTTGTGGAAATTGCAATATTTACCTGGGTCCTGAAGGCTAGGATCTCCTTTGATGGGTTCAGGCCATCTCAGGTTTTCTCGATCTCAGATCTGCCGAAGTACCTGATTCGGTGTAGTGTTCAAAGGGGTAAAATTAGTGAACTCCCTTGGTCTAGAATTATAGACAGCTTTGGGTGCCATTCTCTTTTCTAGACTCCTGGCTCTTTTCTTGCTAGGGTCTCTTCTGTGGTCGTCCTTCTTATGCTCCTCCCTCTTCGGATTGTCCCTCTGGTTCTGCTCTTTACCTTTTTGGGACGTGCGGTTAGCTTCTTCCAAATTGATGTACTTCTTGGCCCGGTCCATTAATGCCGCCATGTCAGCAGGAGGGCTTTTGGTCAAGGAATCTCTAAAGCCACCGTGAGCAAGTCCAGAAGTTAAGGCAGCTATAAGGAATCTTGGGCTGCAGTCGGTGATCTCTGTGAGTTCGGCATTAAAGCGCGCAATATAGGCTCTGAGGGACTCTTCCTTAGTCTGCTTGACATATAACAGGAATTCTAGTCCTCTTTTGAGCCTTCTACTGGTCATAAACCTGTCCAGGAATTGCCTACTGAGCTCATAGAAGCTAGTAATTGAGTTCGGAGGGATGTGGTGGAACCATTTTAGAGCAGTTCCTTTCAAGCTGGTAATGAAAGTTCAGCACATAAAAGCATCAGAGGCCCCGTGGAGGGCCATTGTATGCTGGTAGTGCGATAGATGATCTCCTGGGTCTCCAGTCCTATCATACAGGGTGAACTTTGGCACCATGAACTTCCTGGGCCTTTCTTCTGACATGATGGCAGGAGTGAATGGGGTGGCAAGTCTTCCGGGCAGCCTGGCCAACTCATCCTGCTCTGAAGGGTACTGGGCACCTCTCAAAGCTACTGTTCAGTCCATAGATTCGGCAATTTCTTCAACCCTCCGTGGGTCTCTGAGCCGGACCTCTTGTGATCCCTGCCTTACAGCCTCGGCTTCAAGGTAGTCGGGCTGAGCCCGTCCCTCGGACGGAGGAGGGTTCCGAGTTGGTGGGATTGGTGCTACTTGGGGATGAGGCTCCTATGGTGCTAGATGTGCTCCCGAAGCCCTTGGAGTCGGGACTCTAGTAGTGCTTCGGTAGTGGACGTCAGGGATGAAGGCTGATGTTCCCCAGCTTGGGGCTGGTGATGGTTGTGGGTCTCTGTCGCCGTAAGCAACACCCTGGGGGTGCCCAGGCTAGTTATTCAGAGCCTGCTCATGGGGCTCTTCATTCTCAGTGACAATATGGGGTTGCGTTGTCACGACCCGAAACCCACCTTATGCGGATCTCGTGTCGCGGGGCCGACCCGAAAGCCGTCCCTACTTTTTCCATTCCTGTATCATAGTACTAATATGCAATGTACTAAAAATTTTAAACAATGAATAGCGGAAGTCTTTATCAATTACAGTAATCCATCCAGCGGAAGTCTTTTAATAATTTAAATAGCGGAAGTCTAATAAATACATGACATAGTTCTACATAAGACAAAATGAGAACTAAACGTAACCAGCACCCGGGGGTGGTGAATACATGGGAGAACTAACATAGACTGATACCGTACTTCAAAATGTCCCCCTACGCTCTCAGACTCCTACCGGGGTCTCGTAGTGTCATCACCTGAAATGGGGGGGTAAGTGGGGTGGAATGAGCTACAAAGCTCAGTAAGTAAATGCAGATCTCCAACACTGGTATCGATGATCAATGAATCCATGAATCAGATTATGATAGCCAATCATAAGAATAAGATGCTGTGATAGCCAATGAAATAATTGCCACGAGGGCCAATGGAAACAATTGCCACAAGGGCCAATGAACAGTAACCACAATACACAATCAGAAGTATTGGGTATAATATCAATATGAAGAAATTCAATGATAATATAACAACAATGAAGTACTGCCACAATGAACCGATCACAATCAAATCAATCAATGGAAGTCCCTCGAGACTTGAAGGATCATAAGGGATAGTGCCATTCAACAATCACGTTCTGTCAGTCATAAGAGATGCTTTTATTCTGTAACATGCCAGTGAAATTGCAAATGAAATGCCAGTGGAAATGCAATGAAATGCTAGTGATCATGCCAGTCAATTGCCAGTGGAAAGCCTTTGAGGAATTCATTCCTGCCACCTGTCTATTCATGGACTTGACCCTTAGGTCTCCAGTCAATACAGAAAGCATCGGATGGATGTTGTGACTGAGCACAAATCCGGTATTCATAACATATCATGATCATTCGTGATTCCATAGAAGTATAAAATGGAATATCATAGATTCAGTGAAAGCATAACAGTACACCTTTCAAGGCATGGTTTAACATGATAATAATGATACAACAGTCAATCAATGTCCACAAGATAGAATAATATCACATTGTGGATAGCAATAACATGTGATACTTTCAAGGCACAGTGAAACATGATAACAATGATACATCAGTCAATCAAATGTCCACAAGATAGAAAAATATCGAATTGTGGAACACAAGGATATTAATACATTCAAGAGTACGAGTTTGGCAGTAAAAGAATGAACTTGGCTTGTGGAAACACTACATGTAAGAGAGAGTGATCCACTTACCTCTATCGTGATCAGAAATCCGTGAGTGTACCCTTGCCTTTCGAGTTCCCTATATATCAGTGAATACGTTTCAGAATAAATGTTATTCATCAAATTTTATGCCTTTCTATCATACGTATCTAAATACAAATTTAGACTTTACCATTGAGTCCAAAATGCCGAAGAAAGTCGGTTTAGGCTTTCGCGGAATTCCATTTGGACTTTTGTACTTCAAAGGGCAAAATGGTAATTTTGCACTTTCATGGTATTTATCCTTTGGGGTTCCGTCTCGCAAAACAGACCCCACCATTGGACTCAGAATGTCCGAGATAATAAATTTTGACTATTCATTTGCATCGTTTGGACTTCGTTTGACCTATATTTGAAATAGGGGCATTTTTGTAAAAATTAATATTCTATTAATTTTCCTATTTGGGCCTTAGTGAGATTCCTTAAAACATTTGGGGCCGGTTTAAAATTTCCAAAAGTTGCGGCCTGAACCAGTTGGTTCAGAACCAAAAACCCTAAACCGGTCTGCCCCCTTACTGAACCAAACGGTTCAGTCCATTTCAAGAACCGGATTACGATATCCCAGTTCCTATCTTATCCCAGGTTCGGTTAAACTCAAAACCCAAATTTCAATTTTGTATCTCTGTTACCAAACAAGCCCAATCCATTTAAATTCAAAACCGAAAACGACACAGTATTACTTACCCACTCATTTCCGGTCGGGTCCCGACCCGATTCGAACTCGGATCCGGTTCGTCTTAACCCGATAGCCCCCACGACATTCCGGTCGTCTTCCCCACTGCTCCGGTAGGGTTCCGGCGGTGAACAGTCGTCTTCTCCGGCGACGGTCACCGATTTTCGATCATTTTTTAACCATTTTTAAATGCCATTTCCTTCTATTTTTCATATAGATCTATATTCTAAATTCAGTTTTCAACATGAGCCACTAATACCTCACGAAATAGAGAAAAACAGTGGCTCCGGCCAACTGTACTTTCTCAATCTCATGCTTGTTTCTCAACTGTTTTGATCCTAATCGATCTCTAATGTGTTTCTGCATTTATAAAGATCATTTTCATAAACTAATTTCAAAGTTTTAAACGTAAAATTAGTGAAACCCAGATTATCCTCCGAACCTGCAACTCGGATTTTCTCCCTCATTTTTGAACCAAATGAGGTACGGTTTGTTCTTATCAATGCCATTTTTCATGCTTGTTTAGACCCTATATTCAAAATGAATCGAATCATGCTATAAAATTTTGAAACAGAAACAGTGGCTCACCTCCAAATTCGGATTCCCTTGGTGTTGAGCCCCTCTTCCTCGCGACCCATTCCTCTCTCTAACCTTCTCTCTTTCTCATTCTGCTTCCCTCTCCCTTTTAATTCTTGATCTTTCCTTTTCTCCTAAGAGTGAGAGACCACATGCATATAATAAGTTTTTTCCTTTTCTCTCTCTCTCTCTCTCTAGTCAGACCTAACCATGCCCTGAGATCTTCTTACACACTCCAACACCCACTTTCTGTTTCCACCACTCCCTATTGAGTGTTATACACTCAACTCCTTACACCCATACATACAACCGTACACACACACACACCTTTTCATACATATATATATATATATATCTTCACCCACTCACACACACTTGCACGGCTGGTAATAGCCCCTTTTTGCCCACTTTCTTTTCTTTCATTTAATATACACATGTATATATATGGTATAATGCATTATATAATATACATATACATGTATAAACTCATAATTATACATATTTTATACATACCTATACGCCCATACATATACGTATATACTAAACTCCGGGAACGTATGCATACACTGATTTTTGGTATACTACGTGTCCGTGAAACATTGGCATACATGGAAATACGTGCGTGCATGCTTTACGATACGATGTCCCGGGGTGCTCGGGTGTTGCCCGGTACGGGTTATACATTTCAATCATTTACAGTTTCTAGTCATTCATTTCCATGAAAATACCATGATATACATATCTTACCATTCAAGTTACATATTTTAACCGACCTACCTCGGTATACGTGACATATCCCGGGTCGGGATATTACATGCGTTCTTTCAGCCACATTGACCGACAGATTAGGAGGACTCGTCCGTTGATTCTGTGTGAGCATTGCCAGAGTTCTAGATATGGCAAGTAGCTATTCCTCTACCAGTTCATTGTGTCGTTTGATTGATTCAATCTCTTGTCGTATGGGATCAACCTTCGGCCCTCTTGCTCGTGGAACAGGCGGTCGACGTTGAGAGCTTTGTGGGTTTTGAGTGTTCTGTCCCGATCGGAGATTTGGGGCCATGGTTTTCCGGTGAGGAAAAAGATTAGTTTGTGAATAGAGCACTTAGAGATTAGTCGTTTCCCATAGACGGTGCCAAACTGATGCTGCACTTTTCAGCTCGTAAGGAATTTGGGCTCCAAGACCTATAGAACACTCAAAAGGGGGATCAGAGGGCCACCAGATTGGCTCCGGCGGTAGCCGCTCTGATGCTTAAGTAAGTAAACTGAATTGAAAAGACTGTATTGAAAGCCAAAGAATGAGCATAAAAATAAAGCGTACTTGTAGGGTTTAATTTATAGATTGTGGCCTTCCTAAGTTAATTACATTCGGAGCCGTGAATATAGGGATTTGATCATCGGAGATTGCAGTTACCTTGTGGAATATTGCACCGTAGATAGAGATAATCATAGATAGTAGTTTCCTTGTTGAAGACTATTTCCTTATTCCCTGCTCGGCAGTCGTTAAGGAAACAACAACGTCGGAACCATATGGAATACTGAGTGAGTATTGCCCAAAGCATAAGGTCTGGAGGATATGTGTATGAGAATGCCCTGGAGGCTGCGCCTACTCTGTATGACCGAGTTTATCGGTTCTGTAGGATATGTGTATGAGAATGCCCTGGAGGCTGCGCCTGCTCTGTATGACCGAGTTTATCGGTTCTATAAGCACACGTGTCTCAAGGTGATTGGTGCGTCTGTTTGTGGTATATCAAACATCGTTCAAGCATCCATGGCGTAGCTTCATGGAAGAGGCAACATCTCCAAAATTGCCTCTGCAGGTGCAGCTTCAAATCTGGATTGTTGTTGTTACCGTCAAGTTTAGCAATTTCTTGAACCACCTACTGTTACTGCGGCTGCACCTACATTAGCCGCACCCTAGGACACTGCCACTTGGTTAAACAGTTTCCCCAGATCTGAACTGCTCAAACCCGCACTCCCTAGAACACCTCTTCACTGGTGCTTCAATAAATCCAAACTAACCCAATCCACATCCTCAGTTTGCATCAGGTTTTGCAGCAACTCAAACTGTTACAAGTTCCAACTCTCTCTTGGCTGCTTTCCCTCTTTTCTCCAATTTTCTCCTGTCGCACCCCATCTCTGTGCTCCACCTCCACACACACACACACACACACACACACACACACACACATATATATATATATACACATATCGACCTGCTATCCCTCCAAACTTCAAGGTTGTCCAATTCATTACAATAACATAATACCCCTAAGGACTTTTCACCGCTTCTACTGCGCAACCATTTATGCACAACACTACTTCAACTATGTCTCCTCTCTTCCCCTGCACATCTGTCTCTCCCTTCTCTATTCTTCTCATTTTTCTCTCTTTTCTTCAACTCCCAATAGCTTTTACAAGCTGCACCCAAACACACACACACACACACACACACACACACACATATATATATATATATATATATATATTTATATACAATATTTTCCTATAACGCTTTACTCAATTCCAAGCCACCCCACAAAACTGCAACATCCACACAAAATTCTAAGCTGTATCAAATCCATCACCTGAACAAGAGACCCCACAACACCTTCACTCTTCTCTCTCTGCACATACACTACACCAACACACACATGCATCTACCACCTACTGCATCGCCACACACACACATATACATATATACAATTTCCCCTACACTGTTTTGGGATCAAGCCTTGCGGCTGCCATCTATGGTAGTCACTTCCTCTGCCATCAACTACTACACCGCCCTTCCTGCACTGTGCGTATCTGCACACACCTATCTATATATTCCTGAATTACCCCTACTCTCTTAGTTTCTTCCCCATTTTTCTCTATTTCTTGCTTTTCTTATCCTGCTACTACTGCCACTCACACACATAAATATATATACTTATATTACTCTCTTGCCTTCTTGCACCGCCTTTCTCTCTATCTTTTCTCCTATTTTCTTTGTACGCTACCAGCACTGCCCCTCTCTTTTTACTCAATTATTTCTCAGCAGCTTCGGTTGTAACAGCCCTTTTATTTGACTTTCCTTCCCTTTTCTTTTTCTTTTGCTTTCTTTTGTTTTCTCTTTTCATTTCATGATATGTCATGCATATATATATATATATATATATTATAATATACATATACACACCTATCTACACTACCCCTTTTATTTGACTTTCTTCTTGATCTTTTCTTTTCTTTTTCTTGCTTCCTTGTTTCACCCAATATTATGTATATTTTATATAATATATCATACTCACTACACATCACACAACACACACTTTTAACCCACTTCTGCCAACACACATATCAGCTCCCTTTTTCCTTTGTCCTTTTTTTATTCTTTTTCTTCACTTGCATGCTTTTGCATGCATTTAGTATATATATATATATATATATAGATAAAATCAGCTATATATATTATAATTATACTTTATATAATTATACCTCATATATAATATACATATACCTATATTTATACATGTATTTATTTATATATTCATATACTTATGTATACCAATTTATATATATACTTGCATATATATTTTTATATATACTATCTCATATATATATATATATATGTTATCTCATATATATATATATATATATATTCTTGTATTTATTAAAATACACTATGAACGTATATCGAAGCATATATTGGCCTACGTACACGACTCTCCGTACCACTCGGGTTTTATTGTACGGTACTCCCAAGGTACTTGGGATTGCTTGTAACCACCTCTCGTATATTTAAATATCGTAATTTCTCTATTGGTGACTCTCACTGCTTGTCTCGAACTACGTGCCTATTACCGTATATTATTCATTGCGATACTTCGGGTATATTTTGGGATATACTATTCTCAATCTGAATCTGGTCTCGGTTTATTTTTGATACTATGTTCATTGCTTGGTCAAAGCTCGGTATTATTATTTAACTCTTTGGATTTAATTAGAATTATTTTATTTTATTCGGAACTCATGTTCGGTTACAACTGGCATTACGCTACTCGACTCGACCCATCTCAGTTTACATGTACTTGACTGGGTTTAACTCAATCTACGTGCCATATCCTGCGTCGGGATATTACAGCTTCTGACCTCCTTCTTTTCCCCTTATTCTTCTCTTCTTCACTCCGAGTACTCTCTCTGTCTCTGTGTATCTCGAAGAACAGCCTAATGGTTGTGGTTCTGTGTGTGTCTATATGTATATATATATATATATATTCAATTAGCCTTTAACCTTTGCTTGTACTGCCCCTAGATCACATGTACAACATATCCATTTAATTATTCCACGGCTATACTGCTATAGCAGCCCTATACACACACACACACACACACACACATATATATATATATTATATTTTATGATTATTATATTCCTTGTTTCATTTTATTTATTTTTTTGTTTTTCTAAATTGCTCACTTTAAGCTTACATATATATATATATGTATATATATCTATATATATGTGTATACATATCACAAAGTAGTTGGTAGCCCAAATGGTTATTTTTTTGGGACTTAAATGCTTCACTAGCTTTGGTCAAGGGTTCAAAACCCATCCATTGCATTTTTGGTATTTTTGCAATGTTTTTTCCTTAAGGCTTTGTTTGGCAATCAGAAATGCACATTTTGACTTTTTACTTTTTATCTCTCTTTTTATTTCCCTTTTTGCGAAGCGGTTTGTTTTAGTAGTTTCTTACCTGGGTTGGCCTCGATATTCTAAGCTTCGCATCGTATCTATTTTCTTCGCGATTCACGAGGCATGTTAATTTCATAATTACAGTATTTTGAATTTTGCTCCAAACGATTAGATTAACACATTATATTGCTTCTTCATGTATTCAATCATCTTATTAGTCCATCATAATTATCAAAAAATTATGATAAATTTTCTTAATCATTCTTTATTTTGTTTCTAATTAATAATTAGTTCGCTAATTATTAATTAATCGGGTCGGGGTATTACACTTTCTTGATCTGTACCCCGAATTGCTATGTATATACAAGTGTCATGCCCTGAACATACTCGTCACTTTATGGTATATCAGCTACTCCCCCCTAAGCCTCAGTTCTATGGAACTTGCATAGAGCTGAGGTTAGGTTTTTTGAGGGGTGACGCACAATATCATTAATGCACCATTTTGTATTCTGATAAAACAGTTGTTGATAGGACAATTACGGTTTCATCATTGCATTAGCCACTGATTAAGTAATTAAGCCCATTATTAGCCAACAGTTGGTTAGGATTTTAGGGCCATAAATGTTAATCCTCCTTGGGTGGCCTTATAAATAGATGAAACCCCCTCAACAAGAGTTTTTTACGAACTATCCATCACTCCAAGTTGAAATCGAAATAAAATAAGACTCCCTAGAAGATCTCTAGTGAACTAGAAGACTTCTCTGGCACCCAATCCCTAATTTGTAGTCAGTTGGTGATAACTCTATCATTTCTTATTTGTTTTTTATCATTATTCTTCTTCTACCTTACTTCTTTCATGAAAATGTCATCCTCGGATGCCCATTCAAATACTGGGGAGGAAGAGAGGCAAATCATAGAAATAAGGAGTCAAGAGGCACCTCTATCCTTGAATGGTTTGAGGTCGGCGTACATTTCCCCCTCCATCCTCTAGTGAACGAGTTCTTCAGCTGGTTCAAGATCTACCCTGCCGAGCTAAATATCAATAGTTGGATGCGGCTAATGGCCTTTTTCATCCTAGCTCACCAAAACAACGTCGAAATAGGCCTAGACCTGATTAAGAGTAATATGGATATGAAGTTCCTGAAGTCAGAAGGGATGTACTACATGTCCTTTGATAAAAGGTTCAAAGCATTGACCTCTGTACCCATTTCCAACAACACATGGAAGAAGTGGTACTTCTTCGTCAGTGGTGGCTGAGAACATGAAGACTTCAAGAACCAGAGTAGCTTCTTCCCTTGGCACACTGGTTTTAAGGGTTAGCCTACAGAACCTTTGGCTTCTAACCTGAATAGTGTAATCTTATTCCCAACTTGACTAATTTTTTTTTGAATTTCTGCTGTCACGATAAGAAGGATTGGAAGAGGTCAACTTTTACTCCTGAGCTTCAAAAAGGTACAGAAGACTTCTTTATCCTCAAGATTGTCCTCCCGACTGAATCCTTACATTTCAGAACTTCATGGACGCCGAGCTAACAAAGGATAAATCGGCGGTTATAAAGAAAATAGTTCTTACGAGTTGGATGTTTAGAGCCAATAAGGTTAGGGGAACATCAAACCCTACAGTACCAGTTCCTCCTCAAAAGAAGAGGAGGACTGAGGTTGGGGGATCCAGTTCTCCCGAGTGTATAGTTTCTAAGGAGTTAGCCCTACCAGCTGTTTGATGAAAGTTGCCATCGCCTCTATCCCTTCAACGCGCCCTGGATCCCGTGGTAAAGGAAATATGGGTGCGATTACTCTTGGTGTGGCCTTGTCCGAGATCAGGGAAGTGGCTATCAAGAGGGTTTATGAAGAGGCCTCTGAAGTCAATATTGAGAAAGCCCGAGGTTTCAGGAAGATTAGTGAAGTGGTCCGTGGAGTTAGGGGAATTTGACATATCATATGTACCATGGAACTCCATCAAAGGGCAGGCCTTGGCTGATTTCGTTGCCGAGTTCACCCTGGCACTTCAAGACAAGGCACAGCTCATCGAAACTACAGGAACCTGGCTGCTCTATATCGATGATTTGTCAACCGACCAGGGCTCAGGAGTGGGCCTGGTATTACAGTCCCCTAATGGGCTATCGTCAGAAAAAACAGTTAGCCTGGGATTCAGAGCTTCCAACAATAAAGCAGAATACGAAGCCCTAATCCTAGGCATGAAGTTGGCTCTGGAATGCGAGGTTCAGAACCTTAAAGTCTTCTTAGACTCCCAGCTGGTGGTAAGCCAAGTCCTAGGAGAATTCTCCATTAAAGATGATAAGATGCTTCGGTACTCCGAACTGGTGAACTACTTGAAGCACTCCTTCCAGACGTTCACTATCCAGAAAATAGAAAGAAGCCATAACTGCAGAGCAGATGCTTTGGCAAACATGGCATCCCGCCTAAAGTCAGAAGGGAACTCCATAATAAAAATTTCCTACCAGCCAAGACCGAGCATAGAGGAAGCCCGGGTTGCCCAAATTGTTGAACAACCCCAGAACTGGATGACCCCAATCCTCTAGTACCTAGAATCTGAGCTCCTCCCAGAAGACAAAAACAAAGCAAGGAGAATCTGAATCAGAGCGGCTCGGTACCTGATCCTAAACAATAAGCTTTACAGAAGGTCTTATTCTCAACCCCTGTTAAAATGCTTAGCTCCAGAAGAATCACAATATGTCTTGGCTGAAATACACGAAGGTATTTGCAGGAATCATAACGGGGGTAGAACGATAGCTCACTGAGCTCCAACTCAGGGCTATTACTGGCCTAGCATGCTAAGGCAGGCTAAGGAGTAGGTCCAGAAGTGTGACAAATGCCAAAGTTTTGCCCTATATCAACACCAGCCTCATCACAAGATCATCCCGATTACTAGTCCCTGGCCCTTTGCTCAGTAGGGGATGGACATCGTGGGTCCATTACCCAAAGCCCCACCAAACAGGAAGTATCTTTGGGTAGCCATTGACTACTTCTCTAAATGGGCCGAAGCTGAACCTCTAACACACATCACAGAGAAGGAAGTTGAAAACTTCACTTGGAAGAACATTGTCTGCAGGTTCAGTATACCACGTGTGATCATCTCTAATAATGGGATGCAGTTCACTGGTAAAGGCTTCAAGAAATTTTGTGGAGATCTCAACATTAGACAACACTTTGCCTCTCCAGGCCATCCACAAGCAAATGGGCAAGCAGAGGTCACCAACCGAACAATCCTTGATGGATTAAAGAAAAGGTTGGAGCAGGAAAAAGGAAAGTGGGAGGAGGAACTCCTCGGTGTTCTTTGGGCCTACAGAACAACTAGAAGAACTCCCACCTCTGAAACTCCCTTCTCACTGGCCTATGGTACAGAAGCAGTAATCCCGGTTGAGATCGGTATGCCAACTTTAAGGACTGAAGCCTTCGAACAAGAATCCAATGATCAACAACTGACAGAAAATTTGGATTTACTTGAAGAAAAAAAGGGATCAAGCCAGCATCAGGATGGAAGCTTATCAGTAGAGAATGGTCAACAATTCCAAGGTGGGGCTCAAGACGGTCAGCTTTCAAGTTGGAGACTTTGTCTTAAGGAGAGCTTTTCCAAACACCAAGGATCCCACTATGGGAAAGTTGTCACCCAACTGGGAAGACCCTTATAGAGTGACAAAGGTTGTTAGGCTTACCACCTACTAGCTAGAGGACATGACTGGGAAGCCTATTCCTAGGCCTTGGAATGTAAAGCATTTACGGAAGTATTATCAATAAAGATGTTTCTTTCTTTTTAATACCTTTATAAGATGTTCATCTTTCAATGCACAAGCCTTCAGAGCCTGGTCCATCTCTAATGCATAGGCCTTCAGAGCCTGGTCCATCTAATGCACAGGCCTTCGAGCCTGGTCCATCTAATGCACAGGCCTTCATAGCCTGGTCCATCTCTAATGCACAGGCCTTCAGAGCCTGGTCCATCTCTAATGCACAGGCCTTCAGAGCCTGGTCCATCTAATGCACAGGCCTTCAGAGCCTGGTCCATCTAATGCACAGGCCTTCATAGCCTGGTCCATCTCTAATGCACAGGCCTTCAGAGCCTGGTCCATCTAATGCACAGGCCTTCATAGCCTGGTCCATCTCTAATGCATAGGCCTTCAGAGCCTGGTCCATCTAATGCACAGGCCTTCATAGCCTGGTCCATTTCTAATGCACAGGCTTTCAGAGCCTGGTCTATCTATAATGCACAGGTGTTCAGAGCCTGGTCCATCTATAATGCACAGGCCTTCAAAGCCTGGTCTATCTATAATGCACAAGCCTTCAGAGCCTAGTCCATCCATAATGTACAGGCCTTCCGAGCCTGGTCCATCTTCAATATACAGATTCTATGATCCAGTTTATCCAAGGACAGAAGTTCCAAACATCTTCAACTAAAGTCCGACTACTATTTACACAAGTTTCCTAGATCGGCATACCTCAGAGCTAATTCTTAGATTATTTTGCTTATGTACCAACAAATAACGAATACTACAGTATCGAGCAGGTTTAAAGTACTTTGGTTCAAGACACAAGTTTTATGTAAGTTTCTTCGACCTACTCCTAGAACATATAGAAGAGTTGTTGATCAGTAGTGTTCAGAAGGACGTTCTAACTCCAAAAGAGCACATCGAAGCACAAGGTACATCAGATTTGAGGGAAAAGATTTCAATTTATTGATGATTCATAAAATTTACATCAGTACAAGAAGACTGGAAATAAAACAAGTACACAGAAGCTACAACAAAGACATCACTATGTGTGGCGACATCATGGCTTTCTTCCTCGGATGGAAAAGGGGCCCAAGTTCCAAACCTCCATTACCGTTGTCACCAGTTTCCATTTGAAAGGAAGGAACCCTGAACCCCAATCTGCATCAAGAAGCACCCAGGCCATTTTATCATCATTGTCACTGATCTCACTACCAACAGATGATGAGGGCTCTAGGTCTCAAGAGACCTTCATTCTCCACTTTCGTTTCCCTCAAATACAGCATGACACCTCAGCCTGCTTGAGCAAGGGTCTCTGCCAAGACACAAAGGGAAGGAGGCATTCCAACTTCGTCTTTATCACCAATGCTCCAAGCCTCGGTTGAATTAAGGAGGGTCCACCTCTAATCGGAGAAATCTCGACCAAATGCTAAGATGGACAAGAAGATCTTCACCTCCTCTAATCCTTCCTTACAGACTGAATCAAAGGGAAGGTTAACTTTCGGCCACAGTTTAATCATTCCCAACTCGGACTGACAATCGTCAATCATTTCCAGGCAAACGGCAAGCTTCTAAAAGACATCCAAATTTTCTCCGATGGGGGAACAATCCGAGAGCAAAAAAGAAAAAAATAAATTGGGCGCAACCGTATGCTCCTCTCTTATATATATAGACACTCGAAGCCCAGGAGTCACCTAGTTGGACCATCGCAATGGTTAAAAGAGGAGTTGGCCTCGAAAACCCAAAAGACAGTTGTATAAATGAATGACGTATAAAACCGTCCTTTCAGATACCTAAAAGACGAGATGCAAGGCTTCCCCAAGCATACTGTACTGGTCAAAAAAACAGAGTCCGATCCACGTTAATACAAAGGCCCTCGGTCCAACATACAGACCTTTCAGTCTTGGCCATTCCGTTGATACCTAACAAACCACATGTATGACAAAAGACCATCAGTTCGGATGTATCTCAGTCCTGGTCTGAATAACTTAAGAGGCAGAAGTCTCAATCATCAGAGTGACAGACATGAGACACCAAATTTCTACTACAAAACTTGGGTTCAGAACGAACTGCCTCAGAATTCTTCAGAATTCACTCCCAATACATGTGACACAAGATCAATATCAGATCCCTGCTTGTCTGATTGAAATTACCTTCCTATCTTATCCAAAGAGGGAGAAGCAATCAGAATTAGTCTATCATCATTGTCTTATTGCAAATACACCTTGGAAGATAACTGCCGACCGTTAAAAAGCTGTTCTGGAGGGCTCCAGAATAGCCTCACTTGCAACAATTTCTCATATCGACAATAAATTCAAAGGACCAACATACTACACAGCAATGTAACGCAATACTAACATGGGTCAACCAAACACAAAAGAAAAGGATCAAGACATTTGAGAAAGAAAACCTGTTTCATTCAACAAAAATAGTCTGTTACATTGGAGGTTCAAAAAACTAAGCAAAATATATATATCCTAAGCCTGATCAGCAGAAGCAGGCTCAACAGTCGGGGAAGGATCAGCAGGAGCAACATCAACCATCTCGCTCGGGATGGCAACTTTAGTGGGATCGGTAGGGGGAACGTCGATCACCTCGCTCAGAACGGCAACCTTGGGAGGGATAACCCTTGGAGGCACAATCGAGGATATGTCGAAATAAGGAAATTTAGCAAGGAACCTAGATCGAAAGTTATTGAAGCCAAACATGATCAGGTTGTTGGCCATTCCTTCCAGTTCCATCTTCATTTTCGTCTCGTTCTCTAGCTTGGCCTGCTCCACTGCATCCTCAAGCTTTTGGTGATAGAGGTACTGCATGTCGTTCATCTCCCTCTGAAGCCTCTTTGCCTGCTGAGCATAAAGATTCTTCTCTGACTCCATGACCGCCAGAGAATTCTTGGACTCCTTCAGCTTTTCCGCAGCTTCATAAGCCTCAGACTTAGCAGTACCGAGCTGAAGCCTAACCTCATCCAGCTCGGCCTGAAGCTTATCAACCTCCTCTGAAGGGGGAGAGACCTCCGTCAGAGCAGATAGGGTATGCAAGGTCTACAGTATACAAAGCAAAATAGTTCAGTACCTAGATAAAAACACTTGGAAAAAGGGAAAAGAAATAGAGACCCGAAGAACTTACTTTAACTTGGAGAGAAGCCAGATCAGCTAGAAGCTTCTCCGACTTCTGTAGCTTAAGTTTGATGGAACCTTTTGCCCAAAAGTCCCTCAGAACCTTCTTGGCCACCTGATTGACAGCACCGGGGGCCACTGAGGATGACGTCCCCTTGCCCGCTTGTTTGGTTGGGGTTGGGGGGACCATGGAAATAGGGGCAGGTGCCTCCCTCTCCCCCTCAGACGGTTCAGGAGAGTTCGAGAGCAATCTCCTCCTTTTTGTCTGGAAGGGAGGGTCTACTAGGGAAGAAGCCTCCCCCACTGCCGCAGATGAAGATGGCTCGGTCTCCCACCTAGCCATCAGATCTTTTGTCAGCTCCTCAACACGTCCCTAAGCAGCCATCAACTTATCAGGATTAACAATGGTGGAATGGTCTCGGTTACTAGGCTGTAGGAGCTTTTTGTATTGCTTTTGAAGCATAGGAGAAAAGCTTGGCCTCTTCCACACACTCCTATCTGTACAAAGGATACAGAGTTAATCAGCTCGACAATTGAGGCACAAAACAAAATCAAAGCAGCCACGGGAAAAATTGGGTCTCACCCTTTGGCCCAGTGGTTCGAGGGAATGTTGAAAGTTGGTCTTGGAAGTCCTCATATTCCCATCCTCCTTTTATGAAGAAATACCACTTCTTCCAGGTCTTGTTAGAGGAGGGCATGGAAGAAAGGGGTCTGAACCCACTATCAAAAGACATATAATAGAGGCCTTCCGACCTCATGTATTTTAGATCCATATTACTACGGATGAAGCTTAACATTATTCCGACACGTCAACATTATTCATATGCCCCAACACTATGAAGCTTAACAAATGTCTCCAACTATTGAGATTAAGTTCTGCAGGGCAAAGGTTGAACCAACAGAAGAATTGTTTTACAAGGTCAGGAAGGGGGAGTGTTAGTCCCATTTCAAACCAATCTAAATGGACACAAATTTCCCCCGCTCTAACATCACGTGGGCGATCCAAAGCGTCCGGGACCCTAAAAGTAACGTTCGAGGGGAGATTGAATTTCTCCCATAACTTTACTAACATACTCTCGGTAATTGCACTCTCACCTTCTTCTCTACGGCCAGGTCGACCGGAGGTCTTACCAGCCCTATTTGGGGGTTCCTCGAATGCGTCAACTATCCTAACCTCCGGACTGGAGGGGGGCTCTACCAATCTATTTTCAACATTATCAATAGAAGGAAGGTTCACAGGTTGAAGTTGAGAAATGGTCCTAGAAGAACTGCCTGAACCAGAAGATGACCCAGGGCCAGACATGGCAGACAAAGGAAAGTAACGAAGCAAAGGAAAGGGAATGTAAAAAGGGCTAAAAATCAAACCTGAAAGTAAGAAAGGCTACGAACACTGGATATGCTTTGACCTTCAAAATACGTCAACCGGCGGTGGCAGAGTCTCTGATACTGTAGAGTCAAGTGCAGAGGAAAGGCATAAAAAGTCCTTTCCCCCTCTTTATATACATATTCGAAATATGAGCCCCCCAAGCCGATTCGACACGATGGTTGAGGGTAATGATGGCTTCTCAAGTATCGGCTGCGCAATAAATGACCCATTAAACCGACGTCTCAGAAAATGGAGAAACAAAACGTGTGACTCTTTATAAAGCCCATAGCCCTAGTTACGCCCTAGCTCTTAACTAGGGCTCGGGGTGGGAGTAGTTGATATACCACAAACAGATGCACCAATCACCTTGAGACACGTGTGCTTACAGAACCGATAAACTCGGTCATACAGAGCAGGTGCAGCCTCCAGGGCATTCTCATACACATTTCCTACAGAACCGATAAACTCGGTCATACAAAAGAGGCGCAGCCTCTAGGGCATTCTCATACACATATCCTCCAGACCTTATGCTCTGGGCAATACTCACTCAGTATTCCATATAGTTCCGACCTTGTTGTTTCCTTAACAACTGTCGAGCAGGGAATAAGGAAATAGTCTTCAACAAGGAAACTACTATCTATGATTATCTCTATTTACGGTGCAATATTCCACAAGGTAACTGCAATCTTCGATGATCAAATCCCTATATTCACGGCTCCAAATCCTAATCAACTTAGGAAGGCCACAGTCTATAAATTAAACCTTACAGGTACACTTTATTTTCATGCTCATTCTTTGGCTTTCAATACAGTCTTTTCAATTTAGTTTACTTACTTAAGCATCGGAGCGGCTACTGTTGGAGCCAATCCGGTGACCCTCTGATCCTCCTTTTGAGTGTTCTACAGGTCTTGGAGCCCAGATTCCTTGCGAGCCAAAAAGTGCAGCATCAATGTTCATAAGTCTTCATTTTGTTGTAGCTGTGATGGAGAAGTTGGTTCACATTCAGCAATGGAGATGAGCTGCCAATATTAGTTTACCTTGTGAGATTAGAGGGACATTGTACCAATCAGCAATCTCAGAGTGAAGGAAGGGTCAGGATGTTGTGAAGTTGAGGTTGATTTGATAGTAAAACCATTTGAGTGCTACAACAAGTGGAACTACTGTTGCAACTCGGATGCATCAATTGTGGACTGAACCAATTTTAGGAGCAAAACCCAATTCGGGTTTTAAATACTTAGCTTTCTATTCCCAGTTTTAAAGGAGTTGATAGTAGAAGGGGCTACTATGAGAGGGCCTGAATTGGTTTCGGTGATAGAGAGGAGCAGTTGGAGGCCGGAGCAAGACGTGCTTGGGGCTTTGTGACACTCAACTATAGCCAGACAAAGGTTAGACTTAATTGTTGTTAGTTATTTCAAATTAGAATAGAACCTTCTGAAATTATAATTATGCCCAGAATTTATGGTTAATTGTGAATTGACCCAAGTTATAAAATAATATTTAATTTAAATAAATTAAAAGGGAAAACTACTAAAATGACCCTAAGTCGAAAAGTAGTCAAACAAACTCCGATTAAAATAAAAGAATAGTGAATTTTTATTATTTCAGACATTCCAGACTCAATTGTGGAGTCCAATTTGCAAAAAAAAGTCTTGAGCAGTAAGAACCCGTAAAGTACAAAATGACCGTTTTGCCCTTGTAGTACAGAAGTCCGAATTGAATTCTGCGAAAGCCTAAATCAACTTTGTTCGACGTACCGGTTTCAATAAGTAGAGTCTATTCTAGTAAAAGAAGAACTTATGATATAAAGGCATAAAATTTGATAAATAGTATAATTCAGGTAGCGATAGACTAAGACATGTTTCATGAATAATAGGAATACCAAGAGAAAAGGAAAAGGCGATTTGACCTTCTAGACAGATACAAAAAGAGGTAAGTACAATCTGATCTCTACATGTGTTACATTCCAAGCCATGTCATAGTTCTTGTATATATATTGTCTATTGTACTCTATACATACATACATACCAGTGTTTATTTAGCCACATTGATATTGCCCTATCGTGTGGGAGACAGTTATTGATTTCTATATATATCTCGATCATGACTATACACTTGTACACATATTTCTTTTTGTACACTTGTACCCAGGGTTGTAAGGGCTAGACGTTTTATTCGAAGCAGTCTAGTAACCATAGTTTAGCTAACTATTGTTACATCAGATTGCCTAGAACCAGTTCTGATTCCACTATACTCTTCTTGGAAGATAACACGATCTTGATATATTATTAGTGCCAGATTTGTGCTCAGTCACATATCCATCTAATGCTATTTATGACCTTCGGGTCTAGGTTTTGAGTGGAACAGTTACCCGTTGCTATGCGAGGCATGGGACGTGAAGTTACAATGTACACAGAGCAGTATTATTCAAAAGAGCCCGAGTGGAACTAAATACGAGCTTAGGAGGATTTTTGGGCCCCACGAGAGCATCCCAATATTAGTTGATGTCACTATCCTTTATTGTTGATAATCATAGCTTGATCATATTATATTGTTATTGAATGCTCATGAGATTTTATAGCTTTCAGTACAGTGCATACATTTCAAACTTGATATAGCTCATGACTGTAGTAGTATGACATTGTTGGCATAGCAGTTTCATTTCCTTATCGTTTGACTTCTATTATATGATATTGAGTTATATATTCATTGACTAACTAACATTCTTTTATGCCCTTGTACACATGGCAGAGTAAAGGATTACTTACTGAGTTTTCATAGCTTATCAGATACTACACAACATTTTGCACGCATAGATTTCAAGAATAGACCCTAGAGCCTGATAGCTAGGAGGTGGACATTTCTTTTGAAGTTGTAGTGTAATACTTAGTACAGACAGTCTTGTAGCTCTCCCATGTCATCCACATCTTGGGGATGAACAGTTGTATTAAGAAATTTTGTATTCCGTATTTTGAGAACATTTTATATATCACATGCAACTTTTATTTATTTATTTGTTTAAGTTTTTTGCTATTTAGTCATTCCATGTTAGTAGCACTGATTGTGTAGCAAGTTGAGACCCTTGGTTCGACAAGCAGTGTCGGATCGGGTGAGCGACACGAGATCCGTATAGGGTGGGTCTCAGGTCGTGACAAAAACGAGAAGAGGTAAATTCCTTCCGTTTTTTTTTCTCTGCATTATTTTTCTGTATTTACTGACTTTTCCAAAAACTAAATTAAATTCCCAAAGAACCATAGGGTTTAAAAGAGTAGGAAAAAAGGTGAATTTAGGAAGAAACAAGAGGCTTTTTTATAGAGAGATGAGGGTGAATTTAGGAAGAAACAAGAGGCTTTTTTGTAGAGAGATGAGAGAGAGAGAAAGGTGGCCAAAAATGATAGGTGGGAGAAAAGTCCCTTGTTTGAAGCTAAAAATAATCCCAAATGAATTACTGAGCTCTTTAGAGTCAATTTGATATAAAATACGTCAAAAACGAGTGTCGGAACAGTGAGAAAAACCAAAAACAAAACTCGTTGAAAAATGGGTTTTTCTCGCCAGAGCAGCCACTAAAAATGGCTATCTAACGGCTGTCGGATCACCCAAAGCTAGGTTTGGTCAGAAAAAATTGAATCCTTGAAAAATTTGGAACGTTTCCATGATTTTAGAATCACGAAATTCCATTGAAAAATCGTCGCCGGCACCGGAGAAGACGCTGGAAACGGCACCAAAAAACTGTGTGAAAGGGGCAACACTGTTGACGGTCGGGTTGAGTCAAGCGGTTCAGGTCGGGTCAGACCCACCTAACCACACGCCCATGGATCGTTGTGATGCAGTGCCGTTTGGGGTGAATACTTGGTTTTGGTTTAATTTGATTTAGGGCTGTTTGGTTATAACCATAGGGAATTGAAATGTGGACCTATCCAGACCTGGGGTATCCTATCCCGATTTAGCCAGTTGTCCACCGTTTGATTACATTTCAGTTAGAAAACATGGGGAGAAGGAGAACTGCAGTCAAGGGGATTCGGACCCCTGACGTGCAGCTCTAAGTCACTCACTTTTCCACTGAGCCACCACTGTTGGTGTTGAACATTTTCAACTAAAATAATATATATTATATAATTAATTAAATTAATTAAATTTAATTAATATAATAATAGTAAAATAATACGATGCCCAAAATAAATAAATGAGTCGTGTAATTTGACTATTTTGAACATTTCGGACCTAACGGTGGAGTCTATTTTACGAGACGAGATTCCAAAAATATGGACAAGTAAAATTATAAATGACTATATTGCCCCTAATGGTACCAGGGCTAACTAGAAATAAAAGATAGTCTATTTTAATTATGTCGGGCATTCTGAACTTAATAATGAGGTCCGTGAAGCCTAAATAAATTTTGAAAAATTAAGACATATAAAATATGAAATTACTATTTTGCCTTTGGAGGTGTGCGAAGCCAAATGAGACACCGCGAAAGCATAGACTTATTTTTTCAGTCATCCTAGACTCAGTGGTGGAGTCTGTTTACACAAATAAAATATTTTGAAACTCGAGGTATAAATTTAACAACTCAAAAATGCGCTAAATGATACCTGGGGAGGTTAAATAAATCACGAGCATTATTATTGACCTAGGAAATTAAAGGCAATAGATTATTAATAATTAAATTTATGATTTATAGGAACATCCAAAGGAAAAGAGAAAGAAACTTGAGATTAGTGGAATAGCTAGAAATTATTTTGAGGCAAGTAACTCCTACGCTTTAATATGGGTTATTCCTAGCCGAGTCACATTCAATTTCATATGCTGCCAACTTTGTAGTCTATCACTACCTAACGAATTTGATTCCTCCGATTTTTGGCCAATCAACTTGTGATTATTAATTATGCCTATACTTCAGATTTGATTTGTTTGCCTATATCATTTGTGAACTTGATTGTTGATACTTGAGCATAATTGTACCATCATGTATACCATGTCTTGATCTTATGATATATATCTTGTTGTTCCACACACTTCATGTATTGTTGTTTGAGATTTTGGTTGTTCTTGTCATTATATATCCCGTGTGGAATGTTGATGATCATGATATTTGTAAGTGGATGTAGTTAGATGAGTTGCATTCCAGACTTAAAAAAAGGTTTTAATTTTCACTACTTTGACCTTACATTTGGAATGCAATTCATTGTAAAGTTTAGAAGTTGCCTTTGGTTGGTCACATTATTGGTTGGAGACTAGCAAGGTGGCCAATTGGCATCACATCCTCGGCATCCGCATAGGGTGGGGTACGGGATGTGACAGAGTGGTATTAGAGCTAAAGGTTAAGAATACCTGTGACAGACTCAGAGCAAGTTACCAAAGATGGTAACTTTAAGACGATAAGTTATGGAATGGTTTGGGAACCATTGTCCACATCAGAGCATTAAGTCATGAATTAAAAATAATAGAGTACCTGAGCCTATTGATACTAATAGTGAAAGTATCGAACTGGAAATTTCCCAATTTAAAGGGTTGGAGCCATAGTGACACTGAATGACAAATGACCCTAGGAATTATCGATAATGACATGAATAATAGTGGACATATCGATTGGGAGGAAAACGATTGTAGGTAAGCTAATTATGGCATTGATAATTGTAATTGTGGAAAAATCATACTAGTATCGAGGTTGATAACTCCCAGATATCTGAGATATGGACTGATAAGAGATCATTGGGGGAACATTTAATGGATCTTGTCGATCTAGATGACGATATAACCCAATTGTGGGCAGTAGTTTGTTGAGTTAGCTGAATCTATTTCAAAAGGAAAATGATTAATGACTCTAAATGACTATTGAGGTCCTTGAGGTATTACAAGAACAGTTGTGATTGAGGTACAAAATAAGAATAACTAAACCCATGAAACTAAGGAAGTTGAGAACTTCTATGGTGAGAAAAACTTGACGTAATCTTGATAAAATTTGAATGTCAAATGTAACGATAAATGATAGAATGGCTAAGGGATTTAAACAATCCTGATATATGATATGAAGTCCAAAATGGACAAGATTGTAAATAGAAATACTTGCAAATAGACAAGTGCTAGTATGCTATTAAATCTTTACAGATAAGAGTAATCACCCCTGTCACATCTCGCACCCCACCCTACACGGATGCTAAAGATGTGATGCCAGTTAACCACCTTTCCAGTCTCCCTACCGACAATGCGACCAACCGAAGGAAATTTTCTAAACTGTAAAATGAACTACATTCCAAATGTAGGGTCAGAGCAACAGAATTTAAAACCTTTTCGTCTCGGGAATGCAACTCATCTATAAATACCCTAATGGGGTATATACCACAGAGCAAGTCTATAACCAATCATCTAACAACTCTAGCCACAGAGCATATCTATAATTAGACATATAACACAGAGTATATCTAATCTCTCTAGAGTACCATTACCATGAGCCATGTCCCTACACATCTATTGCATATAAATAAAGTCAACTATATCATCACACTCAGCTGAATAGCCAGAGTCAATCCACTAGAATCCAAGTCTCCACACATCATTGTTATCAGATCCTTACTTGGAATGCCTCTTGGCTCACCAGCGTCATATCATTGTGCCTTGTAATCCAATGGAGATAAGTCTTAAAAAATGTTAGATAAATAGAATGAGCTTAAACAAGCTCAGTGAGTAACATAGGTTCCTGCCACGGGTTTCAAAACCAGTTTATAGATACATGATGTCATATAAAATGCATGCTCAAATGCAGCTCAAGTAGAAAAAATAGATCATCTCAAAATAAAACAGATAGAACAGATCAGATCAGAGTCAGAACAGAACAGATCAGGACTGAATAGATCAAACCAGAATAGAATAGTATTGAACGGAGTACCAATCAAACAAAGCATATCATCAGGGTGCCTGAACCTCCCCTAGTTGCCCATAAGCAGACCACTCGTGGGGCCTCTACCCTCTAGGGTCAGATTAGAACAGAACAAAACACAATTGAGCGGGACAGAAATAGAACAGAATGCCAATCATACAGACGAGCCTTCCCAGCTGCCCATAAGTGGACTATTCGTGGGGCCTCTACCCTCTGGGTCGTGCTCTGGCATAAAACCGCTCAATCCTCTGATGGGCCCAGAGTAAGACTCAACATAACAAAATAGAATCGAACCAGACTCCAATGGAGTAGAATAAGTTAGGACAACAAACCCAAAATAGAATCGGAACATGAGATAACAAAAGCAGGATAGAAAGGAATCATGCCACATGTAATGCAGTGTAAAGAGTATGCATGAAAGCATATGCATTTAAAACAGTTCAATGTATAAAACAGTTCAGCATATAAAGCAGTACGATATACAGAAAATATACACCAAGTCAGGAGTCCAAGTTACTCACCTGAATATATGCTTATTCTCTATTCACAGGCATTCTCCAAATACGTCGTTAGCCACGTCCATGCATATCCTGGGCATTATCCTTCTGATAGCCATCATAATTGATTCAACATCCAAAAGATCATCTTATGCCTCAGATGTGAACATATCCAACCTTTGTCTGGTTGCAGTCAACATTCCACTGGCACTGCAATCATCATTTAACTCTCTGACTGACTTGGCAGGGTAGTTCCTTTTGTTTCTCCATTCCGAACCCCAACCACATGAAGTTTCAGCGAGATCTCTCTTTTTAGTGAAACGTTTTTGGTGATCCCATTGAGACTGTACACTTTCACTCCAACCGCCAACCTTTGGAGAATTCACAGTCAAGTGTCACAAGCCCTTAATCATATTTCTTGTTCAGGCCTTGGCTTCGACCATTACTACTCTAACCTTACAACCTTGATTGCCTACTTTGCCTCTTAGGTTGCAACCTTCCCAGTCTAGTCCAAATGATAAGGCTATGGCACCCTCAGCATTTTCATCCCTAACACTGTAAGATTCTTCCAAAGTAGGGTGCACCCGGGACTGTAGCTCTTTACAATTGGAGCTACATCTTTAGTACATAAAACATGGGACAAATCTACAACATCCAGAAACTGCTTTCTCTAAATTGTAGAAATTGTTACCATCTTCAATATGTCTTGAAGTGGATCCTAATTCTACAAGTAATCGCAGGAATCCTCCAGTCAACTCATCTTCCATCACCATTTTGTAACCTTCAGATTTTGCTTGCTCAGCCGTCAAGCCAAGATTTAGCTGATTACCAGTATAATTCAGATATAACAACAACTTGTCTATTTTTCTTGACTTAACATGCCTTGCAACTGCTCCTCTTTACCCAATTACCTCTGCGGAAGTGCTGTAACTATTTTCAAGAACCCATATGTCACGGAAAATCTGTGACAAACTGAAATTCCCAGCAAAATATCCAAGTAGCCCATCACAAAGTGGTCCTCTACAATGTATTAGCACAAATCGGCAAAGCCTTCATTTACAGAGTGAGCTGTTACACATAATTCACAACAGCAGAACATCATTATTATTCCCATTCAACCCAACCTTCCTCTCATCAAATTACTATGCAGAGTCTTCCAAATCAGTAGCTCCGATTGCTACAAGCAAAGTCAAAACCCATAGCCTCCAATAATTACACTACCACAAAGCTGAAGCTACAACTAATATTTCATTACTTCCCTCAGTTAATGGGCCCTGCCCAAGCCACAGGTCGCTTAGAAACTGCAGGTAACTCCTATGAAAACCCCACATCAAAACTCTTAAATTATCCTATATTTCCTCACTAACAAAATAGACAGCAACCGTCACGTACAGATTCCCCTTCACTAATAAATTAGACAGTAACAGCAGTATTAATCACACCAAAATCCCAATTCAGACTTTAATCTCCAGCTTTCCTTTCCTTCAGTTTTCTCAGCAACCAAAACGGGTGAGATAGCGACAGAACCTTCTTCACTCCTTACTGCTGCTGTTCTCTTCTCCTTCACACGACACCAACTACACAACACCAAATCACGCCTATTATTAGTCTTCTAAAGAGCAACAACCATATCCCTTAAACCAGTGCTTGTGTACAAAACATCATCACCCCTCGGCTGCACCGCTACTGCCTCTACCACAACTCTCTCCCTGTTTCAGTTTCTTCTAAAAGCTTTTGTTTTCTCTCCTTCCAGCAGCTTCCATGGAGTTATATATATATATATATATATAGATAAATATGTCTGTTGCTCTCATTTTCTTCTTAGCTTCTTTCGGTTCCAGTAGCTTCTAGCAGCTACTGTCGCTCCGTCTCTCACCCTTTTTCTCTATTTTTCTGCAAATATCTAGAAGTTTCACGCTTCTTTTACTTTTGTTTTCCTAGTTGATGTATATTTATACTATAATATATATATATATATAAGTATATTTATATGTTTTATATGCACATAAGTTGGTCACTCTTCTTTTCTTTCCTTTGCTTCCTTTTCTTTTCTTTCTTTCTTTCCAGCTTCTTCAAGAAGCTTCTGCTGTCCAACAACTTTATATATATATATATATATATATATATATATTCTAGAATCTGCCACTCTCCCTTTATTATTTTAATATATAAAGTATACTTCTATATATTTTATATTTATTCTTAGAGTCCTTATCTTTGATTATTTATTATGTAATATATAATTTCCATATATTTTATACATAGTCATACAATTAGTGTATACGTAATGTATCATATACATATAAGTATCTTTTTCAGTAAACATGATTATATTTACTGTTTCCATTCTAAAAATAGTAATTTTTGAAATGCTGACTAATTTAGCAAGAGGCGGTGCGGCCAGTGTATCTGATGGCGGTGCGACCAGTGTTTGTAAAAACGTGAAAATATTTTTCTTTTCTTTTCTTCTTTTAAATTTCTTGCACATCCGCCCGGTACTGACGCTTCTTCTTCTTTTTCTTTAGAGTAGTAAACAAATATTATACATTCAGAGCATACTAAAATTTAAAGTTATATATATTACATATCTGTTTGACCCTCGGGGCTTAAGTACATAATGGTCTAAAATTACTAAAACAAAATTTGACCAACTATAGGTCCTAATACTTCTGAAATCCCTAATCATATGGAGCTACCAATCACCAATCCTCAAATTAGGCAAAGCTCCCATCCATCATCATCATTTGAAAAATGTTAGGGGAATCGGGTGAGCTTCAACAAGTCCAGTGAGTAATTCCATTACCTTGTCATGGGTTTTCAACTGGTAGTGAGACTTCATATAAACATATACTACCAATTGTACATATACTTCAGCTACCGAGTATAGGAAACTTCAAAACACATAATACGAAGCATTTTAAGCATTCGAGTAAAATATATATTTCACGTAAGTACAAGGAACTTCAAAGAACTTGTAACACGAAGCATTTAAAAGCGTTCGTGTGAGGCATTAAATATGTAGTTGAATCTTGTAATACATACAGGGTGACCATTTAGTGGCCATGGATGTTTGAAACATTTACTTGTAAACAGAATGCATGAAATCCTTTCCATAAAAATAAGAGGATGCAAACTTCTTTTTCTTTAAAACATGGGGTTATATAAAAACCCGTTTCAGAAAAAAGGGGGGTTTGAAAACCTACTACCATTTTTGAAAACAATGTCATCTTTTCACTTTGATTAGGTGAAAATCTATTTCAAACCAAATTCCAATCTTACTTCTCGTGGAGATATCTTATGCCTGGGGGATTAGATCATGCTACCAAGCATTCTTCATGCCAATTGAGTTCCGAAGGAATCCCAATATCATTACTTGGTGCTTATGCACAATTATTGTCAAGATCCGAAACCCACCCTGTGCGGATCTTGTATTGCGACCACCACCTTTTGGCCGAGGCTTTAGGGTAAGGCTCACATAAGCAACAGTATCGAACATTGGTACGGCCTGTGTTTTGCGGAAGCGTGAAAACATTTTCTTTTCTTTTCTTATTTAAAATACTTTCGCACATCTGCCTAGTATTACTGCTCTTCATAGCGGTACAAATGAATATACATTTAGAGCATAATAAAATTTCTAAAATTTTATACATAATACATATTTGATTGCCTCTCGGGCTTAAGTACATAATTGTCCAAAATCTATTACATCAAAATTTGACTAACTACAGGTCTTAGTACCTCAAAACTTTTGATCCAAATGGAACCGCTAATCGTTGATCCTCAAATAGGGCAAGGCTCCTATTCGTAATCAATACCTAAAAAATGTTAGGGAATGGGGTGAGCTTCAAGAAGCCCAGTGAGTAATTCCTGCATTTGTCATGGGGTTTCAATTGGCAGTGGTTTCGTACATGAGAGTTTATAAAATACTCACTACCAATTGCTCATATATTTTGAACATAGAGTACATGCATTCTTCATAACAGATAGCTTTGAAACATTTAAAGTATTCAAGCTAAACATACATTTCTTCAAATAGAGTTTATGCACTTCAAAACATATAAACATGAATAGTGAAAATGAGGGTAGAAACCTGTTTCCATTTTCAAAAGCGTTACTTCAAAACATATATACGTTCATAGTGAAAATGGGGGTAAAAGCCTGTTTCCATTTTCAAAAGCATTTGTCATCTTTTCTCTTTGATTAGGTGGAATCTGTTTCAAACCAGACTCCCGTTTTACTTATACGTGGAGATATCTTCTTGCCGAGGGGATTAGATCCAATTACCAGGCATTTCACATAACAGGTCAAGTGAGTTTCGAAGAAACCCAAAATCCTGACTATGTGGTTTTTGACAGGTCAATTGAGTTCCAAAGAAACCCAAAATCCTGCCTGTGTGCTTATGCATTGTTATCTTGTAAAACATTTATCACATGGCTTCTTCACATAGATACTTTTTATGAGTATTTAAAACATGTAACATATAACTTCTACAAAGGACTTCAAATACTTGGAATAATCAAATTCAAAAAATTTAAAGAAATTGGCATTTTACTCAGGCATGCTAAATATTTCCAAGAAAAACTGTATATAAAAACATTTATTGAACATGTCATAACAGGATGTATAAAAATAGGAATACTTTAAAGCAAGAATCGTGTAAAGACTGAATTTGATATTCAAATGCTTCCCATAACTTAAACTTAGAGGATCATTCAAAATCCATGGAGTTAAATCTCCACTTCAAATGCAGGGTTACTCACCTTAGTCCTTAGGTTTGCTATATTGTGGTGCCTTTCCTTTCCCCTTTGTAGTTCCTAAATACAATTCATAAATAATCTATTAACTTCATATGTACTTCAAATATCTCCTATTGATGTTCTTAATTTATGCTTAGATCGTATTAAATCCTAACTTTTACCTTAAGCATTATTCTCTCAACGTATACTCTTCTGGTAGCTTCATTAAATTTTAGGGTTGCTTTCTTAACTTCACATATTTATGTGCCATATTTCTCCGTACTTCATTTCATAATATAGTCCTTACCATTAAGTCCGGAACGTCGAAAAAAGTCAATTTAGACTTTCTCGGCTTTTAATTTGGCTTTGGGCATGTTAGGGGCAATTTAGTAATTTACTCTTTAATGTGTCTTATTTTTTTGGAGTCCCATCTCATGAAACGGACCCCACCATTAGGCTTAGAATTTCCAAAATAGTCAAAATACACTATTTGTTTATTTTATTTGGACTTCGTTTGACCTATTTTTGGCTTAGGGGTATTTTTGAAAGTTTTCTTATTGAAATATTTTATTAATTTTTCTGTCTGGGCTTTAGTGGAATTTCCAAAACTTCTGGGGTTAAAATCCAATTTTCCTAACTTCCGGTCTGAACTAGTGGGTTCACTATGCAGAACCCTAAACCGGCTTATTGAGTTACTTAACCGACAGTTCAGTTTATTCCCACTGAACCGTTTTAAACCTAATTCAAAACGGTGTCATTCAACTAATGCAGTGGCCATCTCTTACACGTGTCCTGAGTTAACTCGTGTGACTCGATTCAAAATAGCGAGTCAACTCGTCGTCTTCTTCACAATTTAACCTTTATTGCCCTAATTTATAGGTTTCTTTTCTTCCAATTTCGTGTGTTTTTTATCATCGATTTCTTCTGCTCTTAGTTGTTACACGTTCCTGGGGATTTGGCCAATCTTTTGGCATTCATTTGATAACTTAAAACTAGCCTAAACGTTTGGTTTAACATTTGATACCCAAACCTGCAACTTGGCCCTACTAACTCATTTTTAAGTCAAATTTCATGAGGTTTCTTCTGGGATGATTCATTTTTCATGGGGTTCACATTCTTATCTTCAAAAGCGGGTTTAAAAGTCTAAAATAAAGACTGGGTTTCACGACCGAAACCTGCAACTAAGATTTTAGGGTCTATTCTTTGAGATTTTGGATCGCAGTCTAACATTTTTAAGACATTAAGGTGGTCTAGATCAGGTTCCAATACACGATTTTAGGTTTGGTTTACTTTGATTCAGACCTGCACTAACATCTCATAATTTTTGTGCCAACTGTAACTCTAATTTTCTCATTCAATTCTACACAATTTTTAGTCATTATTCTTGCAATTTAAAGCTTATATTATGTAGATTAAGACCTTGTATTTGCATGCTTTAAATCTAAAACATAATAGAATATAATTCAACCAAAATTTACCTGTTTGACTGTTTTCTATAATTTCTTTCTTCCTCACTTCTTCTGTGCCCCAGGTTCCTATTCTCTTCCTCAACTGCGTCTATGCATTATCCTCTCTCTCTCTCTCTCTCTCTCTCTCTCTCTCTCTCTCTCTCTCTCTCTCTCCCGTTCTTACTCTTTTATTTTCTTTCTCCACTGACCTTTAGGTCGGTGGCATTTGCCACTTGTTGGCTTCAATTTTGTATGAAGAACACCTCATGACTTCCACCTTTCACACATCACATGGCTGCCATTCCTTCTTTATTATTTATCATCATATGGAGAACAGCTGCAACCACTAACTCTTCTAAATCCTTCTCTCTCTCTCCAGTTTCCAGTTGCTTCTAATCTTTCTTAATTCAGTTTTTAAATTACATATATATAACCATACCTATATATATAAATCAGCCGTATGTATATATACATATACCTACTTATATGTTCTTTGATATATATAATTACATTATATAATTCTGTTAGCTCATATATATACATTTACACGTATTCTGATTAGTCATCAATTAAATTACTTTATTTATATATTTACCTATATTAATATATATTTGTATTTATCTATTCATTTCGTTAATCAAACTCCACATTTACCTTTCGTGTCTTGATTTTTACAATCGTGATCAAGGGTTCACGATTGGAGTGAAGGTATATCATTACAACGGGACCAACAGAAACAGGTTGGTGATTGCAACGAAAGTGATGTATAGTTGTCCTGGTTTCCCGGGACTTTTACTGAAAGTTCACGTGTTGAGGTTCGAGATCGATCTCATTACTTAAAGTCTTGGTCACTAATTAATATTTAGTGATTCAATGATTCTTAGTCGGGTCGGGGTGTTACAATTATCTTGCAAAAACATGACTTCGTCGTGAAATTCTTTTTATGAGCATTTAAAAACATGACTTCTTCATTGGATGCTTTCCAAAGAGCATTGAATTTTGGCTTCTTCAAATAAATGCTTTTCATGAGCATTCAAAACATGATTTCTTCAAATATAAGTTTTTCATGAGCGTTTGAAACATGACTTTTCAAATAGATGCTTCTCATGAGTATAAAAATATGGCTTCTTCAAGAAATGCTTTTGATGAACATTTAAAAACATGGCTTCAATTAAAGAATGAATTTTCATGAGTAAAACATGGACAATTTAACGGAGCTTTTAAATACTTGGAGGACAATACTTGAAACATTTAACACATGAGTTTCAGGAATTTAAATCACGATGTACAAGAATTTATTAAAGCATAGATAGAATAAAAGTAGTTAATTCAACAAGCATTTAATCAAATTGACATTTACATGGACATGCAAAAAATAAACGTATCATCTGTCAAGAATATCAAGTAGTAAATTTTAGATGTCATGCTAGAATTTATAAATAAACGACAATATAAAGCATATAAATACGAGAATTTAAATTTAAAAATACTGTAGATATTTTAAACATGAAAACACTTTAGAACTTTTAAACTTCGATTTACTTCAAAATCCATGGAGATTAAAAACCTCCACTTCAAAGTACAGGATTACTCACCTTGTTCCCCTGGGTTTGCACTACTTGTGTGATTTTCCCTTTCCTTTGTAGCTCCTAAGAAAACTATAAAGAACTCATCAACTTCACATTCACTTTAAATTTTCACCTATTGATGCTCTTCATTTAATTTTAGACCCGTCGTATCCTAATTTCCTAGGACTTGTCTTACCAGTCTACTCGTGGTAATTTAATAACTTTTATTTTTCACGTGACTTATTTCTCGATACTTATTTTGGTATTATGGGCCTCACCATTGGGTACGGAACGTCGAAGAAAGTCAATTTAGACCCTCTCAACTTTTTATTTGGCTTCGGGAATATTAGGGGCAATTTGGTAATTTATATTTTACGTGTCTTAATTCTTCAGAGTCCCATTTCGTAAAAGGGATCCCGCCATTGGGTCCAGAATGTCCAAGATAATAAATTTATACTATTTACTTGTTTAATTTGGATATCGGGACTATGTTAATAATTAACTAATTTCATTAATTTAATTAATTTAATTAATTAATTGTATATTAAATATATAGTATTTCCATATATGTGCACATGTGGTTGGCATGGCACAGTGGTGGCATGTCCCCCTCACATGTTGCAACTCTAGTGCTCAAATCCCAACAGCCGCACTTCTTCAATTTTTTTCTTAAAAAACTGCTTCAGTTTACATAATATATACATATATTCTTCATTTTTATCCACAAGTGCAACACTTGCACAGTGGTTTAGCATGCCCCCCCGACAGCTGCTTGTTCACAGGTTCAAAACCCAGCTGCAACGTGTGTATCCCTTTAATTTTTTCTTAAAATTTGCTACAGTTTGAAAATCCAAATGCCCAACTGTGCAGCGCCTAACAGCAGCCCAATGGCCCACTGCTGCGCCCAGCCCAAGGCCCAGCCGTGACCCAGCCCAAAGCCCAGCCTGCTCCTTCTTCTTCCCCCATGCATTTTTTACCACAATCCAGTAGCTTCGGTCACCTTTTCCAGCGACGGTGACCGGACTGCTATGTTTTCCATCATTTTTTCATCCTTTTGAAGCCCAAAATCACTTCTAATCATTCTAAAATGTGTTTTAAGGCATTTATATAGAAATTTAAGCATAAAAAAACATCTTCAAAACTCAAATTTCTTCAACAACAATTTTTTGACAACCCTTAATATCTCCATTTCTCAACCATTTTTCATGCAGTTTCTTCCTACATGTTCCATTTTCCACATAGAATTTAATCATGCAAATTTTTCTAAGCTTTAAGCAAGTTTATGAAAAACCCATAAATGAATTTTTGAATTTATAGTAAATTTTCTTACCTCTTTCTTCTTGTTTTTCTCTTCCTCTCCTTTTGTTTCCCACTTCTGAATATCCCAAAGCTTCCTTCAAAACACATGCTTGGTGCATGTATTTATATGCCATCCAAATTGGCTGAGCTTCTCTCTCTCTTCCTTCCTTCTCTTTTCTCCGTTCTTCCTCCCATTTTTGACTTCTTCTCTAAATTTTTCTTTCTCTTGCAGCTTTGCATTTAATGGTGGTTTTTTTTTTTTTTTTTTTGGTGCTATATACATATTATATAAAACACACACTACACACACATTTTATGGATAGTAGGTTGCCGACCTTCCCTTCTATTCACACTACTTTATTTATATTTATTTTTCCTTATATATATATATATATATATTTCTATATTCATACATATTAAAGCATTTATACACATAATGATACATATATACGTACTTGTATTTACATATTTTTATATTTATATTTACATTAATATTTTATATATATACTTTTGGTGTATAAATAGATACCTATGTACGTATACACATATTCCCGTATAATCGAGTTCCTTGATCGAACCATCCCGGGGCACTTGCTTTTTATTTTTTTATTTAAACTATAAAATTCTAATCTCGATATGCGAGCCGAATTACTTGGGTGTTTTAGGTCGGGGTATTACATGGGGGGGAAACAACATTAATACTGAACATTTGCCAAATAAGGCACAAGGGGAAAATGAGGCAAAAAGAGTTGGCCCAAAGGTTTGAACCTTGGACCAAAAAGTGGGAGGAACTTATATCCAAAAAAATTACAACTTGGGTTGCTATCACATTTGTGCCTTATATTGCACTATATATATATATATATATCTCATGTAAAGCCATCCCACCTCCAAAATCAACCAATGAGGTTGCATGCAACACCTCATCAATTCAGAAAAATATATGAATATATGTATATACATATGACCTTGCGTAAGTTTAGAGGAGTGTAAGTGTGCGCATGTGCTCAGGTAGAGATAGTAAGTGATTAAATACAGACATGCTCGGATGTGTTTAGATGAGTTGCATTCCCGAATTAAAAAGGTTTAAATTTCTAATGCTTTAACCCTACATTGGGAATTCAATTCATTGTAAAGTTTAAAAGTTGCCTTTGGTTGGTCCCATTGTCGGTAGGGAGACCGACAAGGTATCTAACTGGCATCACATCCTTGGCATCCGCGTAAGGTGGGGTACTATTTTGTCCTGTTCCATTCTGATCCATTTTGTGAGCAATACCCAGAGGTTAGAGGCCCTACGAGTGTCTGCTCATGGGCAACTGGGAAAGGCTCAAGCATACCTGATGTTATACCTATGCTTTTGATTGATATATTGGCATTCTGATCTGTTCTGTTTCATTCTGTTCTGATCTATTCTATTTTGTTTTGATCTGATTCGTTCTGTTCTATTCTGTCCTAATCTGTTTGTTCTATTTAGTTCAGTTATGCTTAAACTGCATTTAAAAGTGGATTTATGAAATTGTTCTCTTTAAAGTGACTGAACTATCCATGTGCTTTATAAGCAAGAACTGGTTTTGAAACCCATGGCAGGGAACCTATGTTACTCACCGGGCTTGTTAAATCTCACCCCATTATCCTAACATTTTTCAGGATTCATCTCCATTGGATTAGGAGGCACAAAGGAATGAAACTAGTGGCCCAGAGGCATCCTGAGCCAGGATTTGATGGCAATGAATTCTAGAGTCTTGGATTATCGTAGACTGAATCATGTTATTCAGGTTTGTGGAACTGTATTATTGAATTCATTGATATATAATTGACCCATTCGGACATGGCTCATGTATATTGGTACTCTGGAGATATTAGATGTCTGATTTTAAATGTGCTCTGATGTAGTTAGATGAGTTGCATTCTCGACTTAAAAAAAAGGTTTTAATTTCCACTGCTTTGACCCTACATTTGGAATGCCATTCATTCTAAAGTTTATAAGTTGCCTTTGGTTGGTCACATTACCGATTGGAGACCGGCAAGGTGGCCAACTAGCTTCACGCCCTCGGTATTCGAGTAGGGTAGGGTGCGCGATGTGATAGTTTGAGTGAGCCATTTGTTCGTTCCAACAAGTATGAAATGAATATAACATGAGCAAATATTAGAGGTTACAGCTCTTTGTTTGATTTAGATCATTCGAACGAATGAAAATGAGCAAACCTATCTTGCTACTTGGTTTATTCGAATGAGCAACAGTAGGTTGCTCATCTTCAAATTGACTTATCAAATCAATTTCCCTACGGATTTGAAAGATGCAGATTTGGAAAGATTGTTTCACAAACACAAGACCACTATACACATGATGTTAAAAAGACTAGATGATCATGACAATGAAGCTTGAACCTTTTTGGCGTGGAATGGGCATTGAGGTACACTAAGCCTAGCACTAATGTATGATTATATTAAAAACACAATCTGTCAAAATTTGGATTAGCTAATTACAACAATGGACACCATGGTCTTAACAACTATGACTGGTTCGAGGCTTTGTTCTTGGTGATTTCTCAACCAAATCTCATGGGGTTTAGTTGGTTGTGATCCTTGGATCACTAGGTTTCTTTTCCCATTCTTAAATCCAAGCTTAATGCTTCATTTCATGAAGTTCCAATAATTATCCCTTGTAGTTTCTAGTTTGTTATTGACTAAACTTAAGCCTATTGCACCTGATTCTTTCGGTTTTATGAACTATTTTACATGAAGTTTAAGCTTTGATATTTGTATTTAAGTTTTCTTAAATTCAAATTATGGCCAGACCTTGAAGGTCTACCAATGGTGGTTCTTATTGATTCTACTACTTCAAAGGCTTAAGAACTTCTAAAATTTAACTTAGCATGAATAAGTTTTACACAATGACTGAAAAAGAAGGAAGGAAGTCAATTCTAACCTTTGGTTGATCGATTTCTGAATTTTTCTTTTTTCTTCTCTTTCATTCTTCTCTTTTGTTCCAACACTTTTCTGAGCTCTCTTTGCATATAATTTCCTCTATTTCTCTTTCTAATTTTAGTAACTTACATTTGGTTGTGTGGCATGTGTATATATAGGAAGAACTTGGCCTCTAGGTGAAGAAAACTCTTATGGTTGGTTATTAGGGATGGCCATAGTGTTTGGCAACACTTTCAGGCTGTTGCAATTGTACTTTGGCTATAGTGGGCTACCCACATCCCTTTCTTGTAGAAAAGTTTGTCCTTCAAGATTTTCTATTTTTTTCGTAGGACCAAGGGGTCCATTATTGTAATGAGCTAATCCAATTTTGACAAAAAGTGCTTTCAATGTAATCACTACATTAGCCCATTCCACACTAAAAAGGTTAAAGCTTCATTGCTGTGATCTACTACTAGCCATCTTGGTATGTGAGGGGTAATTGGGTAATTTGAACTTTGTCATGATTTGGATCTTACATACTCACACATTGCATACATAGCATACAGTTTATTTTATATCATAATGTGTGAAGTAGTCTTGTGATTGTGAAATAGATTTCCCAAACATGCATATTTCAAATGCTTAGGGAAATTAATTTCATAAGACATGTAGAGAACGAACACTTTCTATTACTCCTTCGAAACAAACCTTATGGCTCATTCAAACGAACAAGTGAGAAGTGATTTGCTCATTTTCATTCATTCGAAATGTCTAAATTCAAGCAAAGAGCTATAACCTAAGAGTTTTACTTATTTGAAGCTTGTTCTATATTCGTTCCATAGAATAAGCTGGTCATTTGAATGAGCCTACCTTCGTTCGAATGAACACTACGTAAAAATAGTTTTTCAAACTATTTAAGATCCGATCTTAAAATAATAAATACACAAAAATTTAAAGTTTTGCATAAAGAACATAGAGAAATAGAGCATTGAGAGTTCATCATTTTGAGTGCTAGAATTGTTAGATCTAAGTGCCCTCATTAAAGAACTTTATATATGTTACATGTCATTGTAGACACCTCATTTTGTGACCCTTGATTAAGTAGTAGCAATTCGGTAATTATGCCAAGAAACCTATTTCAAGTAGGACTCTTCTCGATAGAGACCTATTTCCACTAGCACTCCTCCTAACAAAGTCTTATTCCCGCTATAGCTCTCTTGCCAGTGTCACATCCCGAACCACACCCTACGCGGATGTCGAGGATGTGATGCCAGTTAGTCGTCTTGCCGATTTTTTTCCACCGACAATGCAACCAACCAAAGGCGACTTCTGAACTTAACAATAAATTGCATTCCAAATGTAGGGTCAGAGCAGCAGAATTTAAAACCTTTTCATCTTGGGAATGCAACTCATCTATAAATACCATAATGGGGTATATACTACAGAGAAAGTCTATAACCAGACATCTAAAAACTCTAGCCACAAAGCATATCTATAATCAGACATATAACACAGAGCATATCTAATCCCTCTAGAGTACCATTACCATGAGCCATGTCCCTACACATCTATTACACATAAATAAAGTCAACTATATCATCACACTCACCTGAATAGCCAGAGTCAATCCACTAGAATCCAAGTCTCCATACATCAGTGTTGTCAGATCCTTACTTGGAATGCCACTCGACCTACTAGTGTCATATCATTGTGCCTTCTAGTCCAATGGAGATATATCCTAAAAAATGTTAGATAAATGGAATGAGCTTAAACAAGCTCAATGAGTTACATAGGTTCTTGCCATGGGTTTCAAAACTAGTTCTTATACACATGATATCCACATGAAATTCATGCTCAAATACAGCTCAAGTAGAACAAACAGATCAGATCAAACAGAATAGAACAGAACAGAAAAAATAGATCGGAACAGAACAAAACTGAACAGAATACCAATCAATCAAAGGCATAGCATCAAATGCCTGAACCTCTCCCAGCTGCCCATAAGCGGATAAGTCCGGGGGCCTTTACCCTTTGGGATCAGATCAGAGCAAAACAGACCAGAATTGAGCGGGACAGAAATAGAACAGAATGCCAATCATACAAACGAGCCTTCCCAACTGCCCATAAGCGGACTACTCGTGTGGCCTCTACCCTCTACGTCATACACTAGCATAAAACCACTCAATCCTATGGTGGGCCCAGAGTAGACTCAACATCTCAAAACAGAATTAGAACAGACTCCAAATGGCGTACAACAGAATAGCACAGACCCGAATAGAATCAGAACTAGATATATCAAAAGATAGGACAAAATCGAATTATGCCATGTGCAATGGAGTACAAAGAGTATGCATGAAGGTATATGCATTTAAAACAGTACAGTGTATAAAACAGTTCAACATATAAAGCAGTACAGTATACAGAAAATATACACCAAGTCAGGTGTCCGAGTTACTCACCTGAATATACGCTTATCTCCATTCACAGGCATCCTCTAGATACGTTGTTAACCACGCCCATGCATATCCTGGCATTATCCTTCTGATGGCCATCATAATTGATTCAACATCCGAAAGATTATCCTATGGCTCAGATGTGAACATATCCAACCTTTTTCTGGTTACAGTCAACATTCCACTGGCACTGCAATCATCATTTAACTCTTCGACTGACTTGGCAGGGTAGTTCCTCTTGTTTCTCCATTCCGAACTCCAACCACGTGAACTTTCAATGAGATCTCTCTTTTCAGTGAAACGTTTCTAGTGATCCCATTGAGATTGTACACTTTCACTCCAACCGCCAACCTTTGGAGAATTCGCAATCAAGTGTCACAAGCCCCTAATCATGTGTCTTATTCCGACCTTCAACCGATTAGCCATCTCTCTCCTGAGGAAACTACATTTTTTGCTCGACTAATTTTTCTATACTAGACTTCTCAAATAATCCCCTTTAGTCTATCCCCCTACCATGGCATGACACCCCGAAAGCATCATTGTCCAATGATCAATACATAATTCATCCCTTGTAGTGAACTGCTTCCAGCAAGGAATTGGTATCGCTTTACTGATTGGTGGTGAATGCCACAGCAGCTTCATTGAATGATCCTGCCCAATAACCTGTCTGTTCCTCTAAAGGGCCAAATCAACTTGAAAAGGATGCTCCAAAGCACAAGAAGTTTCCCTTCTGAACTTGCCTATCTTATGGACAACAGAACATCAGTTATGTCAAGACCATGAAAGAAATCAGCAACATCCAATAAGTATGGCCCAAAGGTATCCAACATGTCCTGAATCGGAACCTTAAGATCTCCCTTTCTATCACACGGCTGCAGGCATCACACAAGCCACTGCAGTTGGCCAATTCCGTGCAAGCTGCTCATTTCCAACATTGACAGCCATAGCAGTAAGCAACAAATCCATGAAACACCAACAGGAGCAACCACTTCGTTGACAATTTTAACTAATTTTGCTTCTCAATTGCCAACAGTTGCAGGGGTTGAGACCATTTTTCCAAGTCTACTGTTACAACCCGTAGCATTTGCAGATGATGGGTTAACAACAATTGCTGGACCAGATCTTTTGCTCGGAGATCGCTCTTCCTTCTTTCACCACCACTGCTGCTACCGCTGCCTCTTTCCCTGCTGCCAAAACATTTTTGCTGTTGTTGGTTTCTTTCCTTGAATTGAAAAATTCGCGGCCACCCATATGCATCATGGAACCCATCCACTACTGCCACAACATCGTCATTACCCCCTATCATAACTTTATTAGCAACCCTTGTTCTCAATTGGAAGCGATAAAAATAGAAGAACCCCACAAACCGCAACATCCACACACAATTTTGAGTCTCAAAACCGCAACATCTACACAATATAAATATATATATATATATACATATATTTATATATATCCTTGCAACAAATCCCAAACAGAGGAACAATTTCCAAATCCGAGAACGGCAACAAATAAGCAATGCTTTGGCAGAGATTTCTCTCACCATAGATTTCCCTCATGCCACAACTTCTCCCATTTCTGCACCGCTATACACACAGACACACACATATGTATACATAGATCACTCTGCTACCAACACCCATAACATCTGCTGTTCCTTTTTCAAGCATAAAGAGGAATGAGAGAGCTCACTGTCTTGTTCCCTTACTCACTAGACCCTTCTTCAACGACTGATTCGCACTGTTGTCCTGATCTGATCCGCTCATTTTTGGCTTCTAAAACTCATCCATGTTTGCTCACAAATACATGATTCCCTCTGCTGCATCGTCACATAAACACACACATACCACATATTTCCTGTACTCTTCACTGCTGCACCGCTATTGCCACTACCGCCACTCTCTGCAAATTCCTTTAAATTATCACAGAAATCATAACATCCTATAGCTGCAGGTTCATTGCTAGACAGTAGTTTTGCTGCTACTTCCTTTCTCTGCTACTCTCTTCCTCTACAATTCCCTGCACCATTAGAGAATTCGGGAATTCTCCATATTTTTTTCCAAAAATTCCAGCAGCTTCTCCCAACTGCACCGCCACACACATATACTTATATGTATATCTAGAAGCTGCTCAATCAGCCCCTTTAGTCACGTGTTCAAGAGCTTTCTAGATTTCTCTCTTATATATATATATTATGCAAAGAACTTAGTTGTTTCTCTATTGTTCCAGCAGCTTCGGCTGCTTATATATAGCCACCCATCAACAGCTTCCATGGGAAGCTTCTAGGTTATAATATTCTATAATATATATATTTATAATCTTATATATATACAATTTGATATATATATATATATATTAAGTCTTGATATATTTTTATCATGTCATTTATATATATAATAATGTATCCAAATATCTTATGTTGTGGCCCCACTTTTTCCTTCCAATAATTTCCTCTAGAAGCTCCATGAAAATATATATTTTAATTTCAAAATATTGAATTATCATAGGCCGATAAAATTGCCATAAAGCCGGGACTCGGTTCACTATTATTTATTTACCGATTTTGAGTCACCGTTAGTGTCTTATTGATAGGAGCATAATATTCAGTATTTTTAATTCCTTTATATTTAGTTTTGTGGCATATTTTCTGTTTAAGTGAGCTGATTAATTCATTTATTGAATTAGGGACGCATTGATGGTAAAAGAATAATATTGTGCAATTTTCAACTTTTGGATAGATTTTACCTATGAAGCTTCACTTGAGATTTGGGTTGTGCTAGAATTCGAGAATGAAGAAGTGGTCTTCATGGAATTTTTAGAGGAAATCTTGGGATTTCCAAAAATGTCTGGTTTACAAAAATTCGAGTTCGTTTGAGCCTTTAAACATTGTTTCGAAAACAGGCCTGGAAAACTGTTCCACGCAACTGAATTTTTGTCTGACCAGCCGACTTCAATAGGCCATAACTTGAGTTTTCCCAATCCAAATAAGGTGATTCAAAATTCTAAGATTATTTACTCTTCGAGGGATACAACTTTCTTGAAGAACCCAAATCAATATTCAGTCATTTTCAGATGAAAAAATAGCTTGTAAGTTTCTGCAATGTTGATAATTTTAGAAAATTAGTTCTAGCAGTGGTGTGCATCTTTCATGGGCTAGGCTTGCACTGGACGGCTGAATGAAACACAAAAGCAGAAAAGTCAAAGAAGAATAAACAAAAGACAAAAGTGGAAAAAAAAATGAGAAGGGCCAAAGGAGTGATGGGCTTGGGCGTGCATTCTAGGCGCGGAAGTGGCTATGTGGGATAGGAAGAAAGTCTAGCATTGGGCTTTAGTTGTGGGATGTGCCTAGGGCTTGAGGAGTATAAAAAAAAGATGAGAACAGTGGCACTAACCAGTGGGGGAGCGGCACAAGAAAGGAGACGTGAAAGCGGCGCAGAAGGGAACAGTAGAGAGACAGAAACAGTCAAATTAATTTAGTTTTGTTTTATTCAAGTATGTTAGGCTAGTTTTTCAATTCAGTTCTAAGGGATTTCTAACCCTTATTACAGTTTAATGGTTGAATCAAGTCAGTAACATTATTTCTTCTTTCTCTTAATCTGTTCATGGTAATTTGTTTAAATTGTTTTATTGATATTTAGTTTGATTGATTTAATCCGGCCTGTTAGATTGATCAGATTATTATCAATTGCTAGATTCAGGAAGTATATTACGTAATTGATATGGTTCCTAATCAATTATGGAAAATAGGGATAGATGATTGTGGACAAGCTTTTGTTTATTGCTATGATTATCATGACCTAAGTTGTCACGACCCGAAACCCACCTTAGGAGGATTACCGGATCGCGACCGCTGCCCCAAGACTCGAAGGCCTCGGGACAAGGCTCGCATCTGCAGCGGTATCGAATAAATGTGTTTCGTGTGGTTGCGGAAGCGTGAAAAACTTTTTCTTTTCTTTTCTCATTTTAAAATTTGCAAATCCTTCCAATACTGCCGCTATTCACGATGGTACACATGATCATACATTCAGAGCATAACTAAAAACTTAAAGGCTTTTATAATGGATACATGTTTAGCTGCCCCTTAGGGCTTAATACATAACAGTTCATTACCTTACTAAAACAAATGTTACAACTTAAGTTCATGATACTTAACAAAAGAACTACTTAGATATCCCTTCCAAAACAGCTAGGCTCATCCTCATCGTCTTCCAATCAGCCTTATTGTCAATCACCTGAAAGGGGGATCCGAACAAAGTCCGGGTAAGCTAATCTAAGCTTGTGAGCAATTCTAGTATTCGTCATGGGGTTTTCAATTAGCAGTGGTTTTTAGTACATAAGAGTTTGTAAAACATTCACTGCCAATTGCTTGTATACTTGAACATAGAACATATGCATTTCTTGAAACAGATAGCTTCGAAACATTTAAAGTATTCAAGTTAAACTCGTACTTCATCAAATAGAGTATATAACTCAAAACATATGCATTTCATAAAACAGATAGCTTTGAAACATTTAAAAGTATTCAAGCTAACATATACTTCTTCATATAAACTTGAAAACATATAACATAACATGTATTTCTTAAATAGAGTATATGAAACTCAAAACATATGCATATTGAAAATGAGGGTAAAACCTGCTTCCATTTTCAAACTCATTTGTCATCTTATCTCTTTCATTAGTGGAATCCATTTCGAATCGGACTCCCATATTACGTATAAATGGAGATAACCTAACTAAATCGATCAAGATCGTCTTCCTGGTCCCTAAAAGGTAGGTAAGACTCATTTCCTGACAGAACAGATAGGGTTCCTTGAGGTATCTCATTGCCTATGGGATCAAATCCTGCTACCAAGCATTACACATGACAGGTCAATTGAGTTCCGTACAACCCAAAATCCTGACTATGTGTTGATGCACACGATAGGCCCATTGAGTTCCTACCTATGTGCTTATTATTATCTTGCAAAACATTTGTCATCTGACTTCTTCATATTGATACTTTTCATGAGTATTTAAAACATACAGCATATAACTTTTACAGTGATGCTTCAATACTTGCAATAATCAAATTCAGAACACTTTACATAATTTAGCATTTAAAACTTTAGACATGCTGAAATATGTTTGAAGAAAACTATGGTCCATTCACTAAGCATGTCATAATAGGGTTTATAAAATAGAACAATTTAAAACTAAATCATGTAAATACTGAATTCAGAATTTCAAACACTTCATATCTTTGCATTTAAAACATTTTCAAATCCATGGAGTTAAATCTCCACTTTAAATACAGGGTTACTCACCTTGGTCCTTTAGGGTTAGTGCTAAAATTGCGCTTTCCCACTTTCCTTGTAGTTCCTAAGAACAATTCATAAACATCTCATCAACTTCACATTTATTGTAATATCATCTCGATATTCCTTAACTTATGCTTAAATCGTATTAGATCCTAAAACGATTTCATAATTTCATAGGTACTTAAATTAACTCGTACTCTTAACCTATGACACAGTTTAATGTGTTAGAAATTTAATTCATTTTAAATTTATACTCTTCTGGTAGCTCCATTAACTTTAATTTAAATTTATTTACTTCACATATTTACGTGTCGTGTCTTTTCGTAATTCATTTCCTCGTATACGCCTTAGATTAGTACTTTGGCATTACTTTAATTTATAGTTATCTGACAGATGCTATTCAACAAATTTTATGTCTTTTTATTTTTGACATCTCTTTTAGTCAAATAGACTCTACCATTGAGTCCGGAGCGTCGAAGAAAGTCGGTTTAGGCTTTCCTAGAATTTAATTCAGACTTTTGTATGCAAAAGGACAAAATGGTCATTTATCATTTTACGTGTCACATTTTTCCGTACTTCGTTTCATAATTTGGACTCCATTATTGAGTCCAGAAGGTCGCAGAAAGTCAATTTAGACCTTCTCTGGTTTCATTTTTGGCTTTAGGGGTACCGGGGGTAATTTGGTCATTTTAGCATTTTTAGGGGTCTCCAATTTTTTGGGACCTCATCTCATGTTGTGGACCTCACCATTGGACTCAGAACGTCTGAGATAGTAAGAATACACTAATAACTTGTTAATTTTGGACAAGGGATATTTTGGTTATTTACCCTTCTACGTGTCTTTATTTTTTGGGACCTTGTCTCGTAAAACGGACCCTACCATTAGTCTCAGAATATCCAAAAAAGTAAGGATACACTATTCATATGTTTAATTTGGACTTCATTTGCTTAATATTTGAATTAGGGCCATAATAGTCATTTTACTTTATTTATTAAATAATTAAATTAATTATTTAATTAATTTTCCAGGGGCATATTTGTGTAAAATTTTCATCAGATGGGCCACAGTGGGATTTCTCATAGTTTTAGGGTCAATCCGTAAATACCAAAAGGTTTGGTTTATTTAATTGAATTAAAACTAGAAAACCAGTGAGTTCGGTTAAGTTTTAAGTGAACCGGTCTGGTTCACTTGCAACCCAACTGGTCTGGTCGATTCTTGACATAATGCTGACATCAGCCCTAATGTTTTAAAAATTAAAACAAAACGTCACCGTTTACATAACCTGTGACCTGTTGGATCCGATTTTCCTCAAACTTGTAACCGACCCGACCCGAACAGTGTCCTCTTCCCCAACGAAGCCGACACTGTTCATATCAAAACCCTAATCTTTACAGTTGAGTTTCGTGGCATTTTGAGCACCCATTTTCTCTGCTTTCTTCTCCAATCACTTCCTAATACTCTGTGGCATACTTTTACATTGATTTAGAGCTTCGAATATAGCTCAGAGGCTCGGTTTAAGCCATGATAATCCGAATTGAAAACCCACGATTCATGCTCATTTATTGATGATTTTTCATGGCGTTTAGCTTGTTTTGATCCCCTCTTCATGGGGTTTCATTTCCCATTCAGAAAAATGGATTTAAAGGTAGATTTGTGAGGTTGGGTTTTGAAACCCATACCTGAAAGTCAATGTTTGGAGACTATTTCTTGTGATTTTTGGTCGCAGATTTGTATTTTTGGCATGCTTGTGAGATCTACTTGAAGTCTGGATAAGCCAGACTTAGTTTGGTTGTGATGAAAATCAGACCTGCTTTAGCAAGGTCATCAATGGCGGTTTTCATGGATTTACTGTTTTTGGTCATTTTCAAAGCCTAAAATCATGCTTGACAAACTCATAAACATATATCTATCATCATATGTGTATGCATAATTCAAAAACAGTTCCTAATACATCAAAATTCTAGAGAGAGAAAAATGATAGTTTTTGCATTTTCTTACCTTTTTCTACTGTTTTTCTCCCTCTTCTTTTTCTGATTTCCTTCCCTTCTTCTCAGAATTCTCCCTCTCTCTTTCTCTCTTTCCCTCTCTTTCTGTCCGTGTGTCATGAGTGTGTATATATCATATATGTATATATGTATATTTCTCTCACTCCCATACCCCATCACAATCAACAGCCATGCCTCCTTTACTTTTCTGATTTTAGGCCATCCTTTCTCCCTTTCCTCTACACCTAATAGCATATAATATACATATTTTGTACATAGGCACCTTACCTTCCTTAACTTCATGTCTCCTCCATTATATATATATATATATATATATAATACATATCACACACTCACACACACATATATATATATTTAATTAATTTCTTATGTTTAATTAATTAACAAATTAGTTATTCAATTAATCATATTTTATAAATTAATCATCACATTTTATATTAACAATTACTTAATTTCTCATATTAATAAATTAATTACATTGAATTAATTTATCATATTCTTAAGGGCATAATATTTACACTCATTTTTTTCATAACCTCTTAAAATGTGCCTCATTACCCGACATTCTCGGGTCGGGGTATTACATAAGTTAAATAATCCGAGCTTGTGTGATTGTTGCTTAGAATAATCTAATTTCCTAGATATTAATGCTGCCATTATATTAAATTTAGAGAGCTTGTTCTAAATTGTGTAATGGTTAGAATCTAATGGAGAGCTTGTTTCATTAGTGAGGAATTAAGGGAAATTTCGGGTAGCAGAGCTTGTTGTTACCTAGGATTATTAGATTCATTGAAGGGTAGAATAATGTTATAATTAATTGATTGTTCCATTAACTGCGAGGGTAAGATTGAACCGAAGAATTGAAGTTTTAAATTCATTGATTTTTGTTATTAATTTAATTTTCATTCGTAATTAGTTTAATCAAAATTCTAACCGCCCCATTTATTATTTTGCTATTAATTGAATTTTAATTTAGAATTAGTCGGAATAAATAAAAAAATTGTGAACACTCTCTGTGGGTTCGACCCTTACTTATCTAGCTACTGTGTTTATTGTGTTAAGAAGTAAGGTTAATTTATTTTTGGAGTGTTAACGACGCGCTTCCAAAATTTGGCGCCGTTGCCGGGGAGTGTTTTCTGTCATTTTTTTTTTTTTATTCTGGCTGATTTTGTTTTTATTATTTTTTTTAATTCGTTGCTTTTAGGTCAATTTGTGTTTTATTATCTGTTTATCAAATTCTGATTTTTTTTTTATAGGTTCGGTGGAGTTTTCTAGGTGGCACTATTTATTTAGAAATTTGTGATTTATTGTTTGATTATTTTTTTTTTTTTTTTCCTTTGATTTATTTGTGCTTATTTTTATTTTTTTTCTATATTTTTTTTTGTTTATGACTCGATCTTCTCAATTTGACGAATTAAAATTTGATCTAAAAATTGAGAAAACTGCACGAAGGTTGAGAAAAGAGACTTGGCAAGCTCGAATTGCAACTGAAAATTATGAAAAAGCTATTGCTGCATCACTTGGCTTGAACATAGCACTTGAATTATTTTCTATTAGTTTATACAATGATTCTGAAGAGGAAGATATGGCTGCTCCTAATAACAATAGGGCTGCTAGGACTTTGAAGGAGTTGGCTACTCCTAATCTAAATCAACAGCCATTGTGTATTGAGTATCCTGATTTAACTGCTGGTTTTGAATTGAAATCAGGACTAATTCATCTTTTGCCAACCTTTCGTGGTCTTACCGGTGAAGATCCATACAAGCATCTGAAGGAATTCCATGTGGTGTGTTCTAGCATGAAGCCTCAAGGAATAACAGAGGAGCAGATAAAGCTTAGGGCTTTTCCATTCTCATTAGCAGACTTGGTAAAGGATTGGTTATATTACCTTCATTCCGGATTGATTCAGACATGGAATGAGATGAAAAGGCTATTTTTAGAGAAATATTTTCCTACTTCTCGGGCTGCTAATATAAGGAAAGAGATATGTAGCATCAGACAATATAATGGAGAATCTCTTTACGAGTATTGGGAGAGGTACAAGAAGTTATGCTCGAGCTGTCCACCACACCAAATTGATGATAAACATTTAATTCAATATTTTTATGAGGGGCTATTGCCAATGGATAGAAGTATGATAGATGTTGCAAGTGGAGGAGCATTGGTTGATGAGACCCCAGATGCTGCTAAGAATTTGATTTCGAACATGGCAGCCAACTCACAACAGTATGGAACCAGAATGGAGCACACACCTAAAAAGGTGAATGAGGTAAGTACTTCTAACATTGAACGTCAAATTTCTGATTTAACTACTTTGGTTCGTCAAATGGCTGTAGGGAACATGCAAGTAGAAAAAGTGTGTGGAATTTCTTCATTGTCAAGACATAATTCAGATGGGTGTCCAACATTACAAGAAGATGAAACTGTTCAGCAAGTGAATGTAGTAGGGAATTTCCCAAGACAACCCTAGCGTCGATATGATCCATATTCTAATACTTATAATCTAGGATGGAGAGATCATCCCAATTTGAGCTATGGAGGAAATAGGCAACCAATGCAGAATGCTTTCTCAAATAACCAGCCCGGTTTTCAACAGGTTCAACAGCAGTATCCACCCAAACAAGCAGTTCCTTCCAGTTCTGGAACATCTCTTGAGGATATGTTTAAAGCTTTCATGACCGATACGCAGTAATTCCAACAAGAGACAAGGACCTCCATACAAAATTTGGAGAATCAGGTAAGTCAGCTTGCTACCACAGTTGATCGATTGGATTCTCAAGGCTCAGGTAAGTTACCCTTTCAAACTATTATTAATCCAAGAGAGAATGCAAGTGCTATAACATTGAGGAGTGGCAAACAATTGGAAGTACCAAAATCCACTGATGTAGCTGTTGAGGAGGAGACTAAGAAGGAGGCAGAAATATCTAAGGTAATTCCTAATCCTTCTATTCAACCAAAGACTAACCCCCTACCTTTTCCATACAGATGTGCGAGATCTAAGAAGGAGGAGCAAGAGAAAGAAATCTTAGAGACATTCCGTAAGGTAGAGGTAAATATTCCTTTACTAGATGTAATTAAGCAAGTGCCAAGGTATGCAAAGTTTTTGAAAGAATTATGCACTAACAAGCGAAAATTAAGAGATTATGAGAAGGTAAGTGTGGGGGAGAATGTGTTAGCAGTTCTTCAAAGAAAGCTCCCCCCTAAATGTAAAGATCCGGGTATGTTCACCATTCCATGCAGAATAGGTAATACTAGATTTGAAAGAGCCATGTTAGATTTAGGAGCTTCTATTAATGTCATGCCACGATCTGTTTATGCATCTTTGCATCTAGGTCCTTTGAAAAATACTGGTGTTATTATACAGTTGGCGGATCATACTAATGCTTATCCTGAAGGGGTGATTGAGGATGTGTTAGTGCAGGTGAATGAATTAATATTTCCTGCGGATTTTTACATTGTGGATATGGATGATGATACATCTCCTAATCCTGCACATATTTTATTGGGGAGACCATTCTTGAAAACAACTAGAACAATGATTGATGTGCATAATGGTACCTTGACCATGGAATTTGTTGGTGAAAAGATTCAATTTTAACATTTATGATGCCATGAGGTACCCTAGTGATATTGATCATGTTTTTGCTGTTGATGTTATTAACCCTTTAGTGCAGGAAGTTTTTGAACAAACAAGTAAGGAGAATTTAGAGGTTGGTTGAGGAGCAAGTTGTCGGGCAAACGACGTGAAACAAATGCGCTGCTTGGGAGGCAACCCAAGAAACCAGATTTGAATTTCTTTCCCTTTTCTTTTTATTTTTGTCAATTTTTTTTTTCCTTTGCATAATTATCTTACATTGGGGACAATGTAAGGTTTAAGTGTGGGGGAGAGGATTTGACACTTTGTTTACTTTGCTTTGTCTACTTTGTTAGTGTTGCTGAATTTTTATTTTTTTTCCTCCAAAAAATAAAAACATAAAAAAAATAAAAAATAAAAAAAAATAAAAATAAAAAATGAAAAACAAAAAAAAAAAAAAATGTTTGTGTGCGGAATTGGATGGTTTTGTTTGGATTTTATTTGGCTAAACTCTTGAAGGTCGCCAATGAATGTGTGAGAATTAATGTTGACTTGTAGGTTTTTGGTTGATATTTAATTAATTGATGAATAATGATGACCAAGTCACAATCCACACTTGAACTGCTGAAAATTGATTTGTTTTTATTTTTATGAGCATGGGTGCTTGAATATGAGATACATGCTTTATTAGCTAAGTTGTATGGATGTTTAACTATGTGCATTGGTTTCAAGACTTAGAACTTGCTTAATTGCTCATTTTGTTTCTAATTATGGAGCTATGTTAGAGGAATGAAAAAAGGAAGTAAATCATGTGGTGGGTTGAGATGGAGCGTAAAACGCACTCACTCATATACACATGAATAAAGTGAGATCGAGGGTAAAACGCACTCACTGGTGGGTTGAGATGGAGCGTAAAACGCACTCAATCAAAAACACAGGCAAAAGGTGAGAGTGAGCATAAAATGCACTCACCTAAAAGGGAAAAAAATAATTGTGTAAAAAGTAATAGTAGAAAAGGTATGTTTCGAGTCTTAAAATAGTGTGCATAGTTGTTCTCCCATATGGACTTAGTTGTGAATTTATGTTGATCATAGGAAAGATACTCGCATGCATGTACTTGAATTTTGAAATTGTTTAGTGAAAAATGACAAGGTTGTTGTTGCGAATTGATTAATGGAGTATTAACCAAATTCCTGTTAGTCTTTGCATTAATTTTCATGGATGAGCTATTGAACTTAAGACCTCTGAGAGTTTGGTTGAATGGATTCAAGTGAACCTATTGTTTTGTTCACAGTTTTTGTTTACACGAGGATGTGTAAAATCTAAGTGTGGGGGAATTTGACAGGAGCATAATATTCAGTATTTTTAATTCCTTTATATTTAGTTTTGTGGCATATTTTCTGTTTAAGTGAGCTTATTAATTCATTTATTGAATTAGGGACGCATTGATGGTAAAAGAATAATATTGTGCAATTTTCAACTTTTGGACAGATTTTACCTATGAAGCTTCACTTGAGATTTGGATTATGCTAGAATTCGAGAATGAGAAAGTGGTCTTCATGGAATTTTCAGAGGACATCTTGGGATTTTCAAAAAGGTCTGGTTTACAAAAATTCAAGTTCGTTTGAGCCTCCAAACATTGTTTCGAAAACAGGCCTAGAAAACTGTTCTGCGCAGCTAAATTTCTGTCTGATCATCCGAATTCAACGGGCCATAACTTGAGTTTCGGCAATCCAAATCAGGTGATTCAAAATTCTAAAATTATCTACTCTTCGAGGGCTACAACTTTCGTGAAGAACCAGAATCAAGATTCAGTCATTTCAGATGAAAAAATAGCTTGTAAGTTTCAGCAATGCTGATAATTTCAGAAAATTAGTTCTAGCAGTGGGGTGCATCTTTCATGGGTTGGGCTTGCACTAGACGGCTGAATGAAACACAAAAGTAGAAAAGTCAAATAAGAGTAAACAAAAGACAAAAGTGGAAAAAAAATGAGAAGGGCCAAAGGAGTGATGGGCTTGGGCGTGCATTCCAGGCACGGAAGCGGCTGTGCGGGAGAGGAAGAAAGTCTAGCGTTGGGCTTTCGTTGTGGGACGTGCCTAGGGCTTGAGGAGTATAAAAAAAGAGGAGAACAACGGTGCTAACCAGTGGGGGAGCGGCGCAAGAAAGGAGACGTGAAAGCGGCGCAGAAGGGAACAGTGGAGAGACAGAAACAGTCAAATTAATTTAGTTTTGTTTTATTCAAGTATGTTAGGCTAGTTTTTCAATTCAGTTCTAAGAGATTTCGAACCCTCATTACAGTTTAATGGTTGAATCAATTCAGTAACATTATTTCTTCCTTCTCTTAATCTGTTCATATTAATCTGTTTAAATTATTTTATTGATATTTAATTTGATTGATTTAATCAGGCCTGTTAGATTGATCTGATTATTATCAATTGCTAGATTCAGGAAGTATATTACGTAATTGATATGGTTCCTAATCAATTGTGGCAAATAGTGATAGATGATTGTGGACAAGCTTTTGTTTATTGCTATGATTATCATGACCTAAGTTAAACAGTTCGAGCTTATGTGATTGTTGCTTAGAATAATCTAATTTCCTAGATATTAATGCTGTCATTATATTAAATTTAGAGAGCTTGTTCTAGATTGTGTAATGGTTAGAATCTAATGGAGAGCATGTTTCATTAGTGAGGAATTAAGGAAAATTTCGGGTAGCAGAGCTTGTTGTTACCTAGGATTATTAGATTGATTGAAGGGTAGAATAATGTTATAATTGATTGATTGTTCCATTAATTGCGAGGGTAAGATTGAACTGAAAAACTGAAGTTTTAAATTCATTGATTTTTGTTATTAATTTAATTTTCATTTGTAATTAGTTTAATCAAAATTCCAATCCCCCCCCCCCATTTATTTGTTTTGCTATTAATTGAATTTTAATTTAGAATTAGTCGGAATAAATAAAAAAATTGTGAACACTCTCTGTGGGTTTGACCCTTACTTATCTAGCTACTGTGTTTATTGTGTTAAGAAGTAAGGTTAATTTATTTTTGGAGTGTTAACGACGCGCTTCCACTTATATTTTATATCTTACTGTATTAATATTTTATTTCTAAAAATTAATTTATGAAATGATAGTAAATTTAGCTTAAAGTCAAGACTCGGTATCATAATTATTTATTTTGCCAATATTGGTTCTCGTTCGTATCCCATATTATATTCATATTAATTTTTATAATTAATGATTTGTATCTGTCCCATTTATTTATCCTGGCACTCGGTTGGCCGAATTATCCATTTCTGGAGGCTATATTATTTTTAGTGGTCTGAATTAATTTTATATTTTCTAATATTTAATTAATCCAATCATGATTTATTGCATTTTGGGTTACCTCGAATTATTAATATCACAGAACCTATTTTTTATTAGGTCAGAAGTCTGGGTCATGTCAGATTTTTGGGGTATTACACTCTACCCACCTTCAAAAGAGTTTTGTCCCCAAAACTCGACTTGCCTTCTAGGGAAAACAGTCATCTGTCAGTCAAGTTTATCCATAAGGAGTCTAATGTCTGGTGTCTCTAAAATGTCACAAGGTTTAACTTTAATCACTTTAACTGAGATGTCTCCAATTGGCACTAATCGATAATCCTCAATCATATAAATGCAGATTAGGTCTAGGAAAATTCATAGTAAATTTGATTGATAAGCCATAAATATACTATCACACAATTTTGACCTCTAGTAGAATACTAACACGTCTCCAAGTATCATAAGTCTAGAACCTCAACTCATACAAGTTCAAATCAGATTCAGAAAATTCACAAGAAGTCCTGATTTACAGCCCACCAAATATAGGTTGTCACCAAAATTTAATATCAGATCTATGTTACCTCGAAGTTGGGAGTCACTCTCAAATGATTAAAAATCCTCTACTAAGATTATTCAATCATTTTTGAGTTCCCAAAGAATCCTTAAGATATCCACAATCAGAATGATCAATATCAAAGTTACCTGTCTCCCTAATCGATATATCCACAAGCACAATTATCAACGTTAGAGTTAGCTTTCCTGTAGTTATTTCCCCTTAATCAATAGATCCATCAAATACATGCCATCACTAAGATCAAATTTGATGATCATCCTCAAATGGTTAGAAATCAACCACTAAGATCAGTCCATCACATTTGAGTCCACAAAATAATCATTTTGATATCCTTTATCACAAGTATCAAACCAGATCCAGAAAATTTCATAATAAGGCTAGTTGACAATTCAAAAAATATATACTACCACCACGATTTGTTATTAGATCCATTCCATATTAGATCAATTTTGCCAGTCATCCTCAGATGATTAGAATAATTCACTAAGATTATTCAATCATCTCCGATTCCATCAATTAATCATTTTGGTATCCATAATTATAATGATCAATACCAGAGTTACCTGACCTACAGTCATTTTCCTCCCAAAATTACTATGCATTTGATCAGTTTAATTGCTTTAGAATCATCAATTTAATCATAGCATAGTCTTTTCCCCTAAGAACTATTAACTGTAGTGACTAAACGTGCTACCGTTACCAAAAGTTACTCATTCATCTAGTCATTTGAGTCACTCAATAGTCCACAAAGTCAGTTCTGGTTTGATCTTTCCCCAAAGAATCATTAATTTAAAACTTACCTTTCCGCTGCGCTGCTCTGATATAAACCTCGAATTCTCAAGATCATCAATTTCACTTATAGGCCTACTTCTATCTCCCAAAAAGTATTGAGTATCTGATCATCCTAATCATCCGAGGAAAAATCAACTTTAATCATGTCCCCAAGAATTGTCACTCCGTGATAATAGTGAATTTCCAAGATTTATAATCTCAAATCAGTTGATCCCTAGTCCTTAGATGCCTTAGAATCACAGATTCATCATCTATTACAAAGACTTCCACCATTAATATCCATGGCTCAGGTACTCTGTGTGTTTAATCCATGACTTAATGTTTTTTTGTGAACAATGACTCCTAAATCATTTCACATCTTATTGTCCTCAAGTTCCCATTTTGTACAGGTAACCTTAATCTATTGCTCATATGTCGCTCGATGGTAACATTGGATCTTAATCATTTCCCTACCTTAGCTTTGATATTACCCTTGTTATGCCCGGGGATCTTCAATCATTTCCCCAAAAATCCTTAACCTTTGCTCTGATACCACTTTGTCACAGCCCGAACCCCACCTTATGCAGATGTCAAGGACGTGATGCCAGTTAGCCGCCTTGTCGATTTTTTCCCACCGACAATGCGACCAACCGAAGGCGACTTCTGAACTTAACAATGAATTGCATTCCAAATGTAGGGTCAGAGCAACGGAATTTAAAACCTTTTCATCTCGGGAATGCAACTCATCTATAAATACCATAATGGGGTATATACCATAGAGCAAGTCTATAACTAGACATCTAACAACTCTAGCTAGAGAGTATATCTAAAATCAAACATATAACACAGAGCATATCTAATCTCTCTAGAGTACCATTACCATGAGCCATGTCCCTACACATCTATTGCATATAAATAAAGTCAACTATATCATCACACTCACTTGAATAGCCAAAGTCAATCCACTAGAATCCAAGCCTCCACACATTAGTGTTATCAGATCCTTACTTGGAATGCCACTCGACCTAATAGTGTCATATCATTGTGCTTTCTAGTCCAATGGAGATATATCCTGAAAAATGTTAGATAAATGGAATGAGCTTAAACAAGTTCAGTGAGTAACATAGGTTCCTGCCATGGGTTTCAAAACCAGTTCTTATGTACATGATATCCACATGAAATGCATGCTCGAATGCAGCTCAAGTAGAACAAACAGATCAGATCAAACAGAATAGAACAGATCGGAACATAACAAAACTGAACAAAATACCTATCAATCAAAGGGATAGTATCAAATGCCTGAACCTCTCTTAGTTTCCCATAAGCGGACGACTCATGGGGCCTCTACCCTCTAGGATCAGATCAGAGTGGAACAGAACAAAATTGAGCGGGACAGAAACAGAACAGAATGCCAATTATACAGACGAGCCTTCCCAGTTGCCCATAAGCGGACTACTCGTGTGGCCTCTACCCACTAGGTCATGCTCTGGCATAAAATCGCTCAATCCTGTGGTGGGCCCAAAGTAGGCTCACCATCTCAAAATAGAATCAGAAGAGACTCCAAATGGCATACAACAGAACAAAACAGACCCGAACAGATTCAGAACTGGATATATCAAAATATAGGACAAAATCGAATTATGCTATGTGCAATGGAGTACAAAGAGTATGCATGAAGGTATATGCATTTAAAATAGTACAGTGTATAAAACAGTTCAGCATATAAAGCAGTACAGTATACAGAAAATATACACCAAGTTAGGTGTCCGAGTTACTCACCTGAATATACGCTTATCTCCGTTCACAAGAATCCTCTAGATACGTCGTTAACCACGTCCGTGCATATCCTGGCATTATCCTTCTGATGGCCATCATAATTGATTCAACATCCAAAAGATCATCCTATGGCTCAGATGTGAACATATCCAACCTTTGTCTGGTTGCAGTCAACATTCCACTAGCACTGCAATCATCATTTAACTCTCCGACTGACCTGGCAGGGTAGTTCCTCTTGTTTCTCTATTCCGAACCCCAACCACGTGAACTTTCAGCGAGATCTCTCTTTTCAGTGAAACGTTTTTGGTGATCCCATTGAGACTGTACACTTTCACTCCAACCGCCAACCTTTGGAGAATTTGCAGTCAAGTGTCACAAGCCCCTAATCATGTGTCTTACTCCGACCTTCAACCGGTTAGCCATCTCTCTCTTGAGGAAACTACATTTGTTGCCCAACTAATTTTTCTATACTGGACTTCTCAAACAATCCCCTTTAGTCTATCCCCTTACCATGGCATGACACCTATCACGCCCCGAATTCCAGCGAACCCGAGGCGCGAGTAACGAGACAAAGAAAAATAAAATAATATGGAGATAAAGGATAATCAAGGGTAATCACATGCATTCCATACACTAACTCAACTTCTATTCTGATACAATTCATAATGTCTTGCCTGTCAACTCACAATATACAATTGAACATGAAATAGCCTAGTGCTCATGCCTTTGTACAACATCAAAACACGCCCGACGGGCCAATTGTAACTCCCAGTACTTTCCTTCATAAAGACATCAATAAAATATCACGTAGCCGGAGTGTCATCTGAAATGGTATCCCATGAATGGGTCAGCTCAACTGCTGGTACAATATAATGCTAATGCAAGAAATAAAATTAAGGGCGTGGCATGTGCAAGTGTACAGTGATATCTACATGGCATTCGACATCATCAATGCAGCATATGAATAGTATGCGTGACGCACCCATGCAACTCTATGCCCACCCATGTCTCGCTTTACGGACCTTCCCCGATGGCCTGCAAGTACCATGTATGTCTCGTTTCACAGTCCAAAACCCGTCAAGCATGCGAATACCTAATGGCCAATTTTTGGGTTTTTCACCACAGGATCTACACCTCATAATGCACAACACCACGTGCTCAACTCACACCATGTCTAAGGAATCACACTATGCCAATATGCTCTGATTCTATCATGCCATAATGTAATCTCAATGAGGCATCACATCCACACACGAAGCATGCTTTAAATCACATATATCATCATCTCAACAATTCTCAAATAATATAATCCACACATTATACTAACACATGCGATATACACATAGTCATGATCCACATTCATCACCAAACTTTCAAAAGATAACATGGAACACAGGCATATGAATAATCAAACAAGTAAGAAGATCATCAAGTCAATATGGCAGTTATTCCTAAACTTAATTTTATTTCTTACTTAGCACAATATATTGTACCTGGATGGGTTGATCTCAACCTTAAGATGTAGTGCTCACTGTGTAGTGGAATTAACAATGATGATGTAGAAGGTCAGACCACCTTCTCCTTGCTTTTTTGTGTCCCTAAAATCATAAAATATAACTCAGTTGTTTTGCTACTTGAATTATGATATTCATCAAATTTTATGTCTTTATTTTATTGGTTTCTATTTTGCCAAAATAAATTCTACTGTTGAGTCTGAACATCGAAAAAAATAGGTTTAGGCTTTCTCGAAATTTAATTTGGACATTTGTACTAAAAAGGGCAGAATGGTTATTGTCACGCCCCGAATTTCTGACCGAAACCCGATGTGCGACTGACGAACATAAAGTAAATAAAATAAAAGATAATTAAATAGATTTACGAATTTACGACAAATTAAATAGAGTTCTTTAATTTTCTTAAAATTTCGGTAGAACCTCCTTTGTTTTTCGAGCCTTTTTCCCCTTGATAATCACAATGCATCATATATATACAAACACATCACAATCCATCCTCACTCGATGGCCACAAATCTCACAGAATTTAAATGTGCATCGTCTAATTATACAATCCATCATATATATAACTACACTTAAACTTAATAATCATCGACTCCCAATTCATTACACTATACCAATATCATCTCCATTTTTTTTTCTTTCCACAATATACAAATTTTCTACAAGACAAGAAGGAAATAAAGTAAGGAGTAATCTCAACGGAATTGACTAGACATGCATCATTTCCCATCAACACATATAGAAACATAAAATACATCGCACAACTACATTGTTCATAGGTCATTCGGGCTTAAGCCCTTACATCACAAAACATAAGTCCCGTGGGCCAAAATACACTAAGTGCTCCATCCTATCGAGGTATCACTAGGTCTGAGGTAGCTGGGCATCCTCATCTGTAATGTATGTCCCACGAATGGGTCAGCTCAACTGCTGGTATAATGTGATGCTAATACAAGAAATAAAGCTAAGGCGTGACATGTGCAAAGTGTACATTTATCTCTAAATGCTTCTCAAACACAATGCAATGAAAATATGCATGACGCACCCATACACTCGATGCCACACCCATGTCTCCTTTACGGGCCTTCCCCCGATGGTCCGGAGTACCAATTCCCTTTACGGGCCGCCCCCGATGGATCAGGAACCAATGCAATGGCCAATTTTGGGTTTTTCACCACAGGATCTACACCCTCATAATGCATAGCACCACGTGCTCAACTCACGCCATGTGTCCAAGGAATTCACCCTATGCCAATATGCTTCGAATGCGGCACACAATGACGTAATCTCAATAAGGCATGTTTTTAATGAAATATCACATTTGGAGTATCAATAATAATCAAAGCATTAACTCATTTCATGTAATTGTATATCTCATGCATTCATACATCATAGTTCATGTGTCTTCCCATTACTAAACTCTAAAAGAACGCAAGTAACACATAAGCATGTGAACAACCAACTCCAAGGTATCGAGCAAATACATTCCAAATAAACACATAAGTCATTCCAATGATTCACAGAATATTCCTAACTTAACTTCATTTCTAACATTAGCAAAACACCATACCTGATAGGGTTGGTCACAACCCTACTAAGCTGTGTCCACTACGTAGTCCAATCAACTGATGAATGACTCAGTCCTCCTACTGTAGCTGTTTAGAGAGTTTGAGGTTAATCTTTAGTCCACGGTTCAGGAGTCGAAGAAAACACATCGGCAGGTTGATCGAGTCAGCCAAACATTTTAAATCCAGTTTCATCAACTTCTTCAGCCTTGACCCCATACTCAAATTGGATAATCGAATTACTACATACATTCCTCACCGTGCCATCATAACAGATAACAACATCGCGAAGGATGGCCATTAAGTTTTTGAATAAAGTTCCAGACTCAGTCAACCCTCTAAATGAACGGACAATAACTTCTCTGCTTGAAATTGAGTAAGCCATCTTCCAACTGTAACTTTTCCAACCAGGTTGCAATTCCAGCAACTTCCTCATGTGAATCAGTCCCCTCAATCATCCATCCAATTCTAATCATAATCCGTCCTTTCCAAGCCACTGATTCAACCCATGAACACCAGCCGCAGAATCTGATCAACAAATCCACTCCAAATTTACATCAACAAGACTAATATTTAAATTTCTCACTAAACTCAGTCCATCTTGAACAACAGGTGCTGCAGCACTCCTGTAGTACTCACATTCACCAACTATTTGAAATTCGGGGCTCAAACCATCCAACACCAAGCATCACTCACACTTAAACCTTTCAATTCATCACAGCAATCACAAATCAACAAGCTATACAAACTCCAATTTGATTCTCAATTTTTGATCTACACCTGAACCATTCCACAAGTTCAATCGCTACATACATACGTACACATAAACACCACCCCGTACCACAACTCCCCTAGCCGTAGCCATTCACGATTCCGAGCTACAACCGTAACATCTAACCTGCTCAATCTCCTGCTCTGCTTCAAACCCAAACAGCCACACACACACATCAACCAAGACATTCACAATTTCAAAACATCGATTTTATTCCCCAATCCAAGCTGCCGTAACCTTCCTTACACTGCCATCAATACATCCACAAATTCAATCACCACCCAATAGCCGCAACATCCACCATGGTGGTTAAACCCAATTAAAAAAATCATTCCTTGCTCAACATATAACACCCAAAGGTAGCAAAGACTCAATGATCACTGTAAATACAAAGCAAAGCTCAAAGACTCCACATTGCAACAACCCATTGAGAACTTCACTTCTGGACACACCAAACCAGCCCCTGGAATCACTTCGGTTCAAGAGCATCACACAGCCCCTCTTGAATTCCTATCCATCATCAACAACATCATGTTCTCATTTCACCACATCGAATTGAACAAGAGAGAATCACTCCACCAATTATTTAGAGCAATCTCCATGAGCAGCCCCCGTTCTCAACCAAAAGCGGCAGAACAGAGGAACCCACCTCAAACTGTAACCTCAATATTACAACTGCTCATCAAACCCCAATGATCTCCCCAACAAATTTACACACAATAGCAACCAAATCAAAGGAAAGAAATGGAGACAAAAACCTGTTCACCTGCTGTCACCGCAACCCCCGTAGTGCCCCTCACAAAATCGCACCATCCACACGCAAACCTGGACTACAACAGGCACCGTTCTCTCTACAATTTCTCTCCCATACCACCAACATGCACACATCTACATGCCTATATATATATATATATATATATATACCACCTACCATAGCTCCATCCCTGCCAATACAACTGTGCCATCATCCCCAATCGACCATCGCGAAACCCGTCTGTCTTGATCAGAACAAGGGGTTTCGCCAACTGCTGCTTCCCTCCTTGCGATATTCGGTACAGAGTTGAGAGATCAACTCAGTGATGACTCCTCGACAGATCCGTCCCAACCCATCGCTACTGCTTCGCGTCCCTCCAATCCGCAACACATAGCCCCAATCGCCCCAGGAAATCCGAAACCCATCGCACTCCGTCGCCCCCTTGCCTCGATCCCCCTCACGACCACCGTCGCTTCTTCTTCTTCCCTTCCTTTTTCTTTCTCTCTTTTCTTCTCCCTTTCCTTCTCCCTTGTTCTGCCGTTCTCCCTCACCCGAGACTTGCACCGCCCCTTCCTTCATTTCTCTTTTCTTTTATTCATTTTCCTACCACACACACATATATATATATATATATATATATATATAACACTTTATTTTTATTTATTTTATTTTATTTTATTTCATTTATCATTTTATTTTATTTTATTATATTTTTTTAAAAATTTAAATTAATTAAGAATTAAGGACATTCACATAGCGTTAAAAAAAAAAAATTATTCCAAATTTTCGAATCTTTATAGTTATTTTGCACTTTTACGGGTTTTCACTTTCGAGGTCTCCCATCACATTTCGGACTTCACCGTTGAGTCCGGAATGCTTGAGATAATAAAGTTTCATCATTCTTTTATTTTAATCTGAGTCCATGGGACTACTTTTCGACTTAGGGACATTTTGATAATTTTTCCTTTAAATAATTATTTAATTAAATATTATTTTATTTACTTGGGTCAATTCACAATTAACCCTAATTCCTGGGTATAATTAAAATCTCACAAGTTCTATTCTAATCTGCCCATAATTTTTTCCAAAATTCCTATACGTTTCCATTGTTTTTCCAATACATTTTCATTGTAAGTCAATCATTGGATAGCTTCTCATTTTCAACCAAACACCCCCAAAACTCAAATCTGAAATTTTACTCATAAAGTAACAGTGTTGGGCAGCTATCTGAATGGGTGGGTCGGGTCGAACTCGACCCAGTTTGGCCCAAATAAAATCACAAAACTCAACTGCTAAGCTTTGTTTCCTTCCCTCTGGTTTTTGGATTATTTTTATTTTTCTTTTTATTATTTTTTTTTCTTGATTCCAATTTGATCTAAAACAATTTCTATGCTTACTGAAATCTCACAATCAATCAAATTATTCATGCTTCTAAAAATTCTAAGACTAAAATTTTGTATCTTACCCTGTTGCACCCAAACTTCCGTTTAATATTACTACTGCTCCAATAGCAGCCCAACTAGCCCATTGTCATCACCTCAAACTCCTCCACTCTATGTAGATATCTATCTATATACATAGATATATATATATATAAAGCAGCCTAGAACTCCTTTGATTTTCAAATAGCAGCTCTAACTGCTGTAGGTAACTTCCGAAACCCATAGCTCCAATTTTCCATTGCTGGACAGCGGCAGCCTTGGCTACAACGGTTACTGCCCAGCTCTCTTAACTTCTCCATCTTTTTCCAGCAGCTAAGGTCGTACTATTGTTTTTTCCCTTCAGTTTGGACAACTGCACAAGCTTCCAATCCATCGGTGCCAATTCTCCTCCTGCATTATTTCACCTGAACCGCTTATGTTGCTACGGCTATCTTCCTCTGCACGTCCATCTCCCCCTGCTCCGCTACACATACATACATATATATATATATATATATGTACATACTGACCTGCTGCAACAATTTATCACTACAACTGAAGCAGATCCTCCAACAGCAGCTCCCGCTGCTCTAACGGCTGCACCTATACCTGCTTCCCTTTTTTTCCCAACTTATTTACAATAACCCAATACCCATGGAGTTCACTTGCTGCTATTGAGCCTGCTGCACCAGCTCTCTCAATTTTTTTCCACAATCCCACGCTCACTGCATCTGCTCTTTCTTGGCTTTGCTTTTCTTTCTTACTTTTTCTTATCTCCTCACTTGCTCCTACACAACACATACATACATAATTATATATTTTTCCTCTACACTTCCATTTCTCTCTTGTACCGCCATACACAAACATATATATTTATATACAAATTCCTCTACTACACGCTACAACACACACATATAATATATAACTATCCCTGCCCTCTTACACCGTTACAACACACTCATATATAATATATATATATATATATATATCTACCACTTGCTTTCTTGCACCGACCTTCCTTTTGTTTTACACACCACACACATATAAAATATATTTATATTGATTTCTTGAACCACCCCACACGCCTCCTTTCTGACTTTTCTTTTCCACTTTTCCTTTCTTTTCTTTTTGTTTCTTGATTCCTGCTTCTTGTCTCACTTGAGACATTTTAGATATATATAATATAATATATAAGATACACACTACACGTTTCACACTCAAAACATCAGCCCACCCTTTTTTACTTCCATTTCTTTCTTTTTCTTTTTCTATGTCTCCCATCCTCATTGTTTTGTCACATCATGCACAACACACCACCAATACTGCACTCAATCTCTCTCTCTACCCGTGCTCTAAAGCCCCTTTCCACACTCCAATACCCACTCCTGCCATCACCACTCCTATTGAGTGTTTCACACTCAATCTTCTGCACACACAACCGTACACACACACACGGTTAGCCTTGTAAACACCCACACTGTGCACACACAGTCCTATATATATATAAAAAAATTATTTAATACACACATGTATATACACATCACATACATAAATGCTCACCATACATGTATATCATATATACACATATATATATATATTTATATTTTATTTCATGGCCTACACCCATACTTTTCTAAAAAAAATAAAAAATCTCGGTCACTACAACACCCCCAAAGCATCATTTTCCAATGATCAATACGTAATTCATCCCTTGCAACGAACTGCTTCTAGCAAGGAATTGGTATCACCGTGCTAATTGTTGGTGAATGCCACAGTAGCTTCATTGAATGATCCTGCCCAATAACCTGTCTGTTCCTCTAAAGGGCCAAATCAACTTGAAAAGGATGCTCCAAAACACAAGAAGCTTCCCCTGTGAACTTGCCAATCTTATGGACAATAGAACATCAGTTATGTGAAGACCATGAAAGAAATCAGCAACATCCAGTAAGTATGGCCCAAAGGTATCCAACATTTCTTGAATTGCAACCTTAAGATCTCCCTTCTCTATCACACGGCTACAGGCATCACACAAGCCGCTGCAGTTGGCCAATTCTGTGCAAGCTACTCATTTCCAGCTTTGACAGCCATAGCAATAAGCAGCAAATCCATGAAACACCAACAAGAGCAACCACTTTATTGACAATTTTAACTAATTTTGCTTCTTTATTGCCAATAGTAGCAGGGGCTAAGACCATTTTTCCAAATCTACTGTTACAACCCGTAGCATTTGCAGATGATGGGTTAACAGCAATTGGTGGACCAGATCTTCTGCCCGAAGATCGGTCTTCCTTCTTTCACCACCACTGTTGCTACCATTGCCTCTTTCCCTGCTGCCAGAACATTTCTACTGTTGTTGGTTTCTTTCCTTGAATTGTAGAATTCGTGGCCACACATATGCATCATAGAACCCATCCACTACTCCCGCAACATCGTCATCGCCCCCCTATCGCAACTCCAGTAGCAACCCCTATTCTCTTGGAAGCGGCAAAAACAGAGGAACCCCACAAACCACAACATCCACACACAATTTCGAGCCACAAAACTGCAACATCCACACAATATATATATATACATATATTTATATATATCCCTACAATAAATCCCAAACAGTGGAACAATTGCCAAATCTGAGAACGACAACAAATAAGCAATGCTCTGGCAGAGATTTCTCTCACCATAGATTTCCCTCCTGCCACAATTTCTCCCATTTCTACACTGCTATACACACAGACACACACATATGTATACATAGATCACTCTGCTGCCAACACCTACAACATTTGTTGTTCCTTTTTCAAACATGAAGAGAGGAATGAGAGAGCTCACTGTCTTGTTCCCTCACTCGCTAGACCCTTCTTCAACGACTGATTCGCACTGTTGTCCTGATCCGAACCGCTCATTTTTGGCTTCTTAAACTCATCCTCGTTTGCTCGCAAATACATGATTCCCTCTGGTGCATCGTCACATAAACACACACATACCACATATTTCTTGTACTCCTCACTACTGCACCGCTACTGCCACTACCGCCATTCTCTGCAAATTCCCCCAACTTATCACAGAAATCATAACATCCTATAGCTGCAAGTTCATTGCTGGACAGCAGCTCTGCTTCTACTTCTTTTCCCTGCTGCTCTTTTCCTCTGCAATTCCCTGCACCGTTAGAGAATTCGGGAATTCTCCATATTTTTTTCCAAAAATTCCAACAGCTTTTCCCAACTGCACCGCCACGCACACATACTTATATGTATATTTAGAAGCTGCTCAATCAGCCCCTTTAGTCACGTGTTCAAGAGGTTTCCAGATTTCTCTTTTATATATATATATATATATATATATATATATTATGCAAATAACTTGGCTGTTCTCAATTGTTGCAGTAGCTTCGGCTGCTTATATATAGCCACCCATCAACAACTTCCATGGGAAGCTTTTAGGTTATAATATTCTATAATATATATTTATAATCTTATATAAATACAATCTGATATATATATATATATGTATTAAGTCTTGATATATTTTTGTCATGTCATTTATATATATAATAATGTATCCAAATCTCTCATGTTGTGGCCCCACTTTTTTCTTCCGATAATTTCCTCTAAAAGCTCCATGAAAATGTATATTTTTATTTCAAAAAATTAAATTATCATAGGCTGATAAAATTGCCATAAAACCAAGACTCGGTTCACTATTATTTATTTACCAATTTTGAGTCACCGTTTGTGTCTTATATTTTATATCTTACTGTATTAATATTTTATTTCCTAAAATTAATTTATGAAATGGCAGTAAATTTAGCTTGAAGTCAAGACTCAGTATCATAATTATTTATTTTACCAATATTGGTTCTCATTCGTATCCCATATTATAATCATATTAATTTTTATAATTAATGATTCATATCAGTCCCATTTATTTATCCTGACACTCGGTTGGCCGAATTATCCATTTCTCGAGGCTATATTATTTTTAGTGGTCTGGATTAATTTTATATTTTCTAATAATTAATTAATCCAATCATGGTTTACTGCATTTTGGGTTACCTCAAATTATTAATGTCACAAAACCTATTTTTTATTAGGTCAGAATATAGTCTGGGTCATGTCAGATTTTTGGGGTATTACAACCAGAGTCCCAATTCCAATAGGAGTCTTCTTAATAGAGTCCAATTCCTGTTAAGACTCTCCTAACAAAGTCTTAGTCCAAATAAGACTCTTCCTATTAGTACTCTCTTGATAGAGTCCCAGTCTAAGTAGGACTCTTCATGATAGAGTCCCACTCCCGATAAGACTCTTTTGCTCATTGGAGGGTGTTTTGATAATTTCGGCACCTTTTTGCCCACAAAAGGAATTTTGGTAATTTTTTCATGATCTTACCCTCAGTAGGACTTCTTAATCACTTTAGGGCATTTTCATAATTTCCATATCATTTTATCCCTCTAGGGGTATTTTGGTAACTTTAGCCCTTCGGTGATGAATTGAGGGTAATTTGGTCATTTCACATGTCCGATGGCAATCTAGAGATTTTTTACCAAATTGGGAGCAATTTGGTAATCTTAAGTGATAGTAGTCTATTTAGGCTTAACTAGGACTTTCCACTTTTAGAGTTTCCTTAAAGTTGGTTGCTTGATATTTCCTTAAATCGAGATACATTGAACCTGGACATTTTTATTTTAGAGTTTACTTTCCAATTAAATTCTATTTCTCTTTTATCTTATTGGCTCTTGTATGTAGGCACCAATTCTATTGGTTCATGCATTTTCATAATTATTTATTAATTCATTTAGTTAGGATAATCATTCTTATTTAATTTTTTATTAATTTAATTAGATAATTATCACCCAAGACATGATCTTAGCCCTCTATTTTAGGGTTTCATCTTAGACCATTGGATCAAATCGCTATATTACCCTATAAAAAGTGTAACACCCCGACCCGATTAAATAATAATTAAGTCACTAATTTTTAATTAGTAACCTTAAAAGGAATAATTAATAAATTTAATCGAGAAACAAACGATAATCCCAAAGAATAATTCCGAGACCTTAAAAATCAAGGTCGATTCTCGAAAAAATAAAATACGACTACAATTTATGAAGTCGGTACATGAAAAGTAAATGATTAATTTAAAATCACCAAGTGTAAATTAATTAATTAAAATAAATAAATTAAAAACCAAACAAGGCCTTAGCCTAAATGGTGGAAAAATACCCACTTACGAGGCCAAGGGGAATTGAACCCTTGATCTGTGGAAGGAAAGTGATTTCACTCAAAAAATTACCAACTAAGCTGCAGACCACTTTGTGTACAAATGCACCAAGATATGTATATAACCTCAAATTGGCCAAGGCCACCACCTAAATTGGCCAATGGCTTTACATGCAATCCCCACATGATGAACTCCCATCACCTCACACCAAACCAATCTGTCATCTTACCTGCACTTGAATATATACATGAATGTATATATGTATGTAAAGGGGCAACATGATTTCATCACACCATCACCACCAATGAACTTGCATGCAGCCAATTTCTTATTTTACAAATAAAGAGGGCTGAATAAACTGACTGAATGTCTCTCTATAAATGAGAGTGTATGTAAGGTTTGGGGTGTGAAACTTAGAGAGAGAGAAGAGTGAGAAAAACTTGGTGAACAAGTTCGGAGTGTGGCAACCTTGTGAACAAGAAGGAGGCCTAGACAGTCCGGGGGAAGTTCTGTGAAGTTTTGAACTGAGCCATAAGAGAGAGAAGGCCACTGTTAGAAGGTATAACTTCAAAATTCTCTATTTCCTTATTTTGAATTAAGAATTGTTTTGATCATTGTGGAGCTTGTTAGATTTCAGGCATGTATTAGTCTTGACTTTAGGAACTATTTTATGCATACTATGAGGGTTAGAAGGGTCTGAATGGCCAAAAACCATGAAACCGTACACCCAACCTCCATTGATGGACCTTAGATGCACGGGTCTGAATCGACCCTAACAGAATGAAACTCTGCATGTAGGAACTTAAAATAGACCCCAAGGGGATCTCAAAAACCATAGGCCGCGACCCCAGAACCTAGTTTAAGACCCCCAAATTTCGAGCTGTAGGTACGGGTTTAAAACCCAAATCCACTAAAACTACGACCAAACTGAAATCTTAGGACAGGGACTTGAACCCCACGGTCTGTAGGTCACAACGCAACAAGTTTCATGAAAAATGGACCTAAAATGAGGGTTTTAGAACCTGTTACAGGTCAAAATTATCGTTCTGAAAACAGAGCCATAGTGTCACGACCCAAAACCCACCCTACGCGGATTACCGGATCGCGACCGCTGCCCCGAGACCCGAAGGCCTCGAGACAAGGCCCATACATAAGCAACAATATCAGACAGCGATGCGACCTGTGGTTGCGGAAGCGTGAAAAACTTTTTCTTTTCTTTTAGAATAAAACATCTGCCGCATATCCGTCTGATACTGCCGCTCTTCATAGCGGTACACATAAATATAATAATCAGAGCATAATAATATTAACTAAAGGTTTTTACATAGTATATATCCAAATGCCCCTCGGGCTTAAGTACATCATTGTCCAAAATTTTCATTACAAAAGTTTGACTGATAATGGGTCCTACTACTACCAAAATATCTCCAAGGACCTATTGGAGTTGCCATTCACTGCTCCCCAAATTGAGCAAGTGTCCAACCTTGATCATCACCTGAAAAATGTTAGGGAGTGGGGTGAGCTTCGAAAAGCCCAATGAGTAATTCCTACATCTGTCATGGGTTTTCAATTGGTAGAGGTTTCGTACATGAGAGTTTATAAAATACTCAACTACCAATTGGTCGTATACTTGAACATAGAGATCATGCATTCTTAAAATATGTAGCTTTGAAACATTCAAAGTATTCAAGCTAGAACATATATTTCCATAAAAGAGTATGTGTATTTCAGAACATGTAACTTAAAATCATGTAAACATGTATAGTGAAAATGGGGGATAAAACCAGCTTCCATTTCCAAAATCGTTTGTCATATTTTCTCTCTAATTAGGTGGAATCTGTTTCGAACAAGACTCCCATTTTACGTATACGTGGAGATATCTCATTTGCCTAGGGGATTAGATCCTGCTACCAGGCATTTCACATGATAGATCCGCGGGGTTCAGTACGACCCTACTCACTACCTATGTGATGATGCACATGATAGGTCCGTTGAGTTCCGTACAACTCACAACACTACCTATGTGCTTATTATTTATCTTGCAAAACGTTTGTCATATGACTTTTACAAAAAAGCCTTTTATGAGTATTTAAAACATGTGACGTATAACTCTTGCAGTGATGCTTCAATACTTGCAGTAATCAAATTCAGAATGTTTGAGGAAATCAGACATGCTAACTATTTTGAAAATGAAACATTTACGGATATAATATGTAAATAATCGTGAAGCATGTCATGGCAGAATAATTAAGAAAACAGAAATCATGAATACTGAATTTGATATATCAATGCTATAAATATTTTGAACTTAAAAACATCCGTTGAAATCCGTGGAGTTAAAGCCTCCACTTCAAATGCAAGATTACTCACCTCGGTCCTTTAGGGTTAGCTCTACAGAGGCGCCTTCCCTTTACCTTTCTCTTTCCTTAGCCTATCAAGATTTATGAAGATTCCATAAATTTCATATGTGCTAAATCAACTTCATAACTCACTAAGTGTAGACTGTGAGAAGCCTAAATTCTTATACCGGTCCGACTTATAGTTGTATTATAGATCTAGTAACTTATGTACTTAATGATAATAATATTACCTGCGACGCCATTCGGCTAAGGTTTCCGTGTTCTCTCTTTCCTCTTCCAATTTCCTTTTCTCCTCCTTTTTTTTCTAAGCTTCTGCCACCATTGCCTTGGTGGGTGATTTGAAAATGAAAGGGCTCACCGAGACGACTTCTGTCGCCTTGGCTATCCTGACGAACCTGTCGATCACTCTCTGACGATGCAATAGTTCTTGCATGAAGGCCTGTTGCTTTGGGTCCTTGGCCCTTTGGGCCTTGGTCATGATCGTGTACTTGGGTCGTTGTTCTTCCATAATTCACCTAAGATCAATTTATGAGTTAGAAATTTTATTCTAAGGTTGATGTGTTGTCATGTCCTCGTATGTGCCGTAGATTAGTACTTTGGCATTACTTTAATTTATAGTCATCTGACAGATGTTATTCATCAAATTTTATGTATTTTTATTTTAGACATTTCTTTTGGTCGAATAGACTCTACCATTGAGTCCGGAGTGTCGAAGAAAGTCAGTTTAGGCTTTCTTAGAATTTAATTCGGCTTAGGACATGTTAGGGGTATTTTGGTAATTTATACCTTAACGTGTCTAAATTTTTCAGAGTCTCACCTCGTGAAACGGACCCTACCATTAGATTTAGAATGTTTGAAATAGTTAGAATCCACTGTTTAATTATTTTATTTGGACTTCGTTTGACTTGTTTATGGGGCAGGGGCATTTTGGTCATTTTGACATTTTTAGGGGTCTTAAATTTTTCGGGGCCTCATCTCATGTCACAGACCTCACCAATGGACTCAGAGGGTCCAAGATAGTAAGGTTACATATATAACTTGTAATTTTTGGACAACTGGCCTTTTCGGAGTATTTAATTTAATTAATTTCATTTAATTAAATTAAATTATAAAATGTAATATATATATTTTTAAAGAGGAATAAGTGACAGGTTGAATAGGGTGGCACGCTGGCCAGCGTGTCACCTCCCTCCCCATATACCTGAGTTCGAGTCCCACCAGGTGCAAAAATGCACCTTTTTATTTTTTCTGATTTATTATATATATATTATATATATTTCGTCCGCATATATGGCACACGCGAGTGCGTGGCTGAGTGGAAGGAATGCGCGTGGGCGCGTGAGGTCAGGGGTTCGAACCCCAGGAACCGCAAATCCTTCCCTTTTTCTTTTAAAACTTAACCGTATACATATACATATATATATATATATATATATATATATATATATATATATATACCTAGGCCCTAAACGACGTCGCCCCACTAACTCGGTGGCAAGCCCAGAGGCTGCCACGCGTCCGAGTCGACACGGAGATTTTAAAAGACCGAGCCAACTCACTGTCTTCTTCCTCATTTCTTCCCCCCGTTTTGCCCTAGTTGCAGGTTTCCATTTTTTTCTATTTCGTGGATTTTGGCCAACCCAAGACCTATTGTTTTCACTTCAAAACGTTCCTAAAACATCATGGAGTGTTTTGGCATTCATTTAGAGATTCGAATGTAGCTCAAAAGCTCGGTTTAAGCCACGATAATCCGAACCTATAAACCCATGGTTCATGCTCGTTTCTTCACCATATTTAGTGAGGTCGGGCTTATTTTGATCCCCTTTTCATGAGGATTCAATTCCCATTCATAGGTGTTGGTTTAAATGAGAGTTCAAGGGTTTGGGTTGTAAACCCGTAACCTGCAAGTTAGTTTTTGGAAGGCTTGTCTTATGATTTTGGGTCGTGGTCATAGGTTTTTGGAATGTTCTTAGGGTCCTCTTGAGGTCTCCTGATACCAAATAGGGTTTGGTTGCCATTGGTTCAGACCCGCTATAAGCAAGGTCCTCCAATGGCAGTTTGGTGTACGGTGTAATACCCCGACCTGAGGATGTCGGGTAATGAGGCACGTTTTACGAGGTTATGGGAAAATTGGAAGAATAATTAATTAAGTTAATATAATTAATTAATCAAATATAAGGAGGCTAATTATTATTTAAATTACTAGAATAATGTGATGAAACACACACTCACAAAGTGTATTGTGTGGAAGTACATGTATAAATATATGTGTCTACAAGTATATGCATGGAAGTTAAAAAAATAAATATTAAATAGATAATATAATAATGATAGTAATAATAATAATAATAATAATAATACATGTGTAAAAGTATAAAAGTGGGTATGTATAGTTATGAAATTTTAATTATGTATATATGTAAATATGATCATATATATATATACAAGTTGAAGGACATGCAATGGTCCAATGTGTACAAGAGGGTGGGAGAGACCATTGTGTAGTAGTATGTGTGAATATATATATATATATATGTATGTATATATATATATATATATAAAAATCCAAGTCAAACACCACACACACACACAACCAGCCACTCAATGGCTCTGCCCAAACAGTAGGAGGACACCCCTCCTTGGATGCTGCAACAAGCAAGAGGAAGATCATTGGGATGGGGTATGGGAGTGAGAGAAACATATATATATATATATATATATATACACAAGAAAAATCTTCACCCATGACACGGACAGAGAGAGAGAGAGAGAGAAAGAAGAAAACTTAGGAGGAGAAGAAGGAAGGGAGAAGGGAAACAGTGAAGGAAGGAGACTCACAAACCGAGGGAACCAAAATACAGGTAAGAGTTTTTGTTTCTGTTTCAAAATTTTGTAGCATGATTCGATTAAGTTTGAACATAGGACCTTAAAGAGCATGTCATGAGGTTTCAAACGCAACAAAAATCGTAGAAAACCATGTAGAAATGAGGGAGAAAACCCTAGTTGCAGGTTGAAAGATAAATTCCGATTTTCTATATTTCATGTGTAAAAACTTGATTTAGCCATCTAAGAATAATGGTATGAAGTGCAGGCAACCTTTAGGTGAAGAAATGAGAAAAATTGGTAAGGAAATAGGATAAGAAAAGTAGGAAAATGCACTCGCCGGAAACTGGGCACAGTGGCCGGAAAATCGAAAATGGGTCTTGAAAACCGTAGCAACCGAGGCCCAAAGCTAGTTTAAATTAGTTATTAAAACGTTAGGATAATTTTGGTTGAAAAAAATTGAAGTTTTGACGTGAAAATGAAGCAAAACAACGGCTGGTCCGTTTTTTCGGTGACTGGCGCTGGTTAGACCAACCGGAGAAGACGACCGGATTATCGGGGGAGAGACCGGGTTAAAACAGAACCGGGTTCGGGTCTGGACCAGGTCGGGACCCGACCGAATTAAAAGGGGCTTGACACGTCGTCGTTTGAGTTGAAATTTTAAAAATGGTTTGGGGTTGTTTGGCTACAGGGGCAATAAATTGGAATTGGGATTTGGTTTAACCAAACCGTGGATAAGGGGAATAGGAGGAGCATCTTATTCCGGTTCTGTAGGCAAGTCTGAACCGGTCGGTTCAGCAGAAGGGTAAACCGGTTTAGGGTTTTTGGTCTTGAACCCATTGGTTCAGACCGGAACTATGGGAAATTATAAAGTGACCCCAACAGTTTACCCTAATTCAAATCTGGCCCAAAATTTTGAAAATAAATTTCAAATGTACCCCTGATAAATAATAAAATAATAAAATAATAAAATAAATTAATTAAATAATTTATTAAATAGGGGAAATTACCATTTTACCCTTAAGTCACAAATAAGTCAAACGAAGTTCGAACGGGGCGAATAAATAGTCAGACTTTATTATCTCCGGCATTCTGAGTCCAATGATGAGGTCCGTTTTATGAAACGGGACTCCAAACATTACAATACGATGAAAACAAGTCTTAAAATGACCAAAATACCCCTGTGCCCTAACAAGGCAAATTATATGAGTATTCTTACTATCTCGGACCCTCTGAGTCCATTGGTGAGGCCCACGACATGAGATGAGGTCCCGAAAAAAAATTGAGACCCATAAATATGTCAAAATGACCAAAATGCCCCTACTCTATAAACGAGTCAAACGAAGTCCAAATTAAGTAAATAAATAGTGAATTTTTACTATTTCAAACATTCTGAGACTAATGGTAGGGTTAGTTTTACGAGATGGAACCCGAAAAATAAAGACACGTAAAGGGGTAAATGACCAAAATACCCCTTGTCCAAAAATTAACAAGTTATTAGTGTAATCTTACTATCTCGGACCTTTTGAGTCCAATGGTGAGGTCCACGACACGAGATGAGGTCCTGAACACAAAGACACGTAAGGGGGTAAAATGACCAAATTACCCTTAGCACCTCTAAAGCCAAAATGAAATCAAAGAAGGTCTAAATTGACTTTCTTTGACATCCCGGACTCAATAGTGAGGTCCAAATTACGAAATGAAGTACGAAAAAATTATGACACGTAAAACGATAAATGACCATTTTACCCTTTTACATATAAAAGTCCAAATTAAATTCTAAGAAAGCCTAAACCGACTTTCTTCGACGCTCTGGACTCAATGATAGAGTCTATTCGACCAAAAGAAGTGTCTAAAATGAAAAGACATAAAATTTGATGAATAGCATCTGTCTGATGACTAAAGACTAAAGTATTGTCGAAGTATTAAACTAAGGCAAATACGAAGAAATAAAGTATGAAAAGACACGACGCGTTAACTTGACAAGTAAATAAATTTAATTTAAAGTTAATGGAACTACCAGAAGAGTATAAGTTGAAATAAATTAAGTTTCTAACACATTAAATTATGTCATAGGTTAAAAGTACGAGTTGAATTAAGTACGTGCGAAGTTTATAGAATGTTAGTAAATCGATTAGGGTAAAATACGATCGAAGCATAAGTTAAGAAGCATCGATAGGTGATATTGTAGTAAATGTGAAGTTGATGAGATTGTTTATGAATTTGTTATTAGGAACTACGGAGGAAGTGGGAAAGCGCATTTTTAGCCCTAACCCTAAAGGACCGAGGTGAGTAACCCTGTATTTGAACTGGAGATTTAACTCCATATATTTGAAGAAGTTTTAAGTTCAAGAAATTGCAGCTTTGAATATCAAATTCAGTCTTTATATGATTCCGTTCTTTTAAAATATTCTGTTACGACATGCTTTATAAATGTTTTAAATTCAGCTCTTTTCTTGAAAATAATCAGCATGTCTAAATCAAATGCAAATCTCTTTAATATTCTGAATTTGATTATCACGTGTATTTGAAGCTTTATTGTAGAAGTTATACATTTCATGCTTTAAATGTTCATGAAAAATATCTATTGAAGAAGTCATGTGACAAATGTTTTATAAGATAAACGGTACTAAGTACCACCCCCTATGATGGTTGAAATCCTTCGGGATTTAACAGTACATGCCCAGTAGAAGGATCTAATCCCCCAGGCAAATGAGATATCTCCATCGACAGTATTGGCAGTAAAATGGGAGTTTGGTTCGAAACAGATTCCGCCTAATAAAAGAGAAAAGATGACAAGTGATTTTGAAAATAGAAGTAGGTATTATCCCTATTCTATTTCACGTGTTTATATGCTTTTAAATTGCATATGCTCTATTTGAAGAAAATGTGTATTTAGCTTGAATACTTTAATTGTTCAAAGTTATTGTTTTAAGAATGCATATATTCTGTGTTCTAAAATGTACGAGCAATTGGTAGTGAGTATTTCATAAACCCTCATGTGCTAAAACCACTACCAGTTGAAAACTCCATGACGAATGCAGGAATTACTCACAAGCTTTGATTAGCTTAACCGGATTTTATCCGCCCCCCCTTTCAGGTGACTAAGGGCAGATCGATTTTTGAAGACTATAAGGATGAACCTAGCTTTTGGGAAGATTTGCTTGGGGAGTTCTTTTGGGGAAAAATCACATGAACTCTAATTAATATGTTTTGTATTAGCTGATATCTTAAGGACGTGTATTAAGCCCTACGGGGCAGTTGAATTAAGATTTTAATTATGAAGCCTTTTAAGTTTTAGTTATGCTCTGATTTTATATGAATGTGTGAACATGTGTACCATTGTGAATAGCGGCAGTATTGGACGAATGTGTAAATTTTAAATAAGAAAGAAAAGAAAAAAAAAAAAAGTTTTTCACGTTTCCGCAACCACATGAAGCACATTTATTCGATACCGCTGCCTATGCGAGCCTTGTCTCGAGGCCTTCGGGTCTCGGGGCGACGGTCGCGATCCGGTAATCCGCGTAGGGTGGGTTTCGGGACGTGACATACGACTTGTGTTTCTTAGGCGTTTTAAGTCGAGATTTTCATGTTAAATTATGTTTATCTACTTTAAACATCATGTATATAAAATCTAGAAGCTAAAACATTTCATGCATAGGGAAATTTTCTAGAGAGAGAAAATGAGGGTTTTTGTGTTTTACCTCCAACAGTGACTTTCTCTCTCTTTCCTTCTTCCTCCGAGACCTCCCTTCTATCCTTCTGAATGCCCAGAACTCTCTCTCTCTCTCTCGGATGGTTGTGTTTGTGTGTGTACAAGCACCATGCATATTGTATAAGGAGAAGGAGAGTGAATCATGGCAAATCTGATTGCCCCTCTATTTGGGTTAGCCAATTTCAGGCTTCTTCATGAGTGGGTCTGAATTGCCACTGTTGGGCAGGCCATTGAGTGGCCGGTTGTGTGTGTGTGTGGTGTTTGACTCACATATATATATATGTGTGTATACACATGGTTTAAACCTAATACACTTTGGGTAATACACACACCTCTCTTTGGCACACACTCACCTTTGTACACTTTGGACAATAGCATGCCCTCTTATCCCATACATACATTTCATATTTTAACATACATGCATGCATGCATACACATACTCATATATATATATATATATTCATGTATAATTATATATATATATTTAAGGTTATAATCATTTATATAGTATATATATATATTTTTGCATTTAATTATATATATTAGTTGTTATAATAATATTTAAAATAATTAATTACTTTAAAAATAAATTATTTTCTTAAATGTATCATCTTGGTACTAATCTTCGTATCCTCGTAATACGTGCCCAATTCTCATACTCGTATCAACAATCGGTAGTCGACGTGAAAATATAATTATCACAGAATCGACATGTTGGTGATTGCAACGAAAGTGATGTACAGTCGTCCAGACTTTTCAGGACATTTACTTAAAAGTTCGTGCGTCGGGGTTGACACCGACCTCGTTACTAAAGGCGTCGATTTCTAACTTTAACACAACAGCTTAATAGTCCCTAATTCGGGTCGGGGTATTACACATAGAGCTCGATTCGATGCATAAAATGGATGCTAGAATGTTGGTATGGTTCCCAGAAATCTATTAGGATCGATAACAATAAGAAACGATGCATGAAATCCCACGAAATTGAAGATTTAAAATTTTGAAACTTAGGGCTACCGTAACCCTAGATGGTTGGGGACGATGAACAGTGAGGGTCGAGTCATGGACCGGGTATCGAGTCGGACCCCGACCCAACTGAGAAACAGTTAACCCGTTTAAACCAAAACTACACCATTTTGACATAAGTAAATTTTAAATTTAATCTCTAGGGTTAACGTCAGCATTGTTCCTTGAACCGGTTAAAACCGGATTGGTTTAGTCCGGTTCATTTAAGGGCCAACTGAACCCTTTGGTTTAGTTCAATACTTTTGGGAATTTGCAGTTTGACCCCAACAGTTCTGGGGAATTCCATTCTGGCCCAGTTTCTGAAAATTTGGTTCATTTAGGCCCTTGAAAATTTAATAACTAAAAAAATAAATTATTTAATTATTCCATTAATTAAATAGAAATGACAAATTTACCCCTTGGTCATTAATAGCTCAAACGAAGTCCAAATTTAATAAACAAATAGTGTACTCTTACTATTTCAAGCATTCCGGACTCAACAATGGAGTCTGATTTGTGAAACCAAGTCCCGAAAAATACAAACATGTAAATGGTAAATGACCGTATTGCCCCTAATATGCCCGATGTCCAAATAAGGCGAGTTATTAGTGTATTCTTATTATTTTGGACGTTCTGAACCCAACCGTGTAGTCCGTTTCACGAGACAGGACCCCAAAAAATTAGAATACATTAAAGTGTAATTACCAAATTTGCCCCTAACCTGTCCAAAATCAAATTAAAAGTCGAGGAGGTCTAAATCGACTTTCTTTGACGTTCCAAACCCAACGGTGAGGTCCAAAATACCAAAATGAAAAATAAGTCACGTGAAAGATAAAACTTAATAAGTTACCACGAGTAGACCGGTAAGACCAATCCTAGGAAATTAGGATACGTCAAGTCTAAGATTAGATGAAGGGCATCAATTAGAGATGATTTGAAATAAAATGAGGAATTAATTAAATTCTTGATGAACTTGATTTTTAGGAATTACAAGGGAAAAGGGGAAGCCACCAGTAGTGCTGACCCGGGGAATCAAGGTGAGTAATCCTGTACTTTGAAGTAGAGGTTTTTAATCTCTATGGATTCTGAAGTAAATCGAAGTTAAATGTTCTGAAGTGTTTTCATGTTTAAAATATCTGCAGTATTTTCAAATTCTATACTCTCGTACTTATATGCTTTATATTCCAACGTTCTATCAAAATTATTTATAAATTCTAACATGGCATGCAAATTTACTTCTTGTTATTCTGACAAATGATACGTTTATTTTCTGAATGTCCATGTAATTGTCAGTTTTATTAAATGCCTCTTAAATTAAATGTTTTTATTCTGTCTATGCTTTAATAAATTCTTGTGCCTCGTTATTTAAATTCCTGAAGCTCTCATGGTAAATGTTTCAAGTATTGTCCTCCAAATATTTAAAAGCCCTGTTAAATTGTCCGTGTTTTGAATACACATGAAAATTCATTCTTTTAATTGAAGCCATGTTTTTAAATATTCATTAAAAGCATTTCTTGAAGAAGCCATATTTGTATTCTCATGAAAAGCTTATATTTGAAGAAATCATGTTTTCAATGTTCATGAAAAGTATTTATTTGAAGAAGTCATATTTCGTTGCTCTTTAAAAAGCATCCAATGAAGAAGTCTTGTTTTTAAATGCTTATAAAAAGTATTTCACGAAGAAGTCATATTTTTGCAAGATAATTGTGCATAAGCATGAAGTAATGATATTGGGATTCCTTCGGAACTCAATTGACATGAAGAATGCCCGGTAGCAAGATCTGATCCCCCAGGCATGAGATATCTCCATTGTAGCATTGTAGTAAAACTGGAATCTGGTTTGAAACAGATTTCCACCTAATAAAAGTGAAAAGATGACAAATGTTTTCAGAAATGGTAACAGGTTTTTAACCCCCATTTATCTGAAATGGGTTTTATATAACCCCAAGTTTTTAAGAAGAAGAAAATTGCATCCTCCTATTTTCGCGGAAGGAATTTCAAATTATTTCCTTGGTCTTCCAATGGCCACTTTGCACATGTTTACAAATTCAGTTGCATATTAAATGCTTTATTGAATGCTTTAAAAATGCATCATGCAACGTGATTTGAAGATTCTTGTATCCTGCGATTATTGAAGTATGTGCCTAGCTTGAATGACTTGTATGCTTCACGCTATCCTTTTTTGAAGAATTCTATTCTTGTATCTGAAGTATATGTACAATTGGTAGTGTATGTTTATATGAAGTCTCTCTTGAACTAATTCACTACCAGTTGAAACCCATGACAAAGTACTGGAATTACTCATTGGGCTTTTCGAAGCTCACCTCATTCCCTAACATTTTTCAGGTGATGATGATGGTTGGGAGCCTTGCCCAATTTGAGGATTGGTGATTGGTAGCTCCATTTGATCAGGAATTTTGGAAGTACGAGGACCCGTAGTTGGTTAAATTTTGATGTAGTAAATTTTGGACAAATATGTACTTAAGCCCGAGAGGCAATGGATATGTAAAATTTATAACTTTAAATTTTTAGTATGCTCTGAATGTATATTATTTGTTTACCGCTCCGAAGAAGAAGAAGAAACGACAGAGCAGGCGTGCGAAAAGAAAAAGTTTTTCACGCTTCCGCACTTTGCCAGTTCTGGCCTTATCGCACAGCCGTTCGGTGCTATTGCTCACGTGAAGCCTTGCCCTAAGGCCTCCGGGATGAAGGGCGGCGGTCATGATACGAGATCCACAGAGGGTGGATTTCGGGTCGTGACAAAAAGAGCCCCAAGCCCATCCGTTTTAGGGACACAAAAAATACGACGAAATACATAATTTCCATAGCCTTACGCTACTAGCATAATTCTAGAGTTCTTGTAATATCCCGACCCGGGATACCGGGTCATCTGGCACGCATTACGAGATTAAAAAAATTAGTGTAAAGATATTTACACTCAAGAGAATAATTGATTAATTATTTAAATTAATTAATTAACATAATTATTTTTAATTATGATTAATTGTTATGGCACATAATTACACACATGAAATGTGTGTTATGTATATGAACATGTGATCAAGTATGTATGTATGTATGTACATAAATATATTAAATATCTATATAAATTTATATGTGTATAAAATAAGTGTGAACAGTGATGTGTAGGTGTGAGTGTTGGCAGTGAGAGTGTGTGTGTGTCTCCATGTGTATTAGTGTGTGTAATATATATATATATATATATTATACAATGTAAAGATCAAGCAAAGATCCAAATGAAATTAAATGGAAAGCTGAAATTGTAAAAGTAGAATTTATGAGAGTGTATGAGGGGTTGATGAGGGCTAAAAGTAGGGTTAAAACGTGTAGAGAGAGAGAGAAAATGGAAGAGAGAGAGAGGTCGGTTACTTCCTCTTTAAAAGCAAAGCATGCAAAACATGCTTGCTTCTTACAAAAGAAATCAAAAGGAAGAGAACTAGGGAGAAGAAAAGAAGGATCAGAAGTAGAAGGGAGAGAGAGAAATTACTGTAAATAGGTAAAATCCAAACTTTTATATTTTTCTCTCTCTAGGAATTAAGCATAAATAGGAGTTGTTTTAAGTTGCTTATGTACATATCATGTTTAGAACATATGATTACAAGATCAAGCATGGAATTAGGTTTTGAAAACACTCAAAAAAATGTAAACCCATGAAGAACCGCCATGGGAGGAGCTTGCTTATAGCAGGTCTGAACCCATGGCAACCAAACTGAGTTTGGTGTAATGAGACTACAAGAATACCCTAAGGGTGTTCTAAAAACATAGAGCTGCGATCAAAAAACTCAAGAAAAGCCCTCCAAATATCGAGTTGCAAGCTACGGGTTTGAAACCCAATCCTCTAAACTCAGTTTTAAACCTACCTTTATGAATGAAATATGAAACCCCTTTAACTAAGGAACAAAACAAGCCTAACCTCATTGAAAATGATCAAGAAATGAGCATGAACTGTAGGTATTATAGGTCTGGTTATCGCGACCTAAACCGAGCCTTTGAGATAAACTCGAAGCTCTAAAGCGATGTAAAAACATACTTTAGAGTCCTAGGAGACATTTGGAAAAGAAAACAGAAGAAATAGGGTTGAGATATGCCACGAAATATCGACTATAAAAATTAGGGTTTATGATGAACAGTGTCGACCTTCGTGGGGAAGATGACACTGTTCGGGTCGGGTTGAAAAAGGGTCGGACTTCGGGCTTGGGTAATATCCGGATCCAAATGAGTTACGGGTTATTTGAAACAGCAACGTTTTAATTTTAAATTTAAAACTTTAGGACTGACGTCATCCTGATGTCAGCATTACGTATAAAATCGGCTAAACCGGTTGGCTTACGAACGGACCGCGACTGGTTCACTTGAATTTAAACCGAACCCACTAGTTTTCTGATTTATTTAAAATTAAATAAACCAAACCTTTTGTTATTTACAGTTTGACCCCAGAATTTTTAAGAAATTCCACTGTGGCCCAATTGATGGAAAAATTATGCAATTACACCCCTGGGAAATAATTAAATAATTAATTTAATTATTTAATAAGTAAAGCAAAATTACTATTTTGCCCCTAGGTCATTTATGAAGCAAATGAAGTCCAAATTAAACATATAAATAGTGTATCCTTACTATTTTAAATATTTTGAGACTAATGGTAGGGTCCGTTTTACAAGATGGGGCCCCAAAAAATAAAGACACGTAAAGGGGTAAATGACCCAAATACCCTTGGTACCCCTAAAGCCAAATTAAAATCAGGGAAGGTCTAAATTGACTTTCTTTGACATTCCGGACTCAATGGTAGAGTCCAAATTATGAAACGAAGTATGAAAAAATATGACACATAAAACGATAAATGACCATTTTGTCCTTTTGCATACAAAAGTCCAAATTAACTTTTAGGAAAGCCTAAACTGACTTTCTTCGACGCTCTGGACTCAATGGTAGAGTCTATTCGACCAAAAGAAATGTCTAAAATAAAAAGACATAAAATTTGATGAATAGCATCTGTCAGATGACTATAAACTAAAGTATTGCCGAAATATTAAACTAAGACAAGTACGAGGAAATAAAATACAAAAAGACACAACACGAAAACATATGAAGTAATTAAATTTAAATTAAAATTTATGGAGCTACCAGAAGAGTATAAATTAAAATAAATTCAATTCTTAACACATTAAATTGTGTCATAGGTTAAGAGTACGAGTTAAGTTAAGTACATATGAAATTATGAAATCGTTTTAGGATCTAATACGATTTAAGCATAAGCTAAGGAATATCGAGATGATATTACAATGAATGTGAAGTTGATGAGATGTTTATGAATTTTTATTAGGAACTACAAGGACAGTGGGAAAGCGTATTATTAGCACTAACCCTAAAGGACCAAGGTGAGTAACCTTGTATTTAAAGTGTATATTTATCTCCATGGATTTGAAAAGGTTTTAAGTTCAAAAGATATGAAGTATTTGAATTCCAAATTCAGTATATTACATGATTTCAGTTTTAAATTATTTCTGTTCTTATAAACCCTATTGTGACATGCTCAGTAAATGTTTTCTTTACAGTTTGCTTAAAAATGTGTTTTCAGCATGTCTGAGTTAAAATACAAATCTTGTTAAATATTCTGAGTTTGATTATTTCAAGTATACGAAGATTTTATCATGAAGTCATGAATGTGATGTTTTTAAAATACTCATGAATAGTATTTATTTGAAGAATGCCATATGATAAATGTATTTGTAATACAAGATAACAATGTATAAGTACATAGGCAGGATTTAGGGTTCTTAGGAACTCAATTGACCTGTCATGTGCTACATAGTCAGGATTTTGGGTTACTTCGGAGCCCACTTGGCCTGTCATGTACCAAATATGCCCGGTAGCAGGACCTAGTCCCCCAGGCAATGAGTTATCTCGAGAAACCCTATCTGTTCTGTCAGGGAATGAGTCATACCTACCTTCTAGGGACCAGGAAGATTTTCTTGATTGGTTCAATTAGGTTATCTCCCTACGCATACGTAAAATGGGAGTCTGGTTCGAAACGGATTCCACTAATGAAAGTGATAAGATGAAAAATGATTTTGAAAATGGAAGCAGGTTTTTACCCTCATTTTCACTATGCATATGTTTGAGTTTTATGTACTCCATTTAAGAAATGCATGTTATGTTATATGTTTTGAAGTTCATATGTATAAGAATAGCTTGAATACTTTAAATGTTTCAAAGCTATCTGTTTTATGAAATGCATATGTTTCGAGTTATACACTCTATTTGATGAAGTACGAGTTTAGCTTGAATACTTTAAATGTTTCAAAGCTATCTGTTTTAAGAAATACATATGTTCTATGTTCAAGTATATGAGCAATTGATAGTGAATGTTTTACAAACTCTTATGTACTAAAAACCACTGCTAATTGAAACCCCATGACGAATACTGGAATTGCTCACAAGCTTAGATTAGCTTACCCGGATTTTATTCGGACCCCCCTTTCAGGTGACTTACGACAGTATTGATTTTGAGGACGATGATGATGAAGTCTGCCATTTTTGGAAGATTGGTTCAAGTAGTTATTTTGTCTAGCATTACGAATATTAAGTATGAAATCTTGTATTAGTAAAGTGGTACCCTGTTATGTATAAGCCCCACGAGGCAACTAAACATGTATTGTTTATAAGTCTTTAAGTTTCTAGTTATACTATGAATGTTAAATCATGTATGCTATGTAAAGAGTGGCAGTACCGGACGGATGTGCGTAATTTAAAAATAAGAAAAGAAAAGAAAAAAATTTTCACGCTTCCGTAATCACATGTCGCACATCTATTCGATACCACTGCTTCTGTAAGCCTTCGCCCTAAGGTCCTCGGGCCTGAGGGTGGCAGTCGCGATGCGAGATCCGCACAGGGTGGGTTTCGGGTCGTGACAGTTCTCTCTACAAGAATTGTCCCTTTCTCCAAGCCAAAGCCCTGCCGAAGTGACAGCCTCCTTTTACGAAGCAAGCCAAAGTGAAACTTTCCAAACTAAAGAACAAGCTAGAGATCTACTAGATTAAAGTCTCTGATCTAGATTTTCCTAGTTGAAGTGCTACCCGACTACCATGATTGAATAAGGTACGCTAATTGTTTCGACTCGAAACCCTCCCTATGCGGACTAGGGGTAGTGACCGACACTATCACTCAGACAGGCTGTACAAAATTAAATGAATTGCACAAAAGTGATAATAATTTTTTTTATTTATGTATTAAATGCAAAAGCTACATGTATACAACTCATCTAATAACAAATCAAACTCTAATCATCATCAATAGGATAATCTCCAAGTACATTTTCCATTATCATAAATCACTATTTAAGTCTAACATCATTTTTATTGTCACTATATCACAATATCTGATACTAATATCTATCTTACAGAATATATAAATATTCAAATTATGACTTCGAGTTATACATCATCAACATTACTCACAAGCACATCACTAGCTCTACTAGTCGCTATCATTGCATTTCCTTGCATATTGTGTTACCTGAAAATTTGTTAAAATTCTAGAGTGAGCTAACTTAGCTTATTAAGAAAATCCTTCACCCGGCCATGGGTTAAAAAAAGGGTACAACAAGAGAGCAATCACAAGATTTCAAGTTCAAAGGGATTGGACATCAAGCCTAAATAACATAGGTCACAAGGAGTTCACAATGCGATAAGAATGACTAAGCAAGCTAATAAGCACAAATCTGTCAGCACATATCATTTAGCTGGCCAAATTAGGGGATTCAATTGATTACAAAAATAAGCCCCATAGGTGTATTTATCATCGAAAGGTAACATTACCAAGTCAATGAATGGTGTGGGATCAAACATATAAAATCTTGGGTCAAATAGATATACAGATCTGGGTCGAATGATTATAAAAATCTAAGTCAAATAGATATAAATGTTTGGGTGAAGCAAATATAAGAATCTAAGTCTAATAGGGCAACAATCATGGTGAGACATCAAATATATGGAACACTGAGTCAAATGGATGTACAAATTTGGGTCAAATATATATAAGAGTCTCAGTAAAAAAAGACATAAGAACTTGAGTCTAATAGAGTAACAATCATAGTGCGACATCAAATATATGGAACACTGAGTCAAATGGATATAAAAATCTGAGTCAAAATAGACATAAGGATCTGAGTCAAATAGATGTAGGAATCTGAATCTAATGGATTAACAATCACATTGAGAAATCAAATGCATGGAACATTAAATCAAATGGATATACAAATCTGGGTCAAATAGGTGAACATAACACGTTTAACTGCCCAAGTCAATAGAGTTCAATCGAATCTAAGGATAAGCCTTAAGGGCGTATTTCACATCCAATGGTAACGTTATCAAATCATCAAAATGTGTGGAATCAAACATGTAAAAATTGAGTCAAATAAATGCTATCAACAAATAGGGCTCAATAATCCCCAAACAGCACTCATCCAGTTTTACCCTAAATAGCACCAAGAGCTCTTATGAAATCATGTCCTCATCAGGATTATGTGATAGGTATCATTCCCAAGCACTGAGTTGCAGGTCATTAACATCACAAAAAAGGGCATTATGGCTAGCATAACCCCGAGTCGTCATAGATAGCATCATGAGATAAAGGATTCCACAAGGTATGTACATATACATAGGTTACAAATGTCCATAACAAAAAAGATCACAATGATCACAAAAATAAGATATAACCAAGGAGTCAAGGACTTGTAGATATTCACAATCAATAGAATCTCAACAAATTACAAATTCCACTACATGAAAATCACAATGAATAATAGGTTATGGACTCGAGCAATTACAGATATACAATTTCAAGAAACAATTATTGGTAGTTATACAAGTAGGCCATATTGGCAAAGTAGAAATCCATATATTAGAGTTCGGATTTACTTACATTTAGCTCTTAGCATTGCATTCCCATACGGGTACCATAGTAGCTATCCCATAGCCTTGTTCCATTTTTCCATCATTTAGGTGATCCTATAATCATGGATCAAAAATACATTGTACAATGAATTAGTATTCATTTTGATTCCAAACATTGTTATTCAGGGTTTTAGTTCTTTTGAACTTAGTTTAATTAATTAAGAGATTCTCAATTTTCCAATTTTGGGTTTCCTTGATGCTTTATAGTTTATTTGGCCCTTCAAGGGCATACTGGTAATTCACTCTTTTTAATAACCTATATTTCTCCATACACAATTTTATGTATTCAGGCTTTAGTTTGAGTCTAATTGGTCCTTATAACATTTACATGGACCTTTTAATTTCATCTATATACTTTTGGTAACTTCATTAAGTCTTAGGGACGTATTCGTTATTTTTCAATTTGTTACCGAATCTTATTTTTCTCAAAGGGTCATCACCATTAAGTCCGGAATATCGAATATAATTAATTTAGGCTTTTTCGAATCTAAATTAGCATATATGTGACTTATACTAAGTCTTAAGGCATTTTCATAATTTTACACTTTCGCAGATCACATTTTTTGGTACTTTTTTTTGTGAAAATTGACTCCACCATTGAGTCTTAAATGTCAAATAAATTCAGAATATGCTATCTTTGACATTTAACTGGCTTTTGGATTATTAAGGGCAAAATGATAATTTTGACTTTTAGCGTGTCTATATTTTTTGAACTTTGTTTCACAAAACAAATCCCGTCATTGGGTTCAGAATGTCCCAAAATGTTAAAGTCTGTATTTTTATAGTTATCTGAGTTCAATTGGTCACTTAATTAATCATTATAAGATATTTAGAATTATTCTAGTTTGTCCATTCATATTGTTTGGGATTTAGTTTCACAAATTAGACTCTGCCGTTGAGTCCGGAACACCCAAAAACATTGGGTTACACTATTCTTTTATTTTAATTTGCCTTCATTTGGCCTTTTTTTTGTCTAAAGGCATTTTGGTAATTTCTCTTATAATTATAAGGATTTAAAATTAATATTAAATTAATTTTCTGGGCTAATTAACTGAAACTGTTAAGGCCATTTCATAATTTACAGAAGGTTATAGGGTCATTTCATAATTAATAGAAAGGTCTGGGGGTCAAATTATAATTTTGAAAACTATAAAACCCTAAACCATTGGGTTCAGTTAGGTTCCAAGTGAATCGATCCTAAACAGTTAAGAACCAACCGGTTCAATCCTGTCCATTACATCATGCTAACATCATCATGATGTCAGCCCTAGTTTAATAATTTTTTTTAATTCTTTGGATAAAAATGACAATGTTTCACTTAACATTTAAATCCAAATACACACGGGTCACCCAAACCCAGTATCCGACCCGACTTAACCTGTTGACCAACTTGAGTAACTGTTCTTGTTCCCCACTTCCCCGGCCAGGGTTCCGGTTGCCTTCTCTTGTGCCGGCGGCAGTCGCCGATCATTTTCTAGGCCCGAATCTAATGGGGTTCAAACTTATTTTGCATGAGGATTCCATATATGGTGTTGTAGTTTGAGTCCATTGAACCTTGGTCGTCAAAATAAGGAAACCCAATGGGTCTCCAACGAGACCCGTTTTCTGGTGAGGTGCTAAAATTCCTATTTTGTGGAGTTTTACTTGTTGTTTTGGTCCTATTTCTTCCCTCTGAGTTTTTGGAAGTGTGGAAAACACATTCATGTTCCCAAAACATAGTAAATAAAGCCCCAATTTAGGTTTTCATCTTTTTCCTCCCTTGGTTGTAACTCAGTAGTTCTCAATGGTTCTCAACCATTTTTAATGAAATAATTTGCAAATACCCTAAATTGGATGCTCTTTTGGGCCTTGCAATTTGGTTTAAGATTTAATCAAGTTAGGTTAAAAACCTATTTTTTCAACATTTTGGGTTTGGGGTTCGTAGGGTTTCTCAAGCTCGAATGATTCCCTTTCTTTTCCATGTTCTTTCGTTTTCAATATCAAATACATGCATGTACATTTCATGGTTCATAAAGCTCAAAAAAAGTACCTTCATGCTAGTTTTTTCCTAGAGAGAGAAAATCAAAATTTTGTGTCACCTTGCCTTCAGTCCCTCTATAGTTCCTTGGGCTTGCTTTTGAGCTCCCATGGTCTATCCAGAGGTCCCTTTATGGCCTCCAGCTTTTGCATGCATCAATGGTTTCCTACATCTTCATGCCTCATCTTTCTCTTTCTACTTTCTTTCTTTACAACTCTCTCTCTCTCTCTAGTCACACACACATGCACCCAAGTTCTGATTTTCTTCTAACATACACGCAATATATATATATATATACATACATAATTAGGTATTTGCATGAAATTTAATTAGATGAGGTGAGGGTCTAATGAGGTGTTGACACCTCCACTTTTGAGTATTCAAACTTGTAGATTTATAATATGCATTTGTTGTAGGATATATAGCACAAAAGTGTTATAGCCTAGTTGGCTTTTTTTTAGAGACTTATTCTTTTCCTTGTACAAGTGCAAAGTTCAAATCTTGTTGGGAGCATTTTGCCCATTTTCCTCATCTTTTCTCTTTTTATGCCTTGCATGGCATTTTTGGTGTATTTCTTGAATTCCCAAAATTATATTTTAATTATCATAAAAATCTTTTGGAATTCCCGCAAGACTTTTGATTTCTTGCATGCTTCATCTATGGATTACAACTCTTGTCTTGTTATATTTTATCGTGTCATAATTATAGCAAAAATTTATTACATTTATAGCATAATTCTTGATTAAAGTTACTTTATTCACGTATTGTGTTAGTCATGCTTAAGTGCACTTTGTGCACAAATTTTTTCATAACTTTCGTGTGTTAATCCTTGATTAATGCTCATCATAACTCGTCAATTTATGACCCTTGACATTAATTTGCATTCTCAAAATTGGTCGTCTCCAATTTTATAATTAGTTATTATTATTTATACTTTTGCTTCCGTATTTACGGGCAACTAGTCTAATTAAAACTGCCTTGGTTAATAAGAAAATTAACTTATGATAATTGTCATTATCCTTAATTGCTTCGCTTAATTGGATCTGGATATTACACTCTCAAACTCTTAACAATTTTCTTTAGATCTTGTTGATCTCTCATCTTTTATCACTCTTGATAAAAAGGGCAAACTGGATAACTACGTGACTCTGATTGCGTTTTCTAAATGGATACGTAGGAAGCCTTTGGGCCCGAGTCAGATCATCATTTTTATCTTTTCTATTTTATTTTATTTATTAATGTCAAATTCTTTATTATTTATTTATTCTAGACTCACATCTCTCGTTTTAGTTTTTTTATGACAAAATAGCCTTATAAGTGAATATTCGAGGCCGATCCATTCGGATTGGGTGGGGTAGTTGCCTGTAATAACCTGAAATTTTTTTTTTTTTTTTGATATGAAAATTTTCTTGGTTATTAAATAATTTTATTATTATTATTATTATTGGTATTCTTAGTACATGTATTATATATATATATATATATAAGTGGTATGCATGTGTAAAATGAAGTATATGCAAGTGTCTATATAAATATATATATAAATCTGTGGGAGTGTGTGTGCAACCGACCTAGTGTGTGTGTCTAGTGTGTGTATATGAGTGGATAGGTATATAGGTATAGATGTAGAGCAGCTTTGCATTTAATGCAAAGCTGCTTTGTAGGGAAATTTGGGAGGCTGATGCAGAGAGAAAAAGGTCAAGAAAAGGGGCTGATGTGAGAGAGACGTGTGAGAGTTGGTGGAGTTGTATATGGGTGTTGGTCTCAGTTGGGGAGGAAAGAAAGGAAAGAAAAACTGAAAGCAAGGGAGAGAGAGAGAGTTCTGAAAAAGGAAAGAAGCAGAAGTGGATCAAGAGGAACAGAAGTGAAAGGAGACCTGCAACCAAGAAAAATCAAAAATTTTAGGTGAGTGGGTGCTTCTGTTTTAAATTTCAAAAGCATGATTTGTTTGGTTTAAATCATAGGGTTTTATAAAGCATGATTTTAGCTTTCAAATGCAAAAAGAATGATAGAAAACGGTTAAGGAAATAGGGAGAAAATCCAAGTTGCAGGTCTCGGTTATGAGAGTTGATTCTTGATATTTTATATGAGAAACCATGTTTAAATAACCTAAAAATAATCCTACGAGGTGCAGAAAGAGAATGGAAAAAGAAAGAATGAAAAACAGTCAAGACCGAGCATGAAATTAAGAAAAATCAGCTCGTCGGAAAACTGGCCGGAGCTATTAGACCTTCTATTTCGTGAAGATTGAGAAGACTTTGAGGGAAATGGAGGATGGATATGGAATCTACGCACAAAACCCTAGAAATATGCATTTTAAAAACCTTAAAAAGTCGCCGGAGATCGGTCGCCGGCACCGGAGAAGGCGCCGGAACCCTACTGGTTCACCGCCGGAAAATCGGGGAAGAAGGGAGGCCACCCGGGTCGGGTTTCGAGTCCAGGTCGGGTCCGGTTCGGGCGGGGCTGAACCGCCCCTGCCACGTGTCGCGATGATGTTTTAAATTAAAAACTTAATTGGGTCTGTTTGGCTACAAGGATAAGAAATTAAAAATTTGAATTAAATGGGAACAGGGATATCTTATCCCTGTTTTGGATTAGCCACTGTTTGGCTATCCAAATTGAGAATAAGGGTTTTCCAAAATTACAAAATTGCCCCTAGACTTTTAAAAATTTCAAACTTGACCCTGAATCTTTGGAAATTACATTTTAACCCCTGAACTTTGAAGAAATTACAGTTAGACCCACCAAAATTAAATATTAATTTAATTAATTAATTTAATTATTTAAATACTCTAAAATAACTCGGAGTCCAAATGGGACAAGTCATTAGTGTATTTTGACTATCTCGGCCATTCTGAGGCCAATGGTGAGGTCCGTTTTACGAGACGGGGTCCCAAAAAATAAAAGACCTGTAGTAACCTTTAAAATTACCAAAATGCCGCTGAATTGAAACGCAGTCAAACGAACTTCAAATTTAGTAAACAAATAGTGAAACTTTATTATCTCGAGCATTCCGGACTCAACCGTGGAGTCCGATTTGTGAAAAGAGATCTCAAAATGTGAGGACCCGTGAAAAGTGCAAAATGACTATTCTGCCCTTTTGAACCCAGGTGTCCGAATTGAATTCTATGAAAACCTAAACTTAGTTTCCTCGACGTCCCGAACTCAATAGTGGAATCTAAATTAGCAAAATAAAAACTTATGAATTAAAGACATAAAATTTGATGAATAGCATAATTCAAGTGACAATTGAACTGAGTCTCATGTTATGAATTTTAGGGACACGGAAAGGCAAAGAGAAGGTGACCTGACCTTCGGTGTTCTTACGGTGGTTTCACTTTACTACGAGTATACTTTTCCGGTTTGAGATCGATTGCCAAGTACGATATATTGTGCTAAGTAAGAAATAGAATTGAGATTAGGAATACTTGTCCTGCTGCCTTGATTGTTCACATGTTTACTTGATTGTTCACATGCTTATGTGCTTCATGCTATCTTGCTGTGTGTTGGGTGATGATATAAACAATGATTGTACGTATATCGCATGTGTTAGTATATTATGTGTGAAATGTGTTCCTTGAGAATTGTTGATATTATACTTGAAGGCATGCTTTATGTATGAATGAGGTGCATCCTTGAGATTATATTATGACATGATGAAATCAGAGCATATTGGCATAGTGTGATTTCTTGGACATGGCGTGAGTTAAGCACTTGGTGCTTTGCATTATGAGGGTGCAGATCCTGTGGTGAAAAACCCAAAATCGGCCAATAGGTACTGGCGAGCCTGACGGATTCCGGACCGTGAAGCGAGACATACGAGGTACTTATGCCGGCGGGGAAGGACCGTATCATGAGACATGGGTGGGCATAGAGTTGCATGGGTGTGTCACGCATACCGTTCATATACTGTATATTGTTTATATACTGCCATCATGATATTGAATGCCATATAGAAATAACTGTACACTTACACATGCCACGACCTTAGTTTTGTTTCTTGCATTAGCATTATGTTGTACCAGCAAGTTGAGCTGACCCCTTTAGTGGGGTAAACATTTCAGATGATGTCCCAGCTGTACGAGACGAGGAGATGATCTGATTAGGGACTATGTTAGGTCCAAGGGGCGCTTTTGATATTGTGTAAGGGCATAAGCCCGAGACTGTAGTTTATTTTGTATGTTGTGAATAAATGGACCAGACCTTATGTATGTATCAGAACAGTATGTAAAATGTATGTGATCGTTCTTAATTATCTTTTATTCTTTTATTATTTTATTTTCTTTTGTCTCGTTACTCACGCCTCTGGTTCGCTGGAATTTGGGGCGTGACAGTGCCTAACACCTTTCCACTCCGTACCTTAGTCCCTCGATCCATGTTTGGTTTTTGCTTTATTTCAGTGCTTTATTTATTTGATCCATGTCAAGGGATCTTTAGAATGTAATTAGCAGACAAGGTGATGTAATTTAAATTATTTCATTCCATTTCAGTCTCCTTTTAATTATATTTTGTTGTAACGAGTTTGCTTGTTTCTTGCCCAAAAACAAGCTGGCGACTCCTCAATCTCTCTATCTCTCGTAAGAGGTGTCCCTTCCTACGTTAAGGGAAGGAAAAATCCAAGATCTCTCTAAATCCATGAAAAATGATGACATACTTTCCATTTTTCCAATGCAGGCGCCCACAGTGGCGACTCCATTAGGGATTAAAGAAGGCTAAACTTGGTGTAGTATTCATTTCAAGGCTATTTTGTTTACTTGTTTTACGTGCATTTATTTTTATGTTTTATGATGGATGAATGGATGTATGCTAAAATGTATGGATGAATGAATAAAAAAAGGACTAAAATCTGAATGCCTTGCACACACGACTTTCATACATTGCATTTGCACTACATATCCTTTATACCTCGAACAGTTAGTAGCCCTCACCCCGTATGCTCACTCAGCTTGACAGATGTTGCCAGTGAAAGCCCTTCACTCCTTGATCAAATACTGCTTGACTAGGGACACTACATTCTAGTGGCCCATTGGGATGGTATGCAAAAAGGTCATGCGGTACTGTTTGACCATAGTCTTTACAATCTAGGGGTTGTGGGAGGTATATGGCACGTCCTGTTAGACGGGGAACCTTGAAACTTTTACCCTATCGAAGCGTCATGCATATAATCTACCCTAGATTCATACTTTAGGACTTTAAACCCAACTTTGGTAAAACACACGAACTTTTTTACGTAATTTTACGAAGTTATAAAAATTTAATAAGTCAAAAAAAATACCCCTCTCTATTAGCCAATAGGCATAGAGGTTAAATGCCTCTATGTGCCGATCAATACTCAAGTGAGTGCCGATTGGCACACAGAGAGCTGCCCTTCTACTTTACAAAATTTTTCATGTTTCCTGAAATGTTTCTAAAAAACTTTGATTTTCTACAGTAGGGCTACAAATAAGACTTTCTTGGGTTTTCCTTGACACCAAACAAGTTAATAACACAAGTGTTTTCCGAAAACAAATACCCACAAGTGGCTTGGAAACGGGCTAGCCAAGGCTGACAAAATGACTTTCAAAAGAAACTTTTTGGGTTTGTTCTCATCACACAATTAGAATCAACTTGATTTCTAATCAAGTATCACACTTTATGGTTTGATTCTAGTAAAGGTATGGGTTATGTTTGTTAGGATTCAAATCTTTGGGAATCTTTCCCTTAAAACCTAGAAATGACTTTCATTTAGGTTCCCCATTATGCCAAACTTTAGGGGCCAAGTATGACTTTTGAGATTTCACTGTTTGGACTCTTTAGTCGTCTTAAGAATCAAGTAGGGCTCTAATTTTTGTTCCCCCTCTCAATCCTTGCTATCATGCCAACCATTAGAGAAAGGTTTTCAATTTCTTTTCAAGAGTCACTTCCTTTTAAGATCCTTATCTCATTAATTAAGGTTCATTTTGGCCCTTCTGGTGAGGTCCAATCAATTCTATTAGGATGGCATCTTCCTAACCTTTAGGATTTCTTTCCTTATTCAAGCAAATCGTTCCATCCTCTTAGGACTTAGGGGATACCTAGGCATTATGCCGTCACTTTTTAAAAAAAAATTAAATCAAAAAATTCAAAATTTAGACTTCAAAATTCAAAAAAATGCATGCTTCACTTTCTAAGAAATGATATTCTTTTTCATTTAGATTAGATCTTTCCTACTCAAAGTTTTGAAATCAAAAAACTCTTTGGACTATTGGCTTGGACTCAAACTCCTTTGCACTTATTTGGTGATAAAAAAAATTCATTGAGGTTTCTTACCCTATTACAGCTCTTATTCCCTTAGTTGAGCCCAAAAACCATGGCATCAAAGTCAAGCTAATCACTGCACCTTGTCACTGTGGATCAGGATTAATTACTTCATATTTTGGCCAAAATTAGAAAGAAATGGCCGATGATAGGGCTAAAACACAGAGGCTCTCTCAGACAATCCAAGAATTGTTATAACAAGGGTTACCACCACCTCTACTAGTCCCAGTGGTGCCTAGCAATGCTCCTAATAACCAACCACCTATATCTCATCAAGATCATCTCCCATAGAATCAGCAGGCCTAAGATGCAACCACACATGATCAGTTTAATCGAGCTGGACAAAATGGGCCCTAAAATGAAGTCAAACCTCAAGAAAAGCCCAACACCAATAAAGAGGATCTTCTCAAAAGGCTTGAAAAGATGGAAGCCCTTATACGTAAATCCAACCGTGTAAATGACATGATTGATATCCACAAACTCTCTATGTATCCAGAGGTCCGTTTGCCCTACAAGTTCATAATTCCAGACCTAGACAAATTCAATAAGACCACATGCCCAAAGACCCATCTCAAGCTCTATGTTCGGGCCATGCAACCACTAGGGGCTACAACTGAAATGATGGCTTAAATGTTCCACCAAACCCTCACTTGGGCAGTTTTTCATTGGCTTTTAGACTTAGAAAAGTCCATGTCCGAAGATTGGGAATAACTTTGCAATGACTTCGTTACGCAGTACAAGTACAACAATGAGCTAGACATCACACTCAGGGACCTTGAGACCACCAAGCAAGAACTTGAGACTCTTTCCATTTTCATTACCTAATGAAGGGCCAAAGCGGCCCAAATGGTCAACAAATCGAGTGAAGCCGAACAAGTATAAATGGTAAAGAAGAACTTGCTTCTCATCTAATGTGAATCATTGTTTGCCCACCACTTTGAGACTTTTAAAGCTCTTATAGGGGCTAGAATCCAAATTGAGGATACAATTAGTGATGGAACATTGAGGAAACCCACATAAATCATCAAGCCAAATAACTCAGAGGTTGCAGTTAATGTTTTAACTCCACAATAGTCGTTCTCTTGGTCTTCTAGTTCAATTGCCTCACCACCACCAAATTCATCTTGAAGGTACCCATCAAGGTATTCTCAGAACTCTCTATATCAATGAGCGAATTTTTTCAAAAGCTTTTCAAAGAAGGGCATCTCCAACCTTTACATCCTCAGCCCACTCCAAACCCAACACCCAAGAGCTATGATTTGAGCAAGCATTGTGCCAACCATCAATGGGCGGGCCACTCTATTGATCATTATACCATGTTGAGACATGCTATCCAAGATTTAATTGATAAGCAGGCCATTGGGCCTCCTCTTTTAAGGATTAACCAAGATTAGCCCACAATAAAGAATGAGGAGCTTTCCAAGCCAAAAATCATTTTTTTATTCTTCATGGATAATTTTTATCTCTCTTTCCTCATGTTTCGTTAAAGTTTTCTTAGGAAACTTTTAACAAAATGTTTGCATGATTCATCTTGATTCTTTAAAAAAATGAATGTCATCAAATTCATAATAAGATTTAATCTGTTGAATCTGGGCATCATCAAACTTCGTCAATCATCTTGATTTTCTCATTGTTCACCAATTCATCCATTTGTCTCAAAGGTATCTTGTCTGATTCAAATCCAAAGAAGATAATCATGACCCAAAGTAGACATGAACATCATGAGTCTCAACAATGTGACTATTTTATAAAAGTAAGCAATTCCAAGGATAGGAGGCCATCACTTAGCAAACAAAATCTATCCTTTCACCCATATTAAGGTATCCACTTGAAACCCTTTGACTCTGATTGATCAACCTTTCTTTCTTAAACCTATCTACCAAACCTTGTGGGGAAAGCCTACTATGCGTGAACTCTCATAATGCCATCATAAAATAATCAAAGAGCAAAGAGAAGAAACATCTTTGTCTCGTGTGAAAGAAAACATTTTTAGGCAAGAAAATAAGAAAAAATCATTAGAGAAGAATCAAAAGCAAAGAGAAGAAACATCTTTACCTCATGAAAGAAAACAATTCCAACCAAGGAAGTGACAAACCAACTATCAAAGAAGAGTTAAAAAAAAAAATCTTTGCCTCACCAAAAGAAGCATTTTCCAAGAAAGAAAGCAGGAAATCATTCAATCAAGCCTTAAATGGCTCAAAGAGCTTCAAGCAAGAAATGAACTATGTTAGACCTGATTATTAAAATAGGAGATTCGTAGGCTATCATGACCCAAAACCCACCCTATGCAGATTAGGGGTCGCGTGGGCGGCTCTCAAGCCATCCCTAATCAATTTTAATTGAAAATCACCAATAGTGTTGTCAAATTAGATAAATATGTAACAAAATCAAAATAAGGTTTATAGACCATGATTAAAGTGATTCTTAGGTTATAAATCTTTTAACAAAATGCCAACCCCATGACGTGGACTTATGGGAGAGAGAGACTATAACATACTTAGTTTATTACATTAGGTGACAAAAAGAATCCACTTATGCGGAATGTCATGACCCGAAACCCACCTTATACGGATTAGGAGTCGGTGACCGACACTATCACCTAGACAGGCCATACAAAATCAAATGAATTACACCAAAGCGTAATAAATTTTTTTCTTTTATTTTGTCCAGTGCAAAAGCTACATATATGAAACTCATCTGATATCCAAATCAACTTTATCAATCATCAATAAGATCATTTTCAATAAAATTTCCATCATCATTAATTTCTACACAAATTTAATTATATCTTGTAACATCGCACTATCATATTATCTAATAATATTACAATCGTTACAGGATTTTTTCAAGTTAAGATTCGGGAGCTTTACACCATCAATGTTTCCCACAACACATGACTAGCTCTATTAGTCACCATCACCACCTTTCCTTCCATATTGTGCTACTTGAAAAACTGTTATAACTTTGGCGTGAGTTAACTTAGCTCAATAAGTAAATCATTCACTCTACCATGGCTTAAACAAAGGTGTATAACAAAAGGATAATCATAGGATTTCAAGCTCAAAGGGATTAGCCATCAGGCCCAAAATAACATAGTTCACAAAATGGTTACGATTGTAATAGGGATGACTCAGCAAGTCAACAAGCACAAATTTATCAACATATAATTTTTAGTTACCTAAACCAAAGAGATTCAAATCGAATACAAAGATAAGTCTCAAGGGCATATTTATCATTCAAAGATAACATCATCAAATCAACAAATTATGTGGAATGAAACATACACAAATTGAGTCAAATGGGCACACAAATCTGAGTCAAATAGACATAAGGGTCTAAGTCAAATAGATATAAGGATCTAAGTCTAATAGATAAAAAATCATAGTAGGAAATCAAACATATGGAATACTAAATCAAATGGATATACACATCTGGGTCAAATAGATGAACATAGCACGTTTAACTGCCCAAGTCAAAGGAGTTCAATTGAATACAAAGATAAGCCTCAAGGGCATATTTCACATCCAACGGTAACATTATCAAATCAAGAAAGGGTGTGGAATTAAACATATAGAAATTAAGCCAAATAGATGCTATCAACAAATAGGGCGGCCTGGCTACCCCCAAACAACACTCATCCAGGTTCACCATTCATCTCTGGGTTCCCTTGAATAACACCAAGAGCTCTTATCAAATCATGTCTTCATCAGGACTATGTGTTGGGTATCATTCCCAAGCACCGACCCGTAGGTCATCAGCATCACAAAACAAGTGTTATGATAAGCACAACTCGTGGTAGTCACAGATAGCGTCATTAGAAAAATGATTCTACAAGCTATGTACATATACATAAGTTACCAATGTCCACAAGAAAAGGGATCACAATGATCACAAAGATAAGATAAAACCAAGGATTCAAGGACTTATAGATATTCACAATCAATAGAATCTCAACAGATCACAATTTTCACAACATGGAAGTCAAAGTGAAAAATAGGTCATGGACTCAAAGCAATTTATTGATGCACAATTTCAAGAAATAAGAATTGACAGACATCTAAGTAAGCCACATTGGTAGAGTAGAAATCCACAAATTAGGGTTCAGGTTTACTTATAGTAGGTTCTTAACATTGCATCCCCATACTGGTACCATAGTAGCTATCCCATAGCCTTGCTCCATTTTTCCATCATTTGGGTGATCCTATAATTATGGATAAAAAATATATCGTATATTGAATTAGTATTCTTTCTAATTCCATGCATCTTTATTCAGCATTTTAAGTTCTTTTGAACTTAGTCTAATTGATTAAGAGATCCTCAAATCCCCAATTTAGGGTTTTTGAAGCTTTATAACTTATTTCACCCTTCAAAGTCATAATGGTAATTTACACCTTTAATGTCCCATATTTCCCTATACAGAATTTATGTATTCAGACTTTATTTTTGAGTCAAATTAGTTCTTATAATATTTATATTGACCTTTTAATTTCATTTATACACTTCTGGTAACTTCATTAAGTCATAAAGACATATTTGTCATTTTTAAATTGGTAGTTTCTTCTTTTATTTTAATTGGCCTATTTTTGGCTTAAGGGCATTTTCGTAATTTTTATAATTTAAAAAGGATTTAAAATTAATTTTTAAGTAATTTCTTAGGCCAATTCATAATTAATAGAAAGGTTTGGGGCCAAAACATAACTTTAGAAACCTTTTTTGAAAAAACCATCCGGTTCAGTCCCAATGCAAGTGAATCGGTTCCATTAAGTTAAGAACCAAACAATTTAGTCCGGCTCACCGCGTCATGCTGACATCAGCATGACATCAACCCTTTTTATTATTATTATTACTATTTTATTCTTAAGGTTACAACAATGCTGTTTTAATAAGCCTAAACCCATTTAAAACATTCGGTCAGGCCCCGACCCAAGATCTAACATGCATAGTATACCATCTTCCTCGTTTTTTCAGTGAGGGTTCCAGTCATCTTCTCCATGGCCGGCAATCACCACCGATTGTTTTTCGATGACAAAACCAAAAGGGTTCGAACCTATTTTTCCTGAGGATTCTATATCCAATTTCCAAATTCGATTTTACTCAAGTTTGGCCGTCAAAATAAGCCGTTACAGTGGCTGCTCTAGCGAGCTGCGCTTTTCCAGCGAGTTTTTCTTTTTCTATTTTGTAGAGTTCTAAACTGCATTTGGAGCTCATTTTTCTTCCTATGGGTTCCTAGAAACTTGGGGAACATTTGCCCGTTCCTAAAATCAAGAAACTGAGCCCAAATTCAAGTTTTCAAATCCTCTTATTAACTATGAGTTGATCTTTCCCACTAGTTTCTTGACCATTTTTAATGGTTCAAACAGTTTTTGCTTCCATTTTTAATGCTTTATCGAGCCATGTAATTATCTCTAAGCTTTATTCAAGCTAGGTTAAGAACCCAACTTTTCATAATTTCGGGTGTGAAGTCTTATCAAGGTTTCTTAGCTCAACTCCTCTATTTTCTTTTCACTTTCATTTGCTTTTAATTCTAAACAGATGCATGCATCATAAACTCGTAAAAAAATTGAGGTTTAAAGGAAAAATATTTGAAGAAAGCGAAAGTGCCACTTACATCAATGGTAGCTTGATCCTTTTGTTTGATCTTTGTCTTGCGTCCCAGACAGACCTGAGACCCTCCTCTAGTCCTTACTAGCCTTACATATGTCTTTGCTTCCCTTTTTTCTTCTTTTTATTCTCTTTTCTTCCCTATCTTTTTCTCTCTAGTTTCTCTCATTTCTCTCTTTAGATTTCCTCTTTCTCTCTAGCAGATACAATATACACACATACACACACAATTTTGATTTTGAGAAAATGCATAGCACTCACACACACATGGTCTTCATTTTGTACTCATGAGAGTGGCTGCATGTATGTTGATTGGCTAGGGCTTTGGTCCAATGGGATAATGACACCTCAGCTTTTGTATGCAGCCATATATGCACATTATTGTGTATATACATTTTAAGTCAATTACATGGCACAAAAGTGTTGCAGCCTAATTGGCATTCTTTTTAAAAGCTTGTTCCAAACTTGGTGGGAGCATTTTGGCCCTTTTTGCCTTCTATTTGTGTTTTACATATGTACCATATTGCATTTTAGTGCACTTTGTAAAATCCCAAACTCTACATTTTAAATCTCATAAAAGTCTCTTGAAATTCTCAAAAGGCTACTTGATTATGCATACTTCATCTATGTTATAATTTTTGGGATAATTTTGATAAACACACCTTAGTCATGTATCTCACTAGTCTTGCTTAAGTGCACTTGTGCATTAATACTTCATAACTAATTTTGTGTTAATCCTCGATTAACAATAATCATAACTTGTTATCAAGTTATGACCCTTTTGACATTAATTTGCACTCTTGAAATTGATTGTCTCCAATTTGAGTAATTTGCTCGTCTTTTATTTAGGGTTAGTCTCAGTAATAACTACTGCTAATCTTAATTAGCTGGTAATTAAGGTTCAGGGTGTTACACAAAAGATAGGTTCGTGAGCAAAAGCGGCGATGCCCATTCGCAGAGAGCACTCTATTGTCCCCCTGCAACATCCCTTCTTGAAAAAAATGTGATATAAGTCTAGGGTGAGCTAACTTAGCTCAGTAAGTAAATTCCCTCACTCAGCCTTGGGTCAAGTTTAGACAACAAAATGTATACAATGGGGTAAGCAAAGGGTTATAAGAAATAGTCAGTCACAAGGGAAAAACAAAACCACTAAGGGTGACCTTTGGGTCAAAAGGCATAATCCAAATGTAGCTCAAAAGAAGATGTGAGCAATTTAGGAAGACACAATAATGGATTTAGCACATGTAATATTTAGCTGCCAAGAACTACGAGAAATCAAATTGAATGTAATGATAAACATGGAAAGCATATCTACCAATCAAAGAGTACATCATCAAATTGTCATCAAAGTATAAAATCTGTTATGTAGGAATAATAAGTCTAGTAGATGTTATCAACAAATAGGGCCTAGCTACCCCCAAACAGCACTCATTCAGGTTCACCACTCATCTCTAGGTTTCCCTAAATGGTACCGAGAGCTCTTATCAAATAATCATGCCCTTATCAGGACTATGTCTTGGGTATCATTCCCAAACATCGACCGATAGGTCATCAGCATCTAAAGAGTCAAGATGGGCGTTGTGACAAACACAACTCCATGGTACTCACAAATAAAGTCATAATCACATGAATTCCACAAGGACTGTATATATACATAGATTTCAAGGTTCACAACAAAAGAGATCACGATAGTTTTTCAACATCCATAATCAAAGGGTTATAACAATGTGTAAGAAACCATAACAGGATATTAACAATAAGAATCTTAACATATCCACAAAGATGTCACAAATATCAAGTTATGGAATCAATACAACTGATAGGAGTGTACAAAATAATACAAGTTGGCAGCATCGAGAAAAATATGATTGGAACGTCGCTAAGGAACACCACACATTAGGGTTTGGGTTTATTTACCCTTAAAATTATTTTCCTCTTTTAAGAGATCTCTTTCTCCTTTCCCTTCGCTGATCCTATAAATCAGGAAACATTGTTTAGTTCTGATATACCACAAAATGACAAGACCAATCATCACTTGACACATATATTTACAGTTCAGCCTATGCTCGGCCAGTTCAGCTCGTGCTCGGCCATTCAGTTCAGACCTAAAGATCTAAAGAGGCCGATCACATTCCTCCAAAGCAAATCCATATTCTAGCAAAGCTCATAGGACTGAACACAGAACTTCAGAGTAACACTCCAGAGCTCACCACCGCCTTAACATCTGCCGAGCAAAGAATAAGGAAACAGTCGCCTACAAGGAAACTGCCACTCATGGTTATCTTTATTTTGATACAACATCCAACAAGGTAACTGCTATATCGAATCCCTACTTTCATGGATCCAAATCCTAATCAAGTTAAGAAAGCCATAGCCTATAAATTAAACCCTAAAGATAAGCTTTATTTTCATGCTCATTATTTAGCTTTCATTATAGTCTTTCAATTCAGTTTATTGACTTAAGCATCGGAGCAGCTACCGCCAGAGCCAACCCGGTGGTCCTCTGATCTTCTTTTTGACTATTCTTTAGAGAGCCGAGCTTGGAGCATACGTAGGCCAAAAAGTGCAACATCAGTTTGGCACCGTCTGTGGGAAACGACAATCCCCAAGTGCTCTATAGATTCAACACTCATTCTCCTTCTTCTAAAGGATTGTGGCTCCCGATCTTCGGCCAAGGAACAATACTAAAAATCCCCAGAACCCTCAACCTCAACCGCCTGCCAGACGAGGAAGAGGACGAGTGAATGATCCTGTACAGCAAGAGCTTGCCGAAGTCAAGCGGCAGAACCAGTTACTGCAAGAACAACTTCTGGCTATGTCCAGAGCTCTAGCAATGTTCACCCAAAATTATGAAACTAATCCTCAGAATCTTTCTGTCACTCAAGAGGCGCAACCTCCTACTACTGTTCACAATCATGGAGATCCCCAGCCATCAGCAGTCGCCAGCAGAAAGGTACCAGCTTTCATCCTAGAGGTCCATTATCGAAGAACCATTAGGATTCCAGTTCCTGGGGCTTCAGGAGCGAACCCTGTACCACAAGAGTCTCAACCTCAAGAGGCTCCTACACCACCAGCCCAGGAGAATCAGAATAACCCCCCAGTAATGGTCTGAGGCCATCCTACCCCTGTAGGCCCTGAAGACGCATGACCTGACTCACAGCAGCCCATCCTGCCAAGGGGATCACTAAGAGTTGAGGAAGTTGCTAAATCAATGGACTGCACTGTTGTTATGAAGGGTGCTCAAAACCCCCCAGAACAAGACGAACTGGCCAGGCTACTCGACAGGTTTGCCACCCCATTCATTAATGCTATCAAGGCTGAGGAGAGACCCAAGAAATTCGTTGTCCCAAAATTTACCCCTTATGATGGGACAGGGGATCCAGGGGACCATCTCTCTCACTACCACCACCCCATGGCCCTACACGGCACTTCTGACGCCTTTTTATGCCGAACATTCGTGACCAGCCTCAATGGCACTACTCTGAAGTGGTTCCATCACCTCCCGCCGAACTCAATTACTAGTTTCTATGAGCTCGGCAGAGAATCCTAGACAGATTCATGACCAGTAGGAGGTTGAAAACGGGTCAAGAATTCTTGTTGAACATAAAACAAACAAAGGAAGAAACCCTCAGAGGATATATTGCGCATTTCAACGCCGAACTCACTGAGGTTACTGACTGTAGCCCTAGTTTCCTTGTAGCTGCTTTAGCTTCTGGCCTTGGACAAGGAGGCTTTAGAGACTCCTTGACAAAAACTCCCCTTGCAGATATGGCAGCACTCATGGACCGAGCAAGGAAATACATTAACTTAGAGGAAGACAAAGAAACTTCTAGAAAGATTAAGGAACAAGCTCAAAAAGACGACCAGAAGAAAGACAATCAGAGGAAGGACGACCAAAAGAAGGACCCTAGCTCGGTTAGGAAGAGGGCTAGAAGCCTAGAGAAAAGGGGGTATCCAAAACTTCCTATAATTCTAGGCTAAGAGAGTTCAATAATTTTACTCCTCTGAACACCTCTCCCTACAACATACTGAAGCAAGTAAGATCTCGAGAGAACCTGAGATGGCCAGAGCGTTTGAAAGGTGACCCCAGCTACCGAGATCAAACCAAGTATTGTGATTTTCACAAAGACCACAGACACACAACCAACACTTGTAAGGCTCTCAAACACGAGATTGAGCAGCTAATTAGGAGAGGACGACTACAGGAGTTCATCAAGCAGAACGGAGGGCAGAACCCCCGTGATGAGCGGCCCCAACAGAGGAAGCCCGACCAGAGACAGAAACAAAGGGAAGGACAAAATGAGCCTCCACGGCAAAACAACCAAGTAATCTTTGTTTTGCATGCAGATTGCAGTGCAATTGGGACTTCCAACAGATCAAGGGAACGCTATGCTTGGGAAGCCAAGGCAACTCCCCACATCTTACAAATTGCTAACGTGGAGAAAAGATTAAGACCAGTGCCGAAAATCAAGTTCTCGGATCAAGACCTTACAGGGGTACACTATCCTCATAGTGATGCCCTGGTCATCTCCCTCAAAATCGCCAACTTTGAGATCCGAAAAGTCCTGGTGGATACTGGGAGTTCAACAAACGTTCTGTTCTACAAGCCTTTCAAGCAGATGAAGCTGAGCCCCAATTATATCAAGCCCACTGGCATAATTATGGCAGGTTTTGATGGAAATCTCAACACTCCATTAGGAAGTATTAATCTTGCCACCATTGTAGGAGAAAGGGAAGGGCAAAAAACCATAGTAACAGAATACATGGTTCTGAATGCCAAATCCCCTTACAATGTCATAATAAGGAGACCTGGCTGCACAAGATGGGAGCAGTCACCTCAACCCTTCACCAATGCCTAAAGTACGTCCACGATCAAACCGTCTACTCTATAAGAGGATGCCAGCCAACCTCTAGAGAGTGTCATGCTCTCGTACTCAAAGCCAAGGCCCCCAAATAGTAATTGTTGCATGCCCGTGAACGTGGGGATCCAGTCCACTCTCACGAGACAGAAGACTATCCTTCCAGGATTTACGAGCCATTGAGCCCTAGAGGAAGGGACAGTAGGGCCAAGCCCATAGGGGAACCCATTAAGGTCCTGGTCAGCTCGAAAGACTAGAGGCATTACCTTTAGATAGGCCTAAACCTGACACTTGCCGAGCAGGATAAGTTGATCAAATTTCTAAAGAAAAACCTCTCCGTGTTTGCTTGGGAAACAGGGGATATGGAAGGAATAGATCCAGACCTCATCACTCACAAACTGATGGTGGATCCAAACCATCCACCAGTAAGGCAGAAGAGAAGGCCACTGGCTCTAAAGCGGCACCAGATCATCAACGATGAGGTCCAAAGGCTACTCAATGCTAACATGATACGAGATGTATTCTATCCTGATTGGCTAGCTAACACTGTTCTGGTTAAAAAGAAAAATGGCAAATGGAGAGTTTGCGTCGACTATACAGACCTCAATAAGGCATGCCCCAAAGATAACTTTCCTCTACCAAGGATAGATCAGTTAGTCGATGCAACTGCAGGGCACGAACTTATGAGATTCATGGATGCCTATTCAGGATACAATCAAATATGGATGCACCCTCTTGATTAGGAGAAAATGTCATTCATAACCGAACGAGGTCTCTATTGCTATAGAGTGATGCCATTTGGACTAGAAAATATTGGGGCCACATACCAGCGCCTGGTTAATAAGATGTTCAGCCCCTTGATCGGCAGTACCATAGAAGTCTACATTGATGATATGCTGGTCAAAAGCCTACGGAAGGGCAGCCACCTCCAGCACCTGGCTCAAACGTTTGACATCCTGAGGCAGTACAAGATGAAACTCAATCCCTCGAAATGCACCTTTGGTGTAGCGAAGGGAAAATTCTTGGGATACATAGTCTCACAGAGAGGTATAGAGGCAGACCCCACCCAAATTGGGGCCTTGATTGGACTAGAGTCACTGAGGACCAAGAAAGACATTCAGGCTCTGAATGGCAGAATAGCAGCTCTGAGCAGATTTATTTCCAAATCCACTGATCGTTGCCTACCATTCTTCAAAGCTCTGAAAGGTAACAAAGCTTTACAATGGACTGAAGAATGCAAAAAATCCTTTTAGGAACTGAAGAAGTACCTAGCTTCACCTGAGCTCTTGTCAAAGCTGATCCAAGGGGAAAAGCTACTTCTCTACCTTGCAGTCTCCGAGAACGTTGTCAGTTTTGTACTACTCAGGCAAGACAGGGGAGTGCAGAGGCCCATATTTTATGTCAGCAGAGCACTGTTGGACACAGAGAAGAGGTACCCCGAGATCGAGAAGCTGGCCCTTGCACTTATAGTATCTGCGAGGAAGCTCAGACCCTACTTTCAAGCTCATCCTATAGAAATTCCAACTACTTATCCCTTGAAATCAGTATTGAGAAAGCCAGAGGTATCATGACGATTAGTCAAATGATCAGTAGAACTGGGGGAGTTCGACATATCTTATGTTCCACGGATCTCAATCAAAGGGAAAGCCTTGGCAGACTTCGTTGCCGAGTTCACCCCAGCACTACTGGACAAAGCACAACTTTGTGAGAATTTGGGGACATGGTAGCTATACACCGACAGGTCATCTACCGACCAAGGTGCTGGGGTCAGATTGGTATTGCAGTCCCTAGATAAGCTCATAACAGAAAGGGCAGTTAGCCTAAGGTTCAGAGCCTCCAACAATGAAGCAGAATATGAGGCCCTTGTCCTAGGAATGAAACTATCACGAGAATGCGAGGCTCAGAACCTTGAAGCCTTTTCTGACTCCCAATTAGTGGTCAGCCAAGTTCAAGGAGAGTTTGCTGTCAAAGATGAAAGAATGCTCCGGTATTCAGAACTGGTCAACCTGTTGAAACGCTCCTTCTAAGCATTCACAATCCAGAAAATAGAAAGGGGTCAGAACTGCAGAACTGATGCCTTGGCAAATATGGCATCCCATATGAAGTCAAAAGGGGACTTAACACTAAGAATCTCCCATCAGCCAAGGCCTAGCATCGAAGAAGTCCAGGTCGCCCAAATTACAGAAAAGCCTCAAAACTGGATGACTCCTATCATCTAGTACCTAGAAGAAGGACTCCTCCCAGAATACAAGAATAAGGCAAAAAGAGTCTGAATCAGAGCAGCTCGGTACCTTGTCATGAATGGGAGACTCTACCGAAGGTCTTATTCTCAACTATTGTTAAAATGCCTGGCTTCAGAAGAGTCTCAGTACGTCCTGGCAGAAATTCACGAAAGAATATGTGGAAATCATAATGGGGCCAGAACCATAGCACACCAAGCTCTAACACAGGGCTACTATTGGCCTAGAATGCTAAGGGAACAAAAGAATACGCTCGGAAGTGTGACAAATGCCAAAGGTTCGCCCCGTCATAAACTCGTCCCTATCACAAACCTATGGCCCTTTGCACAATGGGGAATGGACATCATAGGCCCATTGCCTAAAGCCATGCCGAACAGGAAATACCTATTGGTAGCTATCGACTACTTCTCAAAATGGGTAAAAGTAGAGCCGCTAACACATATTACAGAGAAGGAAGTCAAAAGTTTCACTTGGAAGAATATAGTCTACAGGTTCGGCATACCTCGCGTGATCGTCTCAGACAACGGTACGCAGTTTGCTGGTAAGACCTTCAAAATTTTTAACCAAGACTTGAATATCAATCAACACTTCTCCTCACCTGGTCATCCCCAAGCCAATGGGCAAGTAGAGGTTACTAACCGAACAATCCTTGATGCTCTTAAGAAGAAATTAGAGGGAGCTAAGGGAAAGTGGGTTGAAGAACTCCCTGGAGTACTCTAGGCTTACAGAACAACAAGGAGAACTCGACATCAGAAACTCCCTTTTTCACTTGCCTACGGCACCGAAGTGGTGATCCCTGTTGAGATCGGCATGCCTATCTTAAGGACTGAAGCTTTCAACAAAGAGACCAATAACCAGTAACTTGCAAAAAACTTGGACTTACTTGAAGAAAAAAGAGAGCAAGTTGGGGTCAGGATGGAAGCATACCAGCACAGGATGGTTAGCTGCTCAAAACTAGGGCTTCAACCTACCAGTTTCCAAGTCGAAGACCTTGTCCTAAGAAGAGTGTTTTAGAACACCAAGGATCCCACTATGGGAAAGTTATCACCCAACTGGGAGGGCCCCTATAGAGTCACCAGAACAGTGAGACCGACCATTTATTGGTTAGAGAGCATGGATGGGAAACCTATTCCCAAACCTTGGAATATGGAACACTTACGGAAGTATTATCAATAAAGAAATTTTTCATTTCAAAAATTCCATGAAGTATTCTCATCTTAATGTACAGACCTTAAGTCTGGTCCATCTTAATATACAGGCCTCATGTCTGGTCCATCTTAATGTACAGACCTTAAAGTCTGATCCATCATAATATACAGACCTCGTGTTTGGTCTATCTTAATGTACAAACCTCATGTCTGGTCTATTTTAATGTATAGACCTTAAGTCTAGTCCATCTTAATGTACATACCCCATGTCTGGTCCATCTTAATGTACAGACCTCATGTCTAGTCCATCTTAATGTACAGACCTTAAGTCTGGTCCATCTTAATGTACAAAGCTCGTGTCTGGTCCATCTTAATGTACAGACCTTAAGTCTGGTCCATCTTAATGTACAGACCTCAAGTCTGGTCCATCTTAATGTACAGACCTCATGTCTGGTCTATCTTAATGTACAGACCTTAAGTCTGGTCCATCTTAATGTACAAACCTTAAGTCTGGTCCATCTTAATGTACAGACCTCGTGTCTGGTCCATCTTAATGTACAGACCTCGTGTCTGGTCTATCTCAATGTACAGACCTCGTGTTTGGTCCATCTGAATGTACAGACCTCGTGTCTGGTCCATCTTAATGTACAGACCTCGTGTCTAGTCCATCTCAATGTACAGACCTTGTGTCTGGTCCATCTCAATGTACAGACCTCGTGTTTGGTCCATCTCAATGTACAGACCTCATGTCTGGTCCATCTCAATGTACAGACCTCACGTCTGGTCCATCTTAATGTACAAAGCTCACGTCTGGTCTATCTTAATGTACAGACCTCATGTCTGACCCATCTTAATGAACAGACCTCATGTCTGGTCCATTTCAAAGTACTGACCTTCATATCTGGACCATCTCACCAAAGTTACATGGTTATTTCTCAGAATAAAGGGGAAGGGATTAACCTAGCTGCTCAGCTACATGACTGAGAATATTCATTCAAACCAACAGTTGTGATCCTAATTGATCAAATTCTTATCAATGAGTCCTGGAAAGGGGTACTGATTATCAAGGATCTTACTCCATTTTATTACAAGTCTTTTTGTTCAGTAGTTAAACTCAAGTAAGCTTTGAGTAGTTAAGTCTTTCTGCTTGGCAATTAAGCTCTGGATGATTATTACAAGTCATGAAGCTCGGAAGACAGCCCACCATCTATGGCTGATCAAGGAGTAACACTTAGCTCCTGAACATGTTTACCTACATCAGTTACAAATTCGAAGAGTCAAAAACCCATTTATGCACTACAGAACTAGGAAACTTTGGACAATGATTAAGCCATAATGTTTGCAAATGTTCAAGTAAAGGAAGAAGACAAAAGCTCTGAGGAAAAGATATTACTATTAATTTGTGCGTTCTGTTACAAAAAGAGGAAAAAGCAAAAAATTTGTTCTAAACTAAAGGGCTGGCAAACCCATCATCCTCATCACCATCATCATCCTCATCATCATCATCATCAATTCCCGACAGGTCAATGTCCGGGAACTTGGCAAGAAGCTTAGATTTGAAGTTATCATAACCAAACTGCACAAATCTATCACCCATCTTCTCCAGCTCGGTCTTCAGCCTGGCCTCAGTCTCGACCTTGGCCTCATCAACCTTCAGAACAACGGAGGCCTGAAGAGCGTCGTTCTCCTCCTTCAGCCTGTCCAGCTACTGAAGGAGGGACTCCCGCTCAGACTTGAAAGAATCCCTCTCAGACTTAAGGGAATCCCTCTCCGACTCCATAATGGAGAGGGAATTCCTCACTTCTTTGAGCTCGTCCTTGGTAGCTAAAGCTTGGGAATGAGTCGTACCGAGCTCAAACCGAGCCTCATCCAGCGCATCCTCAAGCCTCTCCATAGCCTGAAGATCCACGACAGCCTCTATCATGGCAGCCAAATTGTGAAAAGTCTGTAAAACAGTAAGAGACCCACTCAAGTAAATGTAAAAACAAAATACCAAAAAAGATAGAACAGTCATTACCTTCAGATGGCTGCTCATAGCTCCAGCAACCATTTTTTCAGTACCCTGCCTAGTACTGCAAGAAGGAGAGTCCTTTTTTGGGGCATCCGCCTAGAATTCTTCAATGGCCTGATGGACGGCTCTGTACCCATCTGGCATCAGGTCCAAATCAATGGCCACCCTCGTTTTGCCCTTCTTCAGAGCCTTTTTAGCCGATGAGGGGGTAGATTCAGCATTCGCCATGCCCTTCTTTGGCGGTGCAGAAGTGGGCTCCCTGGTCACTACGCCCCTCTTAGGCCGCGCAGGGGAAGGAGAAACAGAAGGCACTCCCCCTTTCTTGGATAGTGCAGTAGAGGAGGGGACGACAGTGTTCGTCCTCTTCTTCTTCGATAAAGGAGCGGCATTAGGGGGAAGATTTGCCACCCTTTTCTTCTTTCCTGAACCCCACTTACGAATGACAGTTTGCAACACATCTTTAACCACATTGTTATCGTTTGAGGCCATTGGAGTGCTCGGCTGAAGAATGACTCTGTGATCCCTGTTCTTGGTCTGGAGAAGCCTACCGTACTGCTCCTTGAGAACAGGAGTAAAGGATGGCCTCCTCTTAACACTTCTAGCTACACAAGATGTACAATAACAACGATCAGATAAACAAATGGCAAAGGCAATAGCAAAAACGAAAATCACAAAAGAAGGGGGGTCTCACCTATAAACCCCGTGCTCTGGGGAAATGTAGAAATCTGGTCCTCAAGGTCTACCTCCTCCCATCCTCCACTAACAAAAAAATACTTATTTTTTTAAGATTTATTGGAGGACGGTACAACTAACAGAGGTCTGAAACCGCTATCAAAGGACATATAATAGAGGCTCTCCGACCTCATATATTTGAGATCCATTTTACAACGGATCAAATCCAGAGAGACGTCTACATTATTCATAAGACCCAAAACTAAAAACCCTAGCAGGTGCCTCTAACTATTCAAATTCAGGTCGGTGGGGTAAAGGTTGAACCAACAAAAGAACTCCCTAAGTAATTTGGGAAAAGGAAAACGCAACCCCATCCCAAACCAAGTAGTATAAACACAGATCTCACCTTCCCTAATATCTAAAGGACGATCTAGGGCATCAGGAGCCTTGAGGACGGCATCTTTAGGAAAGTTAAATTCCTTCTGTATGCTTTCTAGCCAGGAAGGGGTCACGATACTCTACCCCTCTTCCCTTTGGGAGGACTGACCAGAAACCTCCCCTTTTTTATCCACAGACTCTAAAAAAGCATCTACAATCTTAACCTCGAGACTAGAACGGGTCTCTTCCAACCCGGTCCCCAAGGAACTACTATCCCTAATAAGGTTTTGGGATGAAGCATAAGCTTCAGGAAGACTCTCTGAACCATTGCCAACACCGAAAGAGGCAGTGGAGGTCGACATTTCAAAATAACCAGAAAGGAAGAAGAAGAAGAAGGACAAAAGAAATTATGAACAAGGGAACCAAGGCCAAACCTAAAGAGAGAGAAACTTCGAACAACAGACACTCCTTATAGTTTAGCTTGCTGGCTCAACAATGGCGAGTGCTCATTTTCCTCTAAGGTATACGAGAAACAATAAAAGAGGAGTACAAGGCACCTTTCCCTCCTTATATACATTCAGAAAATGGGGGCTACTACGATGAACCGTCGTAACGGTTACAAGCAATGATCGACTACGCCATAAATGACGCATCAACAGTCACCTAGAAAAATGAGACGACAGAACGGGTAACTTCTCGAGGCTCATAAACCTTAGTTATGCTATAAGCTCAAACTAAGGCTTGGGAGGGGGGGGCAGTAACTGATATACCACAAAATGACAAGACCAATCATCACTTGACATGTATATTTACAGTTCAGCCCATGCTCGGCCAGTTTAGCTCATGCTCGACCATTCAGTTCAGACCTAAAGATTTGAAGAGGCCGAGCACATTCCTCTAGAGCAGATCCACATTCTAGCAGAGCTCACGGGACTGAACACAGAACTTCGGAGTAACACTCCAGAGCTCATCACCGCCTTAACATCTGCCGAGCAGAGAATAAGGAAACAGTCGCCTACAAGGAAACTGCCACTCATGGTTATGTATATTTTGATACAACGTCCAACAAGGTAACTACTATATCGAATCCCTACTTTCATGGCTTCAAATCCTAATCAACTTAGGAAAGCCATAGCCTATAAATTAAACCCTAAAGGTATACTTTATTTTCATGCTCATTATTTGGCTTTCATTACAGTCTTTCAATTCAGTTTATTAACTTAAGCATCGGAGCGACTACTGCCGGAGCCAACCAGGTGGTCCTCTGATCTTCTTTTTGAGTGTTCTTTAGGGAGCCGAGCTTGGAGCATACGTGGGCCAAAAAGTGCAGCATCAAGTTCAATTTTACTTATGGACTTATTCTGATTAATTGATGGATCTATCAACTTTTAGTCCTATGGGTTGTGTCTTAGGTTTATAGACTTATGAAAATCAAATTAGATCTTTATTGATTCCTTTATACTCTTCTGGTAGCTCATTGTACTTTTAAAAATGTCCTAAAAATGGCCAATTTTGCGTATCAATATTTTAGGTATCTTATTTGACAAAATGAACCCTACTATTAAGTTTAGAATGTCAAAAAACCTTAGGGTAGGTGCCCTAATAGTCATCAGAGGTCATTTGGTAGCTTCATTTAGCCTTTTGGACCTTTTTAGAATTAGTCTAGTTTTTTCGTTTATGTATTTAGAAAATCAATTTGCCCAAACAAAGGCCATCATTGGGTATGGAATGTCGAAAAAACATGAATTTGTTTTTTACAGATCTTGATTTGGCTTCATCTAGCTCATTTTATGTTAACGTGAAGTTTTTCCCACTTAAAAATGACATTTTGGTCATGTTTCTTGAGTTCAGGGGTATTTTTGTAATTTTTCTCAATTTCAGGGGTACTTTCGTAACTTTAGAATTCCAGAAATTAAAATATAATAATTTATATTTTCCAAGGGCCTGATTGAATAAATTTTTTAGAAGATTGAACCACAGAATAATAAAGTAAAAGTTCAAGGGTCAAAAATGGAATTTTTGAAAAAAAAATTTAAAAAAAAAAAACCATCTGGTTTGGTCTAAGGGTGAGTGAATTGGTTCATCCGGTTTATTGCGTCAACATGACGTTAACATGATGTCACCCCCATAAATAAAACTACGTCGTTTTGAATTTTCCCAACACATCCAATTATTCGATTAGGACCTGACCCGAATCCGAAGATCCAACCCGACTGACCGACCCATTTTACTATTCATCATCTTCTTTGGTGTGAAGTTACTCTTCACACTGAAAAACAAAATTTTTCTTCTTCTTTTTTCATGCATTTCTAGCCCTTTTTTTCTCCTTGCTTTTGATTCATTGTAAGTTCAAATGTCCTAACTTAGGTTTTCCTGTTGGTTTCAGGCCTTTTAGCACACTGGAAAGCTTAGGTGAAGCTTCCAGGCTGATGGCCATCCAAGCTCCGTTCGAGCTAGTTTTTTATCTATTTTGAGCATGGTTTGTCTTGTTGGAATCATTTCATTATGGGCTTCAAATACTCATCTTAAAAACCAAGTTTTGTGGCTGTTTACTAAGGTTTGGTTCCATCACCGAAACTTGTACTCGAGGTTCAGAGCCTTTTTCTCAAACCTTTTGATCGCGGCTTAAAGGATTTGTGACCCTCTTGATATGTAGTTTCAGCCTCGTCCAACAAACCTTGGTTTGGTTAAGGTCGAATCAAACCCTATTTTCTCGGTGGTCTATCAATGGCAGCCTAGCTCTTATCAGTTTGAACTGCTCCATTTCATTCCTATTTTCTACCATTTCCAGTTCTTAACACATGCATACATTTTAGCTCCATGAAGTAGTAATATTTTTTTTTCTTAAAGAGAAGTTCAATCTTGAGAGTTTTACCTTCAACAGGGTGCTTCTCCTCTCCTTGGTTCGGTTCTAAACTTCCTAAGCTTCTTGGGTTGCTCCCCTCCTCTTCATTTCCTTCTTCCTTTTCCTCCTCTTCTTCCCTTTCTTTCTCTCTCTCTCTTTCACTAGCCGTAGGTCTGGTTTGGCACATACTTAAGTCCACATGCAAGGGTCTGAGCTCTCATTATAATATCAAGTCTGTTGCACTCATCATGGGGGATTTGTATGCATTTTAATTGGCTGAAGGTAAGGTGCAATAGAGTGTTAACACCTCATTGCTTCAGCATTTTTCCTCATCCATTCCATGTTGTATGTTTATCTTTTGGCTACCAAAGCACATGAGTGCTGAGGTCTAATAGGTCTGGACATTTAGATAAGTCCTTTGGTGGTTAAGTCTTAGGTTCAATTCTTTGGGCCAACACTTTTGGCCTATTTTTCTCTCTTTCCTTTTTATTCACCTTGCTATAAGTTTTCTTCAACCCATTTTTTTTATTCATTAATTTTTCTTTTTGTTACCAGCTAATGTTATTTTATGTCACTAGTATCAATTTTCTTGATTTTTGTCTCCCTATCATAACTCGTGTCGTTTATTGACTTTTTAAGAAGTATTGCTTCCTAATACTTAACATAGTATAATTATATACTAATGACATTAGTATCTTTCTAATCGATACTAATTACTTGTTAATTAGGTTTGGGGCATTACATAGGCAGCCTAAGAAGTTACCTTAGGCTCAGTTATGATGGTCATGCTAAGAATTAGTCATGTATAATAAAGAACATGCACATCAAGGTTATGTACGTCAAAGCTACGCACATCAAGGAGATGCACACAAGGGGCTTGGTACCATGAGCATGGGTTTTTATGCCTTATATACCTTTCATTTGGTAGACCTTACCCTAGCCTACGTTTCATCCCTAATACTAAAACTACCTTGAGGTCATGCTTGCCTAAGGGAATTTTCATATTTCAACTGAGAACTCTTTCAAAGGGTCTTACAAATAAATGGGTTATGTAACAAACGATTTTAGACATGGAGCTTCCTCCTTACTTGTTTGCACCACATTGCTTCTTCATTCTTCTCCCACTTTTTGAAGGAACTCATTAAGGGACTCCTTACCTACCTAACTGTACCAAATTGCTTTCTCATTTTATGAAGTAACTCGTCTTTGCTTCACAAGGGGCTTCCTTATGCCTTGTTCACTCTATGTGCAACTCATACTCTTAATCATACAATTTTTCCTAATCAATGTGCTCTTTCGTGCCAATATAAGAACCTTTTTTTCAATTTAAAGGGTTCCATTTCACATTTTTTTCATGCTTAACAACTTTTCAAACATCATGGGTAAAGTCTCCATCACTTTGGTTCACCCAAAATTTCTTTCATTCAATGATCTCATCCAATATGCTCAGTTAAATGCACAATTTGTTGTGAAAATTAATGATTCTAATTTTCTTAAATGATCAAACTGAATCATGATCAAAACAAATACTTTGAAATTTTTAAAAGAATATCCAAAATTATTTGGAAGGGAAAAATCATTTATCTATGAACTTGAAGATAAGTCTTTAGCTGATCAAGGTTCCTAAGCCTTCATATCCTCAGTTCACAACTTAAGCATATTTTCCCAAATCATCTTCAAAGATGGGAAACCTCACAATTTGAAACCAAGTGATGGTTCTTTTGACATGAATAACCAATTTGATTGCTAGGGATCTACGGCCTAGTAGAGTCCAAGCCAAAAGTCAAAATTTTCTCTAAATGAAAAATTATTTTCAAAAATGGAAAAAGCATGTTTCACAATATTTTCTCTCATTCAATGAGAACATTTCTTTACTCCTATCTAAGTTGAGTATATCGCTTTCACTCATATCTGAGTTGCGTACATTCTCCTTGCTTCTCTCTAAGTTGAGTAAATTTCATATTCCTCTGGCTGAGGCAAGAGTTCTTCATCAATATGATTTTTTTCATACCTTTCCACACTCCTATCTCAATCGAGTTCTACCTTGCTCTGTCTAGCCTAAGGTTGCTTCTTGCATATCTTGTCTCTCCCCTATCTAAGGCAAGCATTGTAATCAACTCCAATCATTACTTAAGTGCATCTCTTTGAGTGTAACTCCTTTCAAAGTGGAGTACACTTCTTGTTCTCCTATTCTAAGAAAGAGTTGACCAACATGACCTTATGGTTTGAAACTCGATTAAACTCTTCCCCATAGAGATACACTGAATTCCATCATTCTAGTGGAGTTAACCCAAATCATCTTCCCAATAAGTCACAAATCCGATCATGTCATTCTTCTCTTGGAGATTTCATTCACTAATAAATACTCATCATATTATTAGGATAGCATTCCTTTAAGGTAAGTCGTCTGATGACGCATTTTATTAACCTATTAGGATGGAGTTCCCTTTTAGGTAAGTCATCTGAGTACGCATTTTATCAACCTATTAAGATGAAATTCCCTTATAGGTAAACCGTTTGTGGAATTATTCCATCTTGGTAAAACGTATGAGGAAGTAATCCATCGCAGTGAAAATTGTTTGAGGACGTAATCCATTTAGGCATAAACCGTCTAAGAACGTAACCAATCTAGGCAAGAAAATGTCTAAGGAAATAATCCATCTTGGCAAATCGTCTAAGAACGTAATCCATCTCGGCAGAACGTCTGAAGACATAATCCATCTTGGTAAAAATCGTCTGAGGACGTAATCCATCTTAGCAAAATATCTAAGGATGTAATCCATCTCGGTAAAAACTTAGAGTTGGTTGCTTATGTACTTTTGTGTTCTTTGTATTCTTTGGGAATTTGGTAAATTGATAAACATAAACCATGACTATATGTATAATTCATTGTATTCTAACTTATGTTCATGTAGATAAAATCTTGTAGTTGGAAAGTTATGATATATTCAAGGTGTTGGTGCTTTATGTATTTTGTAATCTTAGAGAATTTGTCAAAGTGATGAACATGTAACTTGTTTATATGTTTGATTCATTGCATTCTTGCTTATATTCATGTAGAAAAACTCTTGTGGTTTGAGAGTTAAGATTTATTCCATGTGTTGGTACTTTATGTATTTTATCATCTTTGAAAAATTGTTAAGGTTGTGAATATGTAATGTGTTTATATGTGAAATTAATTGGATTACATGTTAGGTTCATGTAGACAAAGTTTTGTGATATAAAAGTTATAGTTCCTTTGAGTACATTGCATTATTTAAAGCAAGCTCCATCTGTTTGATAAAATGCTTCATTGAGATTGCATTATTGCATTGTGAAATCAAAGCATATTGGCATGGTGTGATTCCTTGAAAACATAGTGTGGGTTGAGCATTTGGTGCTATGCATTATGAGGGTGTAGATCTTGTGGTGAAAAACCCAAAATTGGCCATTGCATTGGTGCCTAGAATCTAACGGAAGCGATCCGGGAACGGGTATTGGTACTCAGGGTCCATCGAGAGCGATTCGTAAATGAGACATGGGTGTGGCACAGAGGTGCATGGGTGTGTCACGCATATTTCCATTGCATTGCATTGATGAATTGGAAGGCATGTAGATTATAAATGTACACTTTGCACATGCCATGCCTTAACTTTGTTCCTTGCATTAGCATTGTGTCATACCAGCAGTTGAGCTGACTCCTCATGGGATATCATATGAGGGATGAGGCTCCCGGTACTTGATACTTGATGAAGTCTTGAAGGAAGGAGGGGAAAAGAACTTGGAAGGATATTTGGCCCTTGGGGCATATTTTTAATGTATGGGTATAAGCCCAAAAGACTTGTGCTTTAATTTGGAAGAATGGTGAACTATACGCCTTGGGCCAATTTGTAATGTAAGGGCTTAAGCCCAAATGACAAGTGGGATATGTTTGTTTAATGTGCCTTACATATATATATATATATATGTTGAAAGAAATGAATGTATGTTTAATTTCTATGAATTGTGGCCATTGAGTGAGGATGGATTGTGATGTGTTTATATCTATGAACAGTTGCAAAATATTAAGTGAAAAAATGCTTAGAAAACATAAGAAACCATGTCAAAATTTTATGAAATTAAAAGAGCCATTAGGTGGGTAAAATGCCCATGAATAAGTTGGAAAAAGTGCCATAAAATGGGGGTTAAAAGCCTTAAGGAAATAAGCCAAAACTTGGAAAAATCAGTTGCAGCACTTTGAAGAAAAAACTTCAGAAATAGGAAAAATCAACTTGCAGCTAGCTATAGTAAAAATTAAAAAAAAAAAATCAGGTTCTGGACCAGCCCCTGCCCAGCCGCCCGCACCCCTGCGTTAGACGCACACCCAGCCTACCTGTAGCCACCCCCTGCGCCATGCCGTGCACCCACGTTGCCTTGCCCGCGCACCTACTGTTTTGCACTGTTGTGCACTGGTGCCTTGGCCATGTTATAGGCATGTCATGACCTACTTTTCAAGGCCATTTCTAGGCCATTTGGTTCCATGTTTGATACCACCTTTTGGAGTCCATTTTAGGCCACTTTTGGCCATTATACCAAGCTATGTTTGGCACTTTTTGGGATGCATTCTAACCATATTTTAAGGCCATGTTAGGCCATTTACTTGGACCATTTTAGGTAGAAGTTTTGACCCATTCTTGGTCTATGTCTTAGGGCATTTAAGGCCCATTTGGGCCATTATTCCAAGGCATGTTTAGAGACATTTTGGGGCTGTTTTGGAAGTCATTTTTGAACATGACTTAAACTATTTTGAACATTTATTAGGAGGGATGTTTAAGTGACATTAGGAGACTATTTTCGTTAAGTCATTTAGCAAGTCTTCATTTTTAATTTGGGGAAAACGTAGGGAAATGAATAAATAATCAATTAATCTATCTTATAACCTTTCATTTACCTTTCTTATTTTATTTCACTCATTCCCCGAGTTTGTGGAAATTCAAGGCGTGACACCTCCTTCCTTCAAGACTTCATCAAGTCTCAAGTACTAGGAGCCTCATCTGTAATATGATATCCCACGATGGGTCAACTCAACTACTGGTATGACACAATGGTAATGCAAGGAACAAAGTTAAGGCGTGGCATGTGCAAAGTGTACATTTATAATCCACATGCCTTCCAATTCATCAATATAATGCAATGAAAATATGCGTGACACACCTATGCCACACCCATGTCTCGTTTACGGATCGCTGTCGATGGACCCTGAGTACCAATACCCGTTCACAGATCGCTCCCATTGGATTCTAGGCACCAATGCACTGTCCAATTTTAGGTTTTTCACAACAAGATCTACACCCTCATAATGCATAGCACCAAGTGCTCAACCCACACTATGTTTTCAAGGAATCACACCATGCCAATATGCTTTGATTTCACCATGCAATAATGCAACATCAATGAAGCATTTTGTCAAATACATGGAGCATGCTTTAAATAATGCAATGTATTTAAAGCAACTATAACTTTTATATCACAAAACTTTATCTACATGAACGTAACATATAATCCAATCAATTTCACATATAAACACATTACATATTCATAACCTTAACAATTTTTCAAAGATCATAAAATACATAAAGTACCAACACATGGAATAAATCATAACTCTAAAACCACAAGAGTTTCTCTACATGAACATCAGGTACAATGCAATGAATCAAACATATAAACAAGTTACATGTTCATCACTTTGACAAATTCTCTAAGATTACAAAATACATAAAGCACCAACACCTTGAATAAATCATAGCTTTCCAACTACAAGATTTTGTCTACATGAACACAAGCTAGAATACAATGAATTATACATATAGTCATGGTTTATGTTTCTCAATTTACCAAATTCCCAAAGAATACAAAGAACACACAAGTACATAAGCAACCAACTCTAGGTTTTCAAAACAACTACATCCGAAGTGATTTTCTAACCGCAAATAAACATATAAATCATTCAATCAACTTATAAAACACTTCTAAACTTAACCCTATTTCTTACTTAGCAAGATATCATACCTAAAAGGGTTTTTCTCAACCCTAGGGTGTTGTGTTCGCTGTGCAGCCGAACCAATTGGTGAGAATGTAGCGCTTGACGTGGGAAACAACTTCTTAGAAGGAAGTCTTGTGAGAATCCAAGCCTGGAAGAGTGTTTTGGAAGCTTTAAAATTGGAAAACTTAGGTTTTCTCTTCATTTTTCCCCCATGCGCAGCTGCTGCTGCTTCCCTAGACCATTTCTATCATTTTTTACACTAAGTGTTGTATTTATAGTCAAGGGGCCAAGAGGGCAAAATGACCTTTTGCCCTTACTAAATTCGAGACCCCATTACACTACAACCGATCTTGAAATGCCTCAATTCGATATTTTACTTTAGCCAAAGTTGTTAAAATTATTTTAAATGAAAATTTTCAAAAAATGTTACTTTCGCCTGCGGCTGGGTTTAGCCGGTTCCACCCAGGCTACCTGAGATGCCCTTTTGGTCTTGTTTTTGAAACTGTCTTCGAATAGGCTCAAATTTTTATAGGAGGTCTATGTTAACATTCTAAGCATATTTTCCTACTATGGCATACTCAAAATATGCTTCTAAACATGGCTTTTGTCTAAATGTGCATGTGTAGTGACTTACTAACAAATAGTGCATAAATAGTGTCCTACTGGCAAAACGAAAAAATTTTCCTCATTTTTCAGGTCTCTACATCCTTCCTTCCTTAAATAAATTTTGTCCTAAAATTTAAAAATGTACCTTTATGAACAAATAACTTTGTACTCCCTAGTGGCTTCCTCGACTTCGTGGTCTCACGGACCATATCGGCCCTAAAGTCGCCATCTCCCCTACCTCTGTCTAACATATTAATGAACGACACGACCTACCATACAATGTCTCAAAAGGTGCCATCTCAATACTAGACTGATAGTTTCTATTGTAGGCAAACTCTACTAGAGCAAGGTGACCTTCCCAACTACCCTTGAAATTCATAACACATACTCTAAGCATATCCTCAAGTATCTGGATAGTACGCTCTGACTGACTATCAGTTTGAGAATGGAAAGTAGTACTACATAGTAGTTGAGTCCCTAAAGCTGTCTGAAAACTCTGCCAAAATGGTGCAGTGAAAGTGGATCTCGGTCTGAAACAAAGGAAACAGGAATCCCATGTAGTCGTACTATATCTCAGATATACAACCTACTGATAACATTAACTGAATCAGTTGCTCTAATCTGTAGGAAATGTGAAAACTTCATCAACCTATCAACAATAACCAAAATTGCATCGTTACCTCTAGGTGATCCCTTGGAAGACCCATCACAAAATCCATAGTCATAAACTCCCACTTCCACTTGGCCACTGGCAATGGCTGTAATAAACCTCCAGGTCTCTGGTGCTCAGCCTTAAGCTACTGGCACGTGAGACAACTCGACACGAATTGTACAACATCTCCCTTTATCCCCGTCCACTAATACTGGCGGCGTAAATCATGGTACATCTTAGTGCTCCCTAGGTGAATGCTAGACGTGAATGATGGAAATATCTAAGAACATCAACCCTAAGAGGCTCTGGAACAAAAACTATACCTATATACCTCAGGCTAAGGTCGGAATGAACTGTCCACCCCTCAAAGCCCTCAATACTAGAAACTCGTGCTCAAATCTGCTCTGCCTCTATGTCTTGTAACTGTACCTCAATAACTCTACTCAACAGTGTAGGCTCTGCACACATACTGAATAGTGTGGCACGTCCCCCAGACTTGACAAAGTCTAAGTCAAACTCACCAATATCTCCTATCATCTCCCACTCCCTAATGGTAATGCTAGTAATTGTGCTCCTTGGTTTCCTACTAAGTGCATCCGCTATGACATTGGCCCTCCCAAGATGGTACTGAAGGTCAAAGTCATAGTCCTCCATATACTCCATCCATTTCCTCTACCGAAGGTTCAAGTCTTTTTGCGTGAAAATGTATCCAAGGCTCTTGTGATCTAAGAACACCTCAAACCTCTCCCCATATAAGTCGAGTCGCCAACTTTTAAGTGCAAAGATGATGGCAGCTAGCTCCGAATCATGTGAAGGATAGTGATGCTCATGATTCTTTAACTAGCGAGAACCATAGGCTACCACCCTACCCTTCTGCATCAATACACAACCTAGTCTATCTCGTGAAGCATCACAATAAACGGTATAGCCAATACCTCCCTTAGGTATAATTAGGATAGGTGCTGAAGTCAACCTCCTCTTCAGCTCCTAAAATGACTACTCATAGTCATCTGTCCACTCAAATCTAATGCCCTTATGTGTCAGATGAGTCATCGGCGCTACAAGACGAGAAAATCCCTTTACAAAGTAACGGTAGTATCGGCCAATCCTAAGAAACTCCGAATCTCAAACACATTCTTCGGCCTCTCCCAACTCATAACAGAGTCAATCTTAGAAGGATCAATGGATACCCCACTACTTGACACAACATGGCCTAGAAACTACACCTCTTTAAGCCAAAACTCACACTTCAAAAACATAGCAATTAAACGATGCTCCCTCAAAATCTGTAACACAGTCCGTAAGTGAAAAGCATGCTCATCCTCAGAAGGTGAATAAATCAAAATGTCATCAAATACCATAACGAACTAATCTAAATAAGGACTGAAAATGCGATGCATCAAGTCCATGAATGCTGCTGGGGCATTCGTCACACCGAATGGCATAACCACGAACTCATAATGGCCATAACAAGTGTGAAAAGTTGTCTTCACCACATCCTCCTCCCGTACTCTCAACTGATGATACCCAGATCGAAGACCTATCTTCGATAAACATCTCGAACCTCTAAGCTGATCAAACAAGTCATCTATCCTTGGTAACGAGTACCTGTTCTTGATAGTAACCTGGTTCAGTCTCCTATAATCCACACACAAACGTAATGTCCCATCCTTCTTCTTCACAAATAATGCCGAAGCACCCCACGGAGAAGTACTAGGACGAATAAAACCCTTACCCTACAAATCAGTCAACTGCTCCTTCAGCTCTCTCAGCTTAGCTGTAGCCATACGGTAAGGTGGAATGGAAATAGGCACAATGCCTGGGATAAGCTTTATCGTGAACGCTATCTCTCGTCTCGGTGGTATACTAGTCAAGTTATCCGAAAAGACATCTGGAAACTCATCTATTACTGGCGAAAATACACTTTATGTAGCCTCATTCCCATCTACTATCAAACTAGCCAACAAGTAGCTATAACCTCCTCAATTCCTCGAGTCATGCAATGGTGGCACTAGAAAATCCCCACGATCCCCTGTGAAATAAAAGGTATCTCCCTCAGGAATACACATCGTCACTCTTCCCCTGTAGCAGTCTATACTCACCTGGGAAGTGTCACGATCCGAAACCTAACTTGTGCGGATCTCGTATCGCGACCACCACTCTTCACACCAGAGGCCTTAGGGCAAGGCTCACATAAGCAATAGTATCGGATGGCGGTGCGGTCTTGGTTTGCGGAAGCGTGAAAAACTTTTTTTTTCTTTTCTTTTCTTATTTAAAACTTTCGCACATCCGTCCGGTACTGCCGCTCTTCATAGCGGTACACATGATAATACATTTAGAGCATAAATAAAAGTTCTAAGGTTTTATACATATTACATATTCGAATGCCTCTAGGGTTTAAGTACATATTGTCCAAAGTCTATTACATCATAATCCATCCAACTACAGATTCTAACTACTTTCACAAGTCCATAATCCTATACAGCCATTAGTCATTATCCCAAAATAGAGCACGGCTCCCACTCAACGTCAGTACCTGAAAAGTGTTAGGGAATGGGGTGAGCTTCGAGAAGCCCAATGAGTAATTCCTACATTTGTCATGGGTTTTCAATTGGCAGTGGTTTCACACATGAGAGTTTATAAAATGCTCACTACCAATTGCTTATATACTTTGAACATAGAGCATATGCATTCTTCATAACAAATAGCTTTGAAACATTTAAAGTATTCAAGTTAAACATACATTTCTTCAAATAGAGTATATGCATTTCAAAACATATAAACATGCATAATAAAAATGGGGGTAAAAACCTGCTTCCATTTTCAAAAGCGTTGCTTCAAAACATATAAACATGCATAGGAAAATAGGGGTAAAACCTGCTTCCATTTTCAAAAGCGTTGCTTCAAAACATATAAACATGCATAGGAAAATAGGGGTAAAACCTGCTTCCATTTCCAAAAACATTTGTCGTCTTTTCTCTTTAATTAGGTGGAATCTGTTTCGAACCAGACTCCCATTTTATTGCAATGCTACGAGCTCATTTGCCTGGGGGATTAGATCCTGCTACCGGGCATTTCACATGACAGGTCAATTGAGTTCTGAAGAAACCCAAAATCCTGACTATGCAACATTTCACACGATAGGGCAATTGAGTTTTGAAGAAAGCCAAAATCCTGACTATGTGATTTTTTGCATTGTTATCTTGTAAAACATTTATCACATGGCTTCTTCAAATAGATACTTTTCATGAGTATTTAAAACATGACGTTCATGATTTCATGATAGGATCTTTAAATACTTGGAATAATCAAATTCAGAATATTTAAGGAAATTGGAATTTTACTCAAGCATGCTAAATGTTTCGAAGAAAGGAACTGTATATAAAAACATCTAATGAGCATGTCATAACAGAATATTTTAAACAGGAATTGTATAAAAACTGAATTTGATATTTAAAACATCATTCAAATCCGTGAAATTAAATCTCCACTTCAAAAACAAGGTTACTCACCTTATACATTTAGGTTGAAGCTACTGTTGTGCTTTCCCACTTCCTCAGTTCCTAAGAACAATTCATAATAGTCCATTAACTTCACATTCACATCAAACATCTCCTGTTGATGCTTCTTAACTTATGCTTATATCGTATTGAATCCTAACTTTAATCTTAGGCGTTATACTTTTAAGGTATACTCTTTCTGGTAGCTCCATTAATTTTAAGTTTAATTTACTTACTTCACTTGTTTACGTTTCGTGACGTTTCGTATTTTATTTCAAATATGTACCATACTATTTAGTTTGGTACCTCGGCAGTGTACTAATGTGTAGTCACCTGACTGATGCTATTCATCAAATTTTATGTCTCTTTATTTTAGACATTTTTTTTGGTCGAATAGACTCTACCATTGAGTCCGGAACGTCAAAAAAAGTAAATTTAGGCTTTTGCGGAACTCAGTTTGGGTTTGGTAGTAGTAGGGGTATTTTGGTCATTTTTGCATTTTTAAGGGTCTTTAATTTTTTGGGACCTCATCTCGTGACGTAGACCTCACCATTGGACTCAAGAGGTCCGAGATAGTAAGAATACACTAATAGCTTGTCCAATTTGGACACCGGGCATTTCGTGACTATTTAATTTAATTAAATTAAATTTATTAAGTATTACATATATATAATTTTGGTGCATATATGGTTGGTTGAAATGGGTGGCACGCTGGCTAGCGTGCCACCTCCCTTCTAAAAAGACCCTAGTTCGAGTCCCCATAGATGCAGATGCACCTTTTATTTTCTATTTTTATAAATATTTTATATATATATATATATATATATATATTTACGCCATATTCTGCCACACGCGCATGCGTGTCTCAGTGGAAAGGAACCTTGGTTTCTTACGATACGTTGGGCGTTCAAACCTCAGGAACTGCGGTTCCCCTTTTTTTCTTAATTTTTCGAAACCAAACGGCAGATAAGGGCATTAAACTCGCATAGGTTATTTAAACCATGTGTGGGATATTTACTTTGGGCCCAATACGCATAGCCAAACAAGGGAGATCAGGGTTTAAAAATCTTTAAACAAAACGACCGCATTTCATTTATGCGGTGTCAATATCGCACGCCCCCACGTGTCTGAGTCGACTCACTAGGTTTTCCAACACGAGTTGGCTCACTGTCTTCTTCCCCATTCGACCACCTACTGTTGCCCTAATACCCGAATTCCATTTCTTTCATTTTCGTGCGTTTTGGTTCACTCAACCTCCACTGTTTTTAACCTAATCCATTTTTTGGAACATTGTTTAAGAGGTTGTCATTTATTTTAGGCGTCAAACAAATCTTATTTGCTCGGTTAAAGGTTTGATAATCAAACCTGCATCTCGGTCGCACATGCTCATTTTTTAGCCAAACCACATGAGGTTTGTTCTGTTGTGATTTATTTTCCATAAGGTTTTATCTCCAATTTGCAAAAGTGGGTTTGACAGTGCGTTTGTGAGGTTGGGTTTTGAAACCCGTACCTACAATTCGACCTTTGAAGGTCATTTCTTTGGATTTTTGATCGCGCATTAGGGTTTATAGCATGCTTGTAGGGTCTAGCTAGGGTCTTGATAAGCCAAACATGGTTTGGTGGTGATGGATTCAAACCTGCTGTAAGCAAGGTCCTTCAATGGCTGCCTTGCTAGTTTTAATGTTTCAGGCTGTTTTGATGGCCAAGTTTCATGCTTTTCTTGGTTTAAATATTCTCTAAACATCATATATACATAAATCAAAGCTTAAATATTTCATATGAAGGTAAATTCTAGAGAGAAAATGTTGGGTTTGATGTTTTTCTCACCTTTTCCTTTAGTTTCTCTCCTATTTTCCCTTGCTTTCCACTTCTGAATATCCCCCGAACCCTCTCTCCCTCTCTCTATATAACTGAATGGTAGTATGGTATGTGTATACTAACATGTATATATTTGTATAGGTGCATAAATGATCATTGCCGTTTTTGATTTCTCCCTACCAACTAGGTTTCCTCTTACTTGTTGCAGCACTCTTAATAAGTGTTTTTCCATGTTCATTCTCACTGTTTGGGGTAGGCCATTTGGCCGTGTGTGAGTGTGTGTGTTTGTTTTTTTTTCTTTTGTATATATATATATATATATATATATATATATGTATATTACATATTTTCACATACTAACCCCCACTTGAGCACACATAGAATAACCACTCTTACACACACCAGTACGCTATTCTGCACACACTTTAGATATTCACACATATATACATTTAATTTTTCTATATTCATACACACATGCATGCATACTTGGCCACAAGGACACACACATAATACACCTTCAATGTGTGTATGTGTGTGTCATCATATTTAATTATAACTAACCAATATTTTCTTATATTAAATTAATTATTTTAAAAATTAATTATTCTCTTAAGTGTATAGTCTTTACACTCATTTTTCATAACTTTGTAATACGTGCAATATGACCCGATATTTTTGGGTCGGGGTATTAAACATATAATTACTACAAAATCAATAGAGACAGGTTGGTGATTGCAACAAAAGTGATGTACAGTTGTCCTGGGTTTCCAAGACTTTTACAAAAAGCCCTCGTGTTGGGGTTGAAACCGACCTCGCTACTTAAGGTCTCGATCACCAATTTAAAATCAACGGTTTAATTGTCCCTAATTCAGGTCGGGGTATTACATTCTTCCCCCCTTAAAAGAGTTTTGTCCTCAAAACTCGACTACTCATATAACTTAGCAGTGTTTACTCGTATCGTCTAAACTGCTAACGTAAACTTTTGAATTCTTTATGTTACTTTTCCGGTTCATGTCTTTCAGTGGTCTAAGGATTTCTTCGATCAAGTTGGATGAGGCAGCACTGTGTGTTTCTCAGTTACCTTGGTTACATGATAAGGCAGTCGTTCCTTACCGGTAACAAAGGTCCTAATAGCACCCTAGCAACTGTCAAAATCCTCCCTTTCTCTTTTATCTTTTTTCAATCGTCGTTATCCATGTTCATAAACTATGTTTACTTCTAATCTTCAGACTCTATTCCTCCTACTCTACCGCGGGTCCCATACCCTGCCTTTCTATCGCGTACTTCAAAACACTTACTTCATGTCGCTACAGGTCCCATACCCCGCCTTCCTATCACGTACTTCAGAACACCTACTTCGTGTTACTGCGGATCCCATACCCCGCCTTTATTTCATGTCATGTAATTCACATATCTATCTCATGTACTACGAGTCCCATACCCCGCCTTCATTTCGTATCACATATTTCACATATCTATTTCATGTACTGCAAGTCTCATACCCCGCCTTCATTTTGTAACACATACTTCACGTATCTACTTCGTATAACGCGAGTCCCATACCTCGCCTTCATATCGTATCGTATACTTCACCCATCTTAGGTAGCCGAAAAACCCTACTTAACTTATAGTTGTTTTCTAACTCTTCTAGTGTCACTAAGTTTGTTCAAGTTAACCTAGTGCTCTAATACCACTCTGCCATGACCCGAAACCCACCCTGTGCAGATCTCGTATCGCGACCGCCACCCTTCAGCCCGGAGGCCTTAGGGCAAGACTCACATAAGCAACAGTATCAGATGGCGGTACGGTCATGGTTTTGCGAAAGCTGAAAAACTTTTTTTTCCTTTTCTTTTCTTCTTTAAAACTTTCGCATATCCGTCCGGTACTGCCGCTCTTTATAGCGGTACACATGATAATACATTCAGAGCATAAATAAAAGTTCTAAGGTTTTATACATATTACATATTGGAATGCCTCTAGGGCTTAAATACATATTGTCCAAAGTCTATTACATCATAATCCATCCAACTACAGATTCTAACTACTTCCAAAAGTCCATAATCCTATACAGCCATTAGTCATTATCCCAAAATGGAGCACGGCTCCCACTCATCGTCAGTACCTGAAAAATGTTAAGGAATAGGGTGAGTTTCAAGAAGCCCAATGAGTAATTCCTGCATTTTTCATTAGTTTTCAATTGGCAGTGGTTTCACACATGAGAGTTTATAAAATACTCACTACCAATTGCTTGTATACTTTGAACATAGAGCATATGTATTGTTCATAACAAATAGCTTTGAAACATTTAAAGTATTCAAGCTAAACATACATTTCTTTAAATAGAGTATATGCATTTCAAAACATATAAACATACATAATAAAAATATGGGTAAAAACCTGCTTCCATTTCCAAAAGCATTACTTCAAAACATATAAACATGCATAGGAAAATGGGGGTAAAACCTGCTTCCATTTCCAAAAACATTTGTCATATTTTCTCTCTAATTAGGTGGAATCTATTTCGAACCAGACTCCCATTTTACCGCAATGCTACGATCTCATTTGCTTGAGGGATTAGATTCTGCTATCAGGCATTTCACATGACAGGTCAATTGAGTTCCGAAGAAACCCAAAATCCTGACTATGCAACATTTCCCATGACAAGGCAATTGAGTTTCGAAGAAACCCAAAATCCTAACTATGTGATTTTTTGCATTGTTATCTTCTAAAACATTTATCACATGGCTTCTTCAAATAGATATTATTCATGAGTATTTAAAACATGACGTTCATGATTTCATGATAGGATCTTCAAATACTTGGAATAATCAAATTCAGAATATTTAAGGCAATTGGCATTTTACTCAAGCATGCTAAATATTTCGAAGAAATGAACTGTATATAAAAACATTTAATGAGTATGTCATAACAGAATATTTTAAACAGGAATCGTATAAAAACTGAATTTGATATTTAAAACATCATTCAAGTTCGTGGAATTAAATCTCCACTTCAAATGCAAGGTTACTCACCTTATATGTTTAGGTTGAAGCTACTGTTGTGCTTTCCCACTTCCTCTATAGTTCCTAAGAACAATTCATAATAGTCCATTAACTTCACATTCACTTCAAAAATCACCTACTGATGCTTCTTAACTTATGCTTATATCGTATTGAATCCTAACTTTAATCTTAGGCGTTATACTTTTAAGGTATACTCTTCTGGTAGCTCCATTAATTTTAAGTTTAATTTACTTACTTCACATGTTTACGTGTCGTGACGTTTCGTATTTCATTTCAAATATGTACCATACTATTTAGTTTGGTACCTCGGCAGTGTACTAATGTATAGTCACCTAACTGATGCTATTCATCAAATTTTATGTCTCTTTATTTTAGACATTTCTTTTGGTCGAATAGACTCTACCATTGAGTCCGGAACGTCGAAGAAAGTCAATTTAGGCTTTCGCGGAACTCAGTTTGGGTTTGGTAGCAGTAGGGGTATTTTGGTCATTTTTGTATTTTTACGGGTCTTTAATTTTTTGGGACCTCATCTCGTGACGTAGACCTCACCATTGGACTCAAGAGGTCCGAGATAGTAAGAATACACTAATAGCTTGTCTAATTTGGACACCGGGCGTTTCGTGACTATTTAATTTAATTAAATTAAATTTATTAAGTATTACATATATATAATTTTGGTGCATATATGGTTGGTTGAAATGAGTGGCACGCTGGCCAGCGTGTCATCTCCCTTCTAAAAAGACCCTGGTTCGAGTCCCCATAGGTGCGGATGTACCTTTTATTTTCTGTTTTTATAAATATTATATATATATATATATATTTACGCCATATTCTGCCACACGCGCATGCGTGTCTCAGTGGAAAGGAACCTTGGTTTCTTACAATGCGTTGGGCGTTCGAACCTCAGGAACTGCGGTTCCCCTTTTTGTTTCTTAATTTTTTGAAACCAAACGGCGGATAAGGGCATTAAACTCGCATAGGTTATTTAAACCGTGTGTGGGATATTTAATTTGGGCCCAATACGCATAGCCAAACAGGGGAGATCAGGGTTTAAAAATCTTTAAACGAAACGACCGCGTTTCATTTATGCGGTGGCAATACCGCACGCCCCCACGTGTCTAAGTCAACTCACTGGGTTTTCCAACACGAGTTGGCTCGCTGTCTTCTTCCCCATTCGACCACCTATTGTTGCCCTAATACCCGAATTCCATTTCTTTCATTTTTGTGCCTTTTGGTTCACTCAACCTCCACTATTTTTAACCTAATCCATTTCTGGAACACTGTTTAAGAGGTTGTCATTCATTTTAAGCATCAAACAGATCTTATTTGCTCGGTTTAAGGTTTGATAATCAAACCTGCATCTCGGTCGCACATGCTCATTTTTTAGCCAAACCACATGAGGTTTGTTCTGTTGTGATTTATTTTTCATAAGGTTTTATCTCTCATTCGCAAAAGTGGGTTTGACAGTGCGTTTGTGAGGTTGGGTTTTGAAACCTGTACCTACAATTCAACCTTTGAAGGTCATTTCTTTAGATTTTTTATCGCGCATTAGGGTTTCTAGCATGCTTGTAGGGTCTAGCTAAGGTCTTGATAAGCCAAACATTGTTTGGTGGTGATGGATTCAGACCTGCTGTAAGCAAGGTCCTTCAATGGCTGCCTTGCTAGTTTTAATGTTTTAGGCTGTTTTGATGGCCAAGTTTCATGCTTTTCTTTGTTTAAATATTCTCTAAACATCATATATACATAAATCAAAGCTTAAACATTGCATATATTGGTAAATTCTAGAGAGAGAAAATGTTGGGTTTAATGTTTTTCTCACCTTTTTCTTCAGTTTCTCTCCTCTTTTCCCTTGCTTTCCACTTCTGAATATCCCCCGAACTCCCTCTTCCTCTCTCTGTATAACTGAATGGTAGTGTGGTGTGTGTATACTAACATGTATATATTTGTATAGGTGCATAAATGATCATTGCCATTTCTAATTTCTCCCCACCAACTAGGTTTCCTCTTGCTTGTTGCAGCACTCTTAATAAGTGCTTTTCCATGTTCATTCTCACTGTTTGGGGCAGGCCATTTGGCCATGTGTGAGTGTGTGTATGTGTTTATTTTTTTCTTTTGTGTATATATATATATATATAGATATATATATATATATATATTACATATTTTCACATACTAACCCCCACTTGAGCACACACACAGTAACCACTCTTACACACACTAGTACACTATTTTGCACACACTTTATATATTTACACATATATACATTTAATTTTCTTATATTCAGACACACATGTATACATATTTGGCCACATGTACACACACACAATACACCTTCAATGTGTGTATGTGTGTCATCATATTTAATTATAACTAACCAATATTTTCTTATATTAAATTAATTATTTTAAAAATTAATTATTCTCTTAAGTGTATAGTCTTTACACTAAGTTTTCATAACCTCGTAATATGTGCCATGTGACCTGATATTTTTGGGTTGGAGTATTAAACATATAATTACTACGGAATCAATAGAGACAGGTTGGTGATTGCAACAAAAGTGATGTATAGTCCTGGGTTTTCAGGACTTTTACAAAAGGCCCTCGTGTTGAGGTTGAAAGCGACCTCACTACTTAAGGTTTCGATCACCAATTTAAAATCAACGGTTTAATGATCCCTAATTCAGGTCGGGTTATTACAGGAAGTACATTCTGTATGTTAAACAACATGATCATTTATTTATTTATTTATTATTATTATTATTATTATTATTATTATTATTATTATTATCATTATCTAATTTTTATTTCACCGAGTTCTAACACAATCTTTCGTGAAAAAAAAATTATTCATTTAAGCAATACAATATATACACATACTCAAGCTACGTTAGTGTCCAACTAGCCTACCAATACTCAACCCTGAGTAAATGCTATCCAAAAATAATACATCTCTCCACAAGAGAGTTTAACACAAGAATATCCCTACAATCTTAGGTACAATTACTCTAAGTATCCACTGTCCAGTCACTTGTAACTTCCAAGTAAGATGCATTCATTACACAAGAGTTAAGCAGCGAAAATTAAATAAGAGAATGCATGCTAACTTGGCAGAGCAACTAAATTTGATCATAGTTGGTTTATATAAAGTCTAACAACAAAAATTACGTCATCGTTTATACGGTTATATAAAATATCCAAAAATGAGGTAGGTTACAAAAATGAAATGGCTTCATAAAGTCCTTTGAAAAACTTTTGAGAATCTTAATCCTTTAGTCCTTTCCACTGGAATCTTCACCTGAAAAATGTTAGGATAATAGAGTGAGCTTTAAAAAGCCCAGTAAGTAACATAGGTTCACTGCCATGTGTTTCAAAACCAGTTCTTGTATATAAAGCACATAGATAGTTTAATCATTTTAAAAGTAACAATTCCGAATAAAATGCATGCTTAAACGCAGTTCAAGTAGAAAAAAACAGAATAGAAAAGAACATAATAGAATTGAGCGGAACAAAACAGAATGCCAATAGATCAATCAAAAGTATCAGCATATCATTAAGTACGTTTGAGCCTTTCCCAACTGCCTGTAAGCAAACACTTGTGGGGCCTTTACCCTCTAGGTTTTTCCCTGGCCTACTCATGCCATATCGCTTAATTCCTGAATAGGGCCTAATAATCAGAACATAATAGAATAGAACATAACAGAATCAAAACAAAACAAAAGAGGATGTAGAGACTTGAAAAAAAAAATAATAATAATAATAAAATAAAATATAGGGAATATAAAATGGGACCCGAACGATATCCAATATTGGTAAATAAATAATTAAATTGAGCCCCGACTTTATATCAAATTACTAGCATTTTATAATATTTTGTGGCATAAAATATTTATAAAATATTTAATATGGTAAGTTAAAAAAAAAAAAAGGGAGATATATCAGGTGGGTGTCAGCAGCCTTGGGAGTGGCGTATAATGTGTGGTGTGTGTTTGAGTGTAGAGAGAAATAAAGAAGGAAACCGAGAGAGAGAGATGGGAAAAAAAAAAACAGGGGAAGTCGCGTGAGAACAGGGGAAGAAAAGAAAAGAGAGAAAGAGAAAAAGAGAAAGGGGAAAAAGAGAGAGGGAAGAAGAGAGGAGAAGAGGGGTGACGGTCGGCAAAGAGAAGAACGTGATGGGCTCGACATGAAGGTGGGATCTCGGGTTCAGTGCTTGGTCGCTGAGTTGGATTTCGAAGCTGGAGGAAACGGAAGAAAGCAAAGAAAAGAAAAGGGAGTCAGTGCTTTGCCCAAGAAGCCGTAGAAGCTGCTAAAAGGATCAAGATATATATATATATATATATTGGGTGTATTTGCATGCAGGCAATTGGGAGCGGAGATTTGGAGAAGTTTGCAGAGTATATATGTAATATACGTGTGATTGTGTAGCGTTGGTGCAGAGAGACAGAAAACAGAGGAAAAGAGGAGTTTGATTCAGGTGTAAAGGGGCTTTTGGTGATTTTAATGAGGTGTTGCAGGTGCCGTTTCATGTTGTTTGGGCCATTGGAAGAGAGGGCTATGTGTGTAACGATGTGTGTCTGTAGTGGCGTAAGGAAGTGCAACAGAGGGGATTCTGATATGGCTTGGGACTGTGCGTGGGTGTTGCAGTTTTTGTGAGATGGCTGCTTCAATTAGTTCAGGCGTTGGGTTTTGTGGGATGGTTCATGTGTGTATAAATATATACGTGTGTGCGTGTTGGAGTAGCAGTGTAGCAGGTGGTCTGTATGTATATGTGGGTGTTTGTGAAGCGTTAGAGCAAAAGGGGAAATTGAAGCAGGGAGGCCAGTCCAGGCAAGGGAACATCTTAAGAGGGTTATGACTAACATGAAGGAATTAGTCAAGAGTTGGGGGTGATCCTAGAATCTGGTTCAGAAGTGGTGATGTTGCTTCCCCAAACTTGTTTGTTAAACTTTATTCAGAGTAGTTTGTTGGAGGCAGTTGTGGCAAGAAGAATGGGCAGTGGTTTTACGAGAACATGGGAACCATCGGCAGTCTCTAAGACTGTCTTTGAAGAATATTTTTGGCAAGAATGGTATCTTAACATCATGGACAGCAGAACCAGCAGCTAGGCAGTATAAAGAAGATCTGGGAAGGGCTCTGTTTCTATATGTTGGTTCACATCCTTCTCAGTTGGAACCTGCATGGGAAGATATGAAGTTGTGCAAAACAGTTGCTGTTATGATGAGAGGTGGCCTATTTGGTTTGGATGAAGCTATTAGGTGTTGCCATGATTGTTTATATGCATTGTTAACTGCTACTGTTGCTAGAATTTGACATGGAGACATCCAGCCTAAGAATGATATTTGTGTGAAATCTGGTGCGAGGCAGCCTTATTTTGTCCTTGTTGGCTGGAGGCATGTCATTTTAATGTGCTCAGCCTCAAATGGAGAGGGAGCTTGATCTAGTTGCTGTATTTTTTTCTGGTGGGGATTTTCCTGATTGGGATTTTATTGAGGGACTTTTGCAATGGAGAGAAACCTCTTGGTCAAAGAAGTTGATTCAACAGAAGCTTGGGGACATCTTTGTTGTTCTGAAGGCATTTGCTGATTATGTTGAAAGTCTATGTGGGACACCATATCCTATGGATTATGGTATTTGGCTAAGAAGGTTAAGAAGACTCTGTACAGTAATCTGATGAGAGGAAGGGAAAGTTCTTCAATATCTGATGGATGGGATGATAAAAGGACAAAATCTGTTAGGATCATCATCTGCTTGAGGGAAAAACGCTGAAGAAGCTGATGAAACTGGATTTAAAATGGTTGGCCAACTCGATCAACCTGCCGGTGTGTTTTCTTCAATTTTCGAACCGTGGATTAAAGATTAATCTGGTTGATTTGGATTGCATAATGGACACAGCTTCATGGGGTTGAGATAACCCGATCAGGTATAGTACTTTACTAAGTAAGGAATAGAATTAAATTAGGATTGATGTGCATCTTGATTGAATGATTTCTTGTGCTTATCTGCTGATAGAAGATCACATAGGAATTATTGCTTCTTTGAGTTGATTGTTTAATTGCTTCCGTGTTCTTTATGATTATTTGAGAGTTGTGATTTACTTCTTGAATTGTCATCATATGTGATTTCTGTTTTAGAAGGTTTATTGATATTGTGACACGTGGATTTGCGTAAGTGTTGAGATTGATTGAGTATGACACGTAGCATTGTGGATGAAGTCTTGTGATTTGATCTTCATTGTGATGAATTATTTAAAGTATGTTGCATATGCTTATGAAAGTGACGTTTCATTTGGACTGTATTATTGCATGATGAAAGCATGGCATCTTGGCATTGCATGATTCCTTGAAAGCATAGTGTGGGTCAGCACGAGGTGCTGGTGCATTATGAGGGTGCAGATCCTGTGGTGAAAAACCCAAAATTGGCCATTAGGTACTCGCAGGCCTACGGGGTCCGGACCGTAAAGCGAGACATATATTGGTACTTGCATGCCAACGGGGAAGAACCGTGAAGCAAGACATGGGTGTGACATTGAGATGTATGGGTGTGTCATGCATATTACTTGTGCATTGTGTTGATGAATTTGTGAACGTGATATAGGGTTTTATACAGATGTGTAGTTTGTATATTGCCATTATATTGTATGAATGATTAGGGAGACATGTAGATATACATGTACACTTGCACAAACCACGACTTAATTTTATTCCTTGCATTAGTATTGTACCATACCAGCATGTTGGCGCTGACCCATTTGTGGGAACCATATTTCAGATGATATTCCCGACACTTGAGGCTTGAGGAAGTTTAGCTGAGTGGAGGAGACTTGACTGTAGATGGATATTTGGCCTGAGAGGCGTGTTTTGTGATGTACGGGCTTAAGCCCAATGACATATGTTGTATCATGGTTGTATATTTTGGATTGTATAATTAGGCGATGTATGTTTAACTTTGATAAGGTTGTGACCATTGAGTGAGGATGGATTGTGATGTATTTATATTTATATGATGTTATATGATGCATTGTGATTATCAGGGGGAAAAAGGTTCGAAAAACAAAGGAGGTTTTGCTGGAATTTTTTTAAACCAGGAATGCATGTGTATTGACAGAGATATATGGATGTAGCGTTTTGTTAGTGGAATAGGCTTGTATCCATATTAGTTATATTAGTTAATCTTAGTTTATTTGTTTATTTATTTCTTTATATTTATTTCTTTTCTTCTTTTGTTTCCTTCAGTTGCGTCCCCGGGTTCGGTCGGGAATTCGGGGCGTGACAGAGCAAGACAGAACGGAATCAAGCCAAGTGTCACGACCCGAAATCCACCCTGTGCGGATCTCGTATCGCGACCGCCACCCTTCGGCCGAGGCTTTAGCGCAAGGCTCACATAAGCAACAGTATCGGACAGTGGTGCGGCTTGTAGTTGCGGAAGCGTGAAAACTTTTTCTTTTTTTTTTCTTATTTCAAATCCTTCGCACCTCTGCCCAATACTGTCACTCTTCATAAAGGTACATATGAATATACATTCAGAGTGTAAATAAAATTCTAAAGTTTTATACACAATACATATTTATTTGTCCTTCAAAACTTAATTACATAACGTTTACATATTGTCTATAACCAAAAAACGACTAACTATTAGTCTTGGTGCTTCCCAAAATTTGCTAATCTTGCAATGAACTTCCTACGCCCTTCCACAAAATGAGCATAGATTAAACACTTCCTTCATCAAAATCAGAACTTGCTTCCTATCACCTGAAAGGGGGACGGATAAAATCCGGGTAAGCTAATTTAAGCTTGTGAGTAATTTCTGTATTTGTCATGGGGTTTCAATTGGCAGTGGTTTAGCACATGAGAGTTTACAAAATACTCACTACCAATTGCTCGTGCATTTAGAACACAGAATATATGCATTCTTAAAACAGATAGGTTTGAAACATTAAAAGTATTCAAGCTAAACATGTACTGCTTCAAATAAAACACATGAACTTCAAAACACGTAGAAATGCATAGAAAAATTAGGGTAAAAACCAGCTTTCATTTTTCACATGTATCATCTTATCACTTTTATTAGTAGAATCCGTTTCAAACTGTACTCCTGTCTTACTACAATGGAGATATCTCATGCATGGGGGATTAGATCCTACTACCTGGCATTTTACGTGTCATAGTTGAATTTCGAAGAAACCCAACGTCATTTTTCCTATCATAGTTGAATTTCGAAGAAACTCAACGTCACATGTGGTGCTTATGCACATTTATCTTGCTTTATCTGTGGCAACAGGAGGTATAAAACACTTACAAAAAGATGCTATTTAAAAGCATTAAAACATGGCCTCCTTGTAGTTGCATTTAAAACATATGACATATAACTTCTTCAATAAACTTCAAATACTTGGAATAATCAAATTCAAGATATTTAAAGAAACTGGTATTTACTTTGACATGCTAAATATTTCTGAAGAAAACTGGAAAAGACTGTAAATAAAACATTTACTGAGCATGTCACAATAGAATTTATAAGAGCAAAATAATTTTAAAACAGGAATCATGTAACACTGAATTTGATATTCAAGGCTTCATATATTTTGAACTTAAAACTTCTTCAAATTCATGGAGTTAAATCTCCACTTCAAATGTAGGGTTACTCACCTTATACGTTTAGGTTGAAGCTACTGTTTTGCTTTCCCACTTCTTCTGTACTTCCTAAGAACAATTCATAAATATTCTCATTAACTTCATAGTCACTACAATACCACCTATTGGTGATCTTAACTTATGCTTAGATTGTAATTAAATTCTGATTTCTATCTTCGGCGTATACTTTTTATATATACGCTTCTGGTAGCTTCATTAAATCATAAGGTTTGATTTTATTACTTTACATACTTACGTGTCATATTTTTCCGTGCTTCATTTCATAATATGGACCTCACCATTGAGTCTGGATCATCGAAGAAAGTCAATTTAGACTTTTTCGGCTTTTAATTTGGCTTCAGGCACGTTAGGGGTAATTTGAAAATTTACACTTTAACGTGTCTTATTTTTTGGAGTCTCGTCTCGTGAAACGGACACCGCCATTGGGTTTAGAATGTCCAAAATAGTAAAAAAAAATACTATTTGTTTATTTTATTTGGACTTCGTTCGACTTATCTTAGAACTTGGGATAATTTCATAATTTTGTTTAAAAAATAAAATTATGTTTAAAATCTGCCTAACTCGTAGTGCTTATTTAAAATAACATTACCTCCATATTACGCTTATCTCCATTTCGAATTCCATTCATGTGAACTCAGGAAAATCTCTTTTTTCAGTGAAACGTTTTTGGTGATCACATTGAGACTGTACACTTTCACTCCAATTGCCAACCTTGGAGAACGTTGGAGAATTTGAAGTCAAGTGTCACAAGCCCCAACCATGTGTCTTGCTCCACCTTCAACTGGGTAGCTTTTTAATGTCAGAATCAATGAATTATCAAATTGAGAACCAATTAACAGGCCTTAGCATTTGTATTCATCCCTTCTATTTACATATGCAGGTCAAAGAGCTTTTCACACTTAGCTGCCAAGACCTCATTAAAGTCAACATAAACATGACCAATATCATCAAAATTAAAACACGATAAAGTTGGTCAACCATCACTAATCCTTTGGAATTCAATCCACTCACTGATTCTCATATCTCCATAGCAATCCAAATATCTCCCACCTCTAATTTGTTTGTAACAGGTTTAATTGACTCCTTGCGGACTCCAACTTCCACATACCCGACTTCACTGCTCAGCTCCAAATCATTGCCCCCATGTCTAATTCCAACAGCAGTAGCAACCCCTGTTGTCAATTGAAAACGACAATTGGAAGCGGCAGAAAACAGAGGAACCCCACAACCTGCTTGTGAATTGAGCCAAACATCACCCAATAAACAGAGATATAATAGTATCAATACTTCAGCTCCCATTGACTGAAACAACTGTATTGCAAAACCACAAACAATCAAACGGACCGACTCAGCCATAGAGGTGCCAGCCTCGAAATCCAACTTAGCGACCATCAGCTGCCCCTGAACTGTGACACTCCCCCGTTCTGGTAAGACCATTGCCAATTTCTTCAATTATCTCCCAAAATCCTCAATTTGATTCTTAATTTTTCCTATCCATAACCTCTAACTGTACAAGAAACCCAATACCCAAAGTGACTGAAACTATCCATATCGTACCTACCGAACTGTCTCGCCATTCCGATCAATGTCCTCCATCCTGTATTTTCAAGGAGAACAGGGTAGAGGAGGCGGCGATGGAGGAGAGTCTCGGCGAGAGGAAAGGCATGCGCCCGAGGGTGCGCCGCTGTCTTCATCACAAAGCAGCTTCGATTCAAGAAGAACCAACCACTGTTACACTCTACTTCTATCAATTTTGTGACTTGGGTCGAATCGATGTCTAACAGTGTGAACAGGCGGCGGAGACGAGACGACTACTGCTGCGCCATAAACTCGTAAATAACAGTAGTAGTTGAGGGACCATCTCTCTCTCGCTCTGTCTTTTTCTCTCTTCGGTTTCTCATTCACTCTCTTTCGAATTTTTCTGAGCAAACCCCATTTCTGTCTCTATTCCTGTTGCCCTCACCCAAAGATATGCCCAAGTCCCTCTACCGTATCACCTAACACACACATGTAACATACACCGCCTCTACTGCACCACCTCACACACACGTAACATACACACAGCACACGTGGAGACGAGGCCCCTTTTTATGCTAATTTGCTGCTTTTTCCTAAGAAGCTTCCTGATTGCTTATTATATGTATCATATAATATGGTTACTCAGCCCCCTGGTTACTCTACCCCCTGATTCAACTCCTTTAGCTGATGGTGTTTTGCTTCTTCAGCAGCTTCCTCGAAGCTTCGTTTATATGGTCTGCTAGCTTCCATTGGAAGCTTCTAATTTTATACTTATAATATTATATATATGCATACATATTTATATAATTCCTATTAGTTATATATGTTTACATTTGGCTGCTCTAAATTTCTTTCCAGTAGTTCCTTTGAAGCTTTAATATTTACCATATATATATATATTTATCCATTTTTATCTATACACACACACATATATATATATATATATATAATATGTGCAATTATTTAATATATCTGCATTATTTCTTCAGTGACCGTATTAATATTTTATTACATAATTTCTTCATTTATAGTATGTCGGTAGTATATCGATAAAATTGGCTTAAAGCCAATTTCATATCTCATATTGTATTTATTTTCGTAATTAATGATTCGTATCGATTCTATTTATTTATTCCGACATTCGGTTAACCGAGTTGTCAATTTTTCGAGCATACACTATCTTTGATGTTTTTGAATTAATCTCATATTATTCTTTACGTCGTTTCTAATTAATAATTAGTTCGTAATTATTGAACTAATTATTAATTAATCGGGTCGGGGTGTTACACCAAGTGTTATGCAATACAAAGTATATGCATTTAAATAGTATATTATATGAAAATGCTATGATAGTTAAAATGTCACCAAGTTAGGAGTCCCAAGTTACTCACAGTTCATTGGAAATAGCTTAATATTTTCGCTTGTGGCTTAGAATAACTTCGGGAGTCCTATTGCAATGATTAGATACACAGTAGTTATCAAATAATAGTGTATTTCGCCTATATCACTAGTTTAGGGGTTAAATCTAAGAAAATTGATTCCACCGCTGAATTCAAAATGTTGAAATACATTAAGATAGCATTTTCTGGATTTCAATTTGGACTTCATTTGTATTATTTAGGGTCCAAGGGTAAAATGGTCATTTTACCTATGTTATAAAATAATTTAATTAATTAATTAATTATTAAATAATTTTTTAGGATTTATTTGAATTAAATTCTCAAAACATGGGCCATAACAGAATTAGTCAAAGATTTGGGCCAAAACATAAATTAAAAAAGTTGTGGTTTTATTTTAATTTAAAACCATTGATCCAATGGGTTCATGGGTTCTAACCCTTGACCGGCCCAAGTGGCCTCTGAACCAGCTGGTTCAGGCCACTCCAGTGAACCGGAACAACATTCCCCAAATATCCTCCTTATCTACAGTCTGGTTAATCTTGATTCCAATTTCTGATTTATTAGCCTTGTAACCAAACAGTCTGATTTCAAAATTAAAACCAAACTTATACGCCCCAAAATGACACAGTTTAACTTACCAATTTTACGTTTGGTCGGGTCCCGACCCAACCTGGAATTTGACCCCATCACTCAAACAGACCCGTTTCTTCACCTACTTTTTCGGTCGTCTTTTTCAACGTTGGTCACCACCGACCGTCAACTTCTCTCTTCATATTCTTCATATTTTTACATCCAATTTTAGCATATTTTATATCAAGTCGACCCTAGTTTTACCTACGATTCATTTGGGACTTTTTTAAGCTTCAAACAATATAATTTCCAACACCCACTTCAATTTTCTGGCCATGAACCATTTCTGTATTTTGGCCATAAAATGGTCATTTCTTGACCATTTTCCTTGATTCAAGGTGTTCTAGAATCCTTAGAACACCCTCTATAATTTATCGTTCATAAAACCAAGTTTGGTTTCCTTACAATAACTAGGCCATTTTTGGTCAATTTTTCATGGTTTCAATTCCATTATTTTCATTTTTCATTGTGGTTTGATTTATCAAGGTAGAGGACCATTTGGTGAGGTTCGATCACAGACCCAATTTGGGTCGTGAACCAAGGGTGATTTTCCTATGAATTTTCATAGCTTTTTCCCTACCAATTTAGACATTTATGGCCTTTATAAATAAAAACATATTAGATTCATATTAAACAGGTTCAGTTTGGGCACTAACCTACCTTAGGTGATTTTTCCCCTCTGTTACAGTAGCTTCCTCATGCATGACCCTCTTTTTTTTTGTCTAGAATTGGTTGCTACAGCTTACATATATATTTTACTTGAAGGGCTGTATGAATATATATATATATATATATCATGTAGTCTAATCTAGAAGTTTCTAGATGTGTTGCCTTATATATATATATATATATATATATATATCATCCACCAACCTTCTAGCTGTTTCCTTTCCAACACATATATACAATACACATTATGTAATGTATACATAAGGTGCAAGGTTCAAGTCTTGGCTAACCTCTTTTGGCCTCATTTCACTTATTTTCTCTTTTTTATCATGCAATAAGTTTTCTTTGTTATTTATTTATTAATTTTGTTTGCTAGCTAAAATTATTTTTGTTGCTAGTACTAGTCTTCTTGATTTTGTCATCGCATCATAATTTGTGTCATTTATTGACATTTTAGGAAGTATTGTTTCCTAACACTTAACACTGCGTAATTATACGCTACTACTACCGGCATCTTTAAGTTGACACTAACTACTTATTAATTAGGTCTGGGGTGTTACATCTACCAAACATGATCCATATTGAATATGAAATTCAGTAAAAAGAAATCATGTTTTTTAATAGAAAATTTAGTTCTATGGACAAAATTTTAAGTTTTTTGTAAGAAAACAAATCGTGTTAGTTAGTATTTTTGGATTGTCTTTGAACTAAAACTACAATAAACTCCCAACGAATTAGCATAAAAATCTTATATCACTAGAAATCTCTTTTAGTCTACTTTCTAACACAAAAAAAAAAAAAAAAAATTGGAGCCCAGTTTCAATTTTTCTAGAGTAAGATATGATCATTTTACTACAACATGTTTAGGCTATCACTCAATATAGAATTTTTGGCTTGTTTTCAAATTAAAACTAAAACATTCTCCTAATAAATTAGCATGCAAATCTTATATCATTTGAGAGCTCTATGAGTCTACTTTCCAACAAAATAGAAACGAAGCTCATTTTAGATTTTTTCTAGAGCAAGATATGACCTTTTTACAATAGCATATTCAAGTTGTCACTCAGTAGAGAATTTTTTTAAATAATATTTTTATGTTGTTTTCAAATTAAAACAACAATCTACTCTAAATGAATTAGCATGCAAATCTTATAAATAGAAATCTTTACAAGTCTACTTTCCAACAAAAAGAAAAGTGAGACTCGGTTCTGATTTTTCTGGAGCAAGATATGACCATTTTATCACAGCATGTTCAAACTGTCACTTAACAGAGAATTTTTGTTAAATAGTATTTTTGGGTTGTTATTAAAATAAAACTACAATTTTCTCCCAATGAAATATAATGCAAATCTTATATCGTTGGAAAGTTCTATGAGTCTATTTAAAAAAAAAAATAAAACGGAGATCAATTTTGATTTTTATAGATCATGATATGATTATTTTACCACAGTATGTTCAACCTTTCACTCAACAGAGAATTTTTGTTAAATAATATTTTTGCGTTGTTTTCAAATTAAAACTACAATATGCTCCCAATGAATTAGCATGAAAATATTATATCATTAGAAATCTCTATGAGTCTACTTTCCAAAAAAAAATATGGAGCTTTGTTTTAATTTTTGTAGAGCAATACATGATTATTTTATCACAACATGTTCAAACTGTTATTCAACAAAATATTTTGGTTCAATAAAATATTTGGGTTGTATTCAAATTCAACCTGCAATCTGCTCCTTATAATTAGAATTCAAATCTTCTATCACTAGAAAACTCTATGAGTCTACTTTTCGACAAAAAACAACGATGCTCAGTTTCATTTTTGTAGAGCAAGATATGACTATTTTTTTACCATAACATGTTTAAGATGTCACTCAATAGATAATTTTTGTTAAATAACATTTTTAGGTTATTTTCAAATTAAAATTGCAATATGCTTCAGTTGAACTAGCATGCAAATTTTATAATAGCAGATAGCTCTATAAGTCTACTTTTTAAGAAAAAAGTAAAGCTTAGTTTGATTTTTCTAGAGCAAGATATGGTCATTTTACCATAGCATGTTCAAGTTGTCTCTCAACAGAGAATTTTTGTTAAATAATATTTGTAAGTTGTTTTCAAATTAAACCTTTAACCTTCTCGCGATGAATTAGCATGAAAATATTATATCACTAAAAATCGCTATGAGTCTACTTTCCAACATAAAAAATGGAGCTCAGTTTCAATTTTTCTAGAGAAAGATATGACTATATTACCACAGCATGTTCAAGTTGTCACTTAACAGAGAATTTTTGTTAGTGAATATTTTGGAGGTGTCTTAAAATTAAAACTGAAATCTACTCCAAATGAATTAGCCTGCAATTATTATATCACTAGAAAGTTCTATTAGTCTAATTTTTAACCAAACAAATAGAGCTCAGTTTAGATTTTTGTAAAGTAAGATTTGACTATTTTACCACATCTTGTTCAAGCTGTCACTCAACAGAGAATTTTTGTTAAATAATATTGTTGGGTTGTTTTCAAATTAAAATTGAAATTTGTTCCCAATGAATTATCATGTGAATCTTAATTTATGGCATCATGTTCAAGTTGTCGCTTAACCGAGAATTTTTGTTAAATACTATTTTTGGGTTGTTTTCAAATTTAAAGTGCAATCTGCTCCCAATGAATTAATAGGTAAATCTTATATCACTAGAAAGTTCTATGAGTTTTTTCTAAAAAAAAAAATAGAGCTCAGTTTCAATTTTTCTAAAGCAAGATATAGCTATTTTACCATAGCAAGTTCAAGCTATCACTCAAAGAAGATTTGTTGTTAAACAGTAATTTTAGGTTGTTTTCAAATTCAAACTGCGTTATGTTACCAATGAATTACCATGTAAATATTTTGTCATTAGAAAGATTTTTGAGTCTACTTTCCAACAAAAACAAACGAAGCTCCATTTCGATTTCTATAGAACAAGATATGACTATTTTACCATAGCATGTTCAAGTTGTCAATCAATAAAAAATTTTTGTTAAGAAATACCTTTGGAATTTTTTTCAAATTAGAACTGTAATTTGTTCCTAATGAATTAGCATGCAAATCTTATATCATTAGATAGCTCTGTGAGTTTACTTTCCAACAAAAAAAAAAAAAAAACAACAGAGCTTAGTTTGGATTTTTCTAAAGCATGATATGGTCATTTTCCCACAGCATGTTCAAGCTATCACTCAACAGAGAATTTTTGTTTTATAGTATTTGTGGGTTGTTTCAAATTAAAACTGGAATTTATTCCCAATGACTTAGTATGCATATCTTATATCACTAAAAATCTCTATGAGTCTACTTTCCAAAAAAAAAAAAAAGGAGCTTTGTTTTGATTTCTCAAGACTAAGATATATGACCATATTACCATAGCATGTTCAAGCTGTCACTCAACAGAGAATTTTTGTTAGTTAATATTTTTCGGTTGTCTTCAAATTAAAGCTACAATTTGCTTTAAATGAATCAGCCTGCAATTATTATATCACTAAAAAGGTCTATGAGTCTAATTTTAAAAAAAATATTGAGATCAATTTTGAATTTTGTAAAGTAAGATATGACTATTTTACCACATCCTGTTCAAGCTGTCGCTTAACGGAAATTTTTTGTTAAATAATATTTTTGGGTTGTTTTCAAATTAAAACTACAACTTGTTCCCAATGAATTAACAAGCGAATCTTATCTCACTAGAAAGTTCTATGAGTCTACTTTCTAACCAAAAAAAACAAACTGAGCTCAGTTTTGATTTTTCTAGAGCAAGATGTGGTTAATTTACCACAGTATGTTCAATCTGTCACCTAACCGAGAATTTTAATTAAATAGTATTTTTGGGTCGTTTTCAAACTAATACTTCAATCTGCTTCCAATGAATTAGTAGGCAAACCCTAGATCACTAGAAAGGTGTATGAGTATAATTTCAAAAAAAAACCGAGCTCAGTTTCGATTGTTTCTAAAGCAAGATATAGCTATTTTACCACAACAAGTTCAAGTTGTCACTCAACACAGTTTTTTTGTTAAATAGTAATTTTGGGTTGTTTTTAAATTAAAACTGCGGTCTGCTTCCAATGAATTAGAATATATATATATATATATGATATACCATAAAAGGACAGGCCAATCAACACTTGACACGTATGACCACAGTCCGATTTATGTTCAGCTAGCATGATTCTCGCTCAGCCAATGATATCCAGAACTGATCACAGGGTCCAGACCATAGCTTCAGATCTCGTCACCGCCTTAGCGGATTCCGAGCAGAGAATAAGGAAGCAGTCTCCAATACGGAAACTACCATTTATGATTATCTCCATCTACGACTCAATGCCCACAAGGTAACTGCAATCTCCGATGATCATATCCCTATATTCATGGCGTTAAATCCTAATCAACTTAGGAAAGCTTCGGCCTATATATTAAACCCTAGAGGTACGCTTTTATTTTCATGCTCATTCTTTGGCTTTCAATACAGTCTTTCAATTCTCTTACTTACTTAAGCATCGGAGCGGCTACCGCCGGAGCCAATCCGGTGGTCCTCTGATCATCTTTCTGAGTGTTCTACAGGTCACGGAGCCCTCACGTGTTGCGAGTCAAAAAGTGCAGCATCAGTTTGGCGCCGTCTGTGGGAAACGACTAATCTCTACGTGCTTTATTCGTAAACGCATCTTTTTCCCCACCGGAAAACCATGGCACCAAATCTCCGACCCCGACAGAATACTCAGAGTTCGCAAAACGCTCAGCGTCAGCCGCCTGCTCCACGCACAAGAGGACCAGCGGCCAACCCTATACGACAAGAGATCGAAGCAATAAAACGACACAATGACCTGGTGCAGGAGCAGTTGCTAGCCATTACTCGAACGCTGGCAACGCTCACGCAGAACCAAGCGGCGGCTTCTCCTAGCCCGCCGGTCAACTTCGTTGCAGGAACGCAACCCCCGGTTGCCACGGGGAATGAAGAACTTCGTGGGCAGGCCCCCACTAACCAGCTTGAGCACCCTTCAGGCGTTGCTCACGCTGGCCGAGATCCACAGCCATCAACAGTTCCTGGCTGGGGAACATCCGCTTTTGTCCCCGACGTGCATTACCGGAGCACTACTCGAGCCCCAACTCCTAGGGTTTCGGGAGCACCCCTGGCACCACAAGAACCTTATCATGCAGCGCCAGTCCCACCGGTTCGGATTCCTCCTCCATCTGAAGGGCGCACTCCACCCTACTACCCTGAAGCCGAGGCTGTCAGGCAGGGTTCACAAGATGTCAGACTCAGAGACCCGCGAAGGGTAGAGGAGATTGCCGAGTCTATGGACCGGACAATCGGCTTAAGAGGACCTCAGAACCCTCCAGAGCAAGACGAACTGGCCAGGCTGCTCGGAAGACTAGCCACACCGTTCACCCACGCCATCATGTCCGAAGAGAGGCCTAGAAAGTTCGTGGTGCCCAAATTCACTCTCTATGACGGATCTGGAGATCCAGGGGATCACCTATCTCATTATCAGCATACGATGGCCCTTCACGGAGCTTCAGATGCTTTCATGTGCCGAACGTTCATCACCAGCTTGAAGGGAACAGCTCTGAAGTGGTTCCACAACCTCCCTCCGAACTCCGTTGCTAGCTTTTACGAGCTCGGTAGACAGTTCTTGGATAGATTTATGACCAGCAGAAGGCTCAGAAGGGGGCCAGAATTCCTGCTGAATGTTAAGCAGACCAGGGAGGAATCCCTCCGGGCCTACATTGCCCGTTTCAACACCGAGCTCACTGAGATCACGGATTGCAGCCCGAAGTTCCTTGTTGCGGCCCTTACTGCCGGGCTTGCCCAAGGTGGCTTCAGAGATTCCTTGACAAAGAGCCCCCCGGCCGATATGGCAGCATTGATGGATCGGGCCAAAAAATACATCAACCTGGAAGAAGCCAACCGCTCAGCCCAGAAGGGCAAGGATCAGACCCAGAGGGATAATCTGAAGCGGGAGGACCATAAGAAGGAGGATCACAGAAGAGACTCCAACAAAAAGAGGGTCAGGAGCCCAAAGAAGAAAACAGCTCCCAGAGCTGTGTACAACTCCGCACCAAGGGAATTCACCAACTTCACGCCTTTGAACACTACTCCGAACCAGGTACTCCGGCAGATCCGAGATCGGGAGAACCTGAGGTGGCCAGAGCCGATCAAAGGAGATCCCAGCCTGCGGGACCAAAGTAAGTACTGCAATTTCCATAAAGATCATGGGCATACTACTAACACTTGCAGGACCCTCCAATATGAGATAGAACAGCTCATAAAGAAGGGACGTCTTCGGGAGTTCGTCAAACAAGACGGAAGGCAGAATCCCCAAGAAGACAAGCCTTAGCAGCGGCCAGATCAGAGGCCCGAACAGAGGCAAGAGTAGCGGGAAGAACGAAACGAGCCTCAGAGGCAGAACAACCATGTTATCTACGTCCTCCATGCTGACTCCCCTGTTACAGGAATGTCCAACAGGGCAAGAAAAAGATATGCTCGGGAGGCCAGAACCGCCTCAAACATCTTGCAGGTCTCCAACGTCGAAAAGAAGCTTAAGCCAGGGCCAGAGATCCAGTTCACCGAGCAAGATCTAGCAGGGGTACACTGCCCTCACAGTGATGCCCTTGTTATCACCCTCAGAATCGCCAACTTCAAAACTAGAAGAGTCCTAGTCGACACTGGCAGCTCAGTCAACATTCTATTCTATGAACCGCTTAAGCGGATGGGCATAGACCAGGACAGCGTCAAGCCCACCACTGCCGTAATGGCAGTTTTTGATGGCAGCCTCAGCACCCCCCTGGGGAGAGTTGACCTTCCTACCACTATTGTGGAAGGTGAAGGGCAGAAGACCACCATCTCTGAGTACATGGTGTTGAACATGAAGTCTCCATACAACGTCATCATCGGGAGACCCTGGTTACACCAGATAGGGGCGGTCACTTCGACCCTTCATCAGTGTCTGAAGTACGTCCACAATCAGAGCGTGCACTCGGTCCGGGGATGTCAGCCAACCTCACGAGAATGTCACGCTATTGCCCTCAAGGAGACAGCTCCAAAATAGCAATTACAGTACACTCGGGACTGTGCAGATCCGGTTTTCACTCACACTCCCGAGGTGGAAGATTGCCTATCCGGCGTTGAAGAGCCCCTGAGCCCAAGGGGACGTGATAGCCGAGCCAAGCCTGTTGGCGAGCCCATCAAGATACTGGTCAGTTCAGAAGCAGAGGGGCATTATTTGTACATCGGCCCAGACCTTACGCCCGCCGAGCAGGAAAAGATAGTCAGGTTTCTGAAGAACAACCTCTCTATCTTTGCTTGGGAAACTAGGGACATGGAGGGAATAGATCCTAATCTGATAACTCACAAACTAATGGTAGATCCAGATCACCCCTCGGTCAGACAGAAGAGAAGACCGATCGCTCCTGAACGACATCGGGTTATAAACGAAGAAGTCCAGAGGCTGCTGGACGCCAGGATGATACGGGAAGTTTTCTATCCCGAATGGTTAGCCAACACTGTGCTCGTCAAGAAGAAGAACGGCAAGTGGAGAGTCTGTGTTGACTATACAGACCTCAACAAAGCATGCCCCAAGGACAGCTTTCCACTACCGAGAATAGATCAACTGGTTGACGCCACTGCAGGGCATGAGCTTATGAGTTTCATGGACGCCTACTTTGGATACAACCAGATCCAGATGTACCCTCCAGATCAGGAAAAGACCGCCTTCATAACCGAAAGAGGACTCTACTGCTACAGAGTGATGCCTTTCGATTTAAAGAATGCTGGAGCCACTTACCAACGGTTGGTGAACAAGATGTTCAGCCCACTACTTGGCAGCACCATGGAGGTATACATCGACGACATGCTGGTAAAGAGCCTCCAGAAAGGCAGCCACCTCCAGCACTTAGCCCAGACCTTCGATATCCTCAGACAGCACAAGATGAAGCTCAACCCCTCGAAATGTACCTTCGGAGTTACGAAGGGAAAATTCTTGGGGTACATCGTCTCTCAAAGAGGTATCGAAGCAGATCCCACTCAGATCCAAGCCCTGATTGGACTGAAGTCGCCAAGGACCAGAAAGGAGATTCAGGCACTGAACGGCAGAGTCGCCGCATTGAGCAGATTTATATCCAAGTCCACTGATCGCTGCCTACCTTTCTTTAAAGCTCTAAAGGGCAGCAAGGCTTTGCAATGGACAGAAGAATGCGAGCTTTCCTTCCAAGAACTAAAAGAGTACCTAGCCTCTCCAGAGCTCCTGTCAAAACCTGTACAAGGAGAAAAGTTGCTCCTGTACCTAGCAGTCTCTGAGAACGCGGTCAGTTCCGCACTAATCAGACAGGACAAAGGAGTACAGAGGCCTATATTCTACGTCAGTAGGGCACTACTTGACACGGAGAAAAGATACCCAGAAGTAGAGAAGCTGGCCTATGCCTTGGTCATATCAGCCCGGAAGCTTCGACCTTACTTCCAGGCCCATCCAATTGAGATTCCAACTGCCTATCCTCTAAAATCAATACTGAGGAAACCCGAGGTATCGGGAAGATTGGTCAAGTGGTCTGTGGAGCTAGGGGAGTTTGACATAGCATATGTACCCCGAAACTCCATTAAAGGGCAGGCCTTAGCTGACTTTGTAGCCGAGTTCACCCCGGCACTGCAGAACGAAGCACAAAACGCCAAAACTACAGGAACCTGGCTGCTGTATATTGATGGATCGTCAATCGATCAAGGATCAGGGGTAGGACTGGTACTACAGTCCCCTGATGGACTTACATCGGAAAAAACAATCAGCCTGGGATTTAGAGCTTCTAATAATGAAGCTGAGTATGAGGCCCTAATCTTAGGGATGAAGCTTGCCCTGGAATGCGAGGTTCAGAACCTCGATGTCTTCTCTGACTCCCAACTGGTAGTAAGCCAAGTTTTGGGAGAGTTTGCCATTAAGGATGACAGGATGCTTCGGTACTCCGAATTGGTGAACCATTTAAAGCATTCTTTCCAGACTTTCACTATCCAGAAGATTGAGAGAAGTCAGAATTGCAGAGCAGATGCTCTGGCTAACATGGCCTCCCGTCTCAAGTCTGAAACAGACTCCACCGTTAAAATCTCTTTTCAGCCAGGATCCAGCATTGAGGAAGCATCAGTTGCTCAAATTAATGAACAGATCCAGAGCTGGATGACCCCAATCCTCCAGTATCTAAAATCCGGGCTCCTCCCAGAGGATAAAAACAAAGCCAGGAGAATCCGAATCAGAGCGGCTCGGTACCTGATCTTGAACAACAAACTTTACAGGAGGTCATATTCTCAACCTCTGTTAAAGTGTTTGGCTCCAGACGAGTCACAATATATTTTGGCCGAAATTCACGAGGGAATTTGCGGGAATCACAATGGGGGCAGAACTATAGCCCACCGAGCTCTATCACAGGGCTACTACTGGCCCGGCATGCTGAAACAGGCTAAAGAATATGTTCGGAAGTGTGACAAATGTCAGAGATTCGCTTCGTACCAACACCAGCCTCAGCACGAGCTCATCCCGATTCCTAGTCCCTGGCCCTTTGCTCAATGGGGAATGGACATTGTGGGCCCGTTACCACGAGTACCTCCAAACAGGAAGTACCTCCTCGTGGCTATCGACTACTTCTCTAAATGGGCCGAAGCCGAGCCTTTAACACATATTACAGAGAAGGAAGTCGAAAGCTTCACCTGGAAAAACATTGTCTGCAGGTTTGGCATACCACGTGTAATTATCTCGGATAATGGGACACAATTGACTGGTAAAGGCTTCAAGGCATTCTGCGAAAATCTCAACATTAGGCAGCACTTTGCCTCTCCAGGCCATCCACAAGCAAATGGGCAGGCAGAGGTCACCAACCGAACAATCCTTGATGGGTTAAAGAAAAGGTTGGAGCAAGCCAAAGGGAAGTGGGCAGAAGAGCTCCCAGGAGTCCTTTGGGCCTACCGAACAACCAGAAGAACTCCCACCGTCGAAACACCCTTCTCATTAGCCTATGGGACAGAAGCAGTAATTCCGGTTGAAATCGGTATGCCAACTCTGAGGACTGAGGCCTTTGAGCAAGAATCCAATGATCAGTAGCTGATGGAGAACTTGGATTTGCTCGAAGAGAGAAGGGATTAGGCTAGCATCAGGATGGAAGCCTACCAACAAAGAATGGTCAATAAATCCAGGATAGGACTCAAGACAGTCAGCTTTCAAGTTGGAGACTTCGTCTTAAGAAGAGTCTTTCAGAACACCAAGGATCCCACCATGGGAAAGTTGTCACCAAATTGGGAAGGCCCCTACAAAGTGACGAAGGTCGTTCGACCTACCACTTACTGGCTTGAAGACACGACTGGGAAACCTGTTCCTAGGCCATGGAACGTAGAACACTTGCGGAAGTATTATCAATGAAGATTTTTTCTTTTACTTCCTTAAAACTGTTCATCTATTAATGCACAGGCCCCAGAGCCTGGTCCATAATGTACAGGTTCATCGGTCCATATTAATGCACAGGCCTTCAGAGCCTGGTCCATCTATTAATGCACAAGTCTATGACTTGGTCCATCTATTAATGCACAGGCCTCAGAGCCTGGTCCATCTATTAATGCACAAGTCTATGACTTGGTCCATCTATTAATGCACAGGCCTTCAGAGCCTGGTCCATCTATTAATGCACAAGTCTATGACTTGGTCCATCTATTAATGCACAGGCCTTCAGAGCCTGGTCCATCTATTAATGCACAAGTCTATGACTTGGTCCATCTATTAATGCACAGGCCTTCAGAGCCTGGTCCATCTATTAATGCACAAGTCTTATGACTTGGTCCATCTATTAATGCACAGGCACAGAGCCTGTCATTAGAGCACTGGTCCATCTATTAATGCACAGGCCTTCAGAGCCTGGTCCATCTATTAATGCACAAGTCATGACTTGGTCCATCTATTAATGCACAGGCCTTCAGAGCCTGGTCCATCTATTAATGCACAAGTCTATGACTTGGTCCATCTATTAATGCACAGGCCTTCAGAGCCTGGTCCATCTATTAATGCACAAGTCTATGACTTGGTCCATCTATAATGCACAGGCCTTCAGAGCCTGGTCCATCTATTAATGCACAGGCCTTCAGAGCCTGGTCCATCTATTAATGCAAGTCTCAGACTTGGTCCATCTATTAATGCACAGGTCTTCAGAGCCTGGTCCATCTATTAATGCACAGGTTCAGAGCCTGGTCCATATATAATGCACAAGTCAGACTGGTCCATCTATTAATGCACAGGTCTTCAGAGCCTGGTCCATCTATAATGCACAAGTCTCATTACTTGGTCCATCTATAATGCACAGGCCTTCAGAGCCTGGTCCATCTATTAATGCACAAGTCTCATGACTTGGTCCATCTATAGTGCACAGACCTTCAGAGTCTGCTCCATGCTATACAGATCTTAAATACTTGGCTCATAAAATATGCAGGCCTACCGAGCCTAGACTACTCTAATGCACAGGCCTTCCGAGCCTGGTCCGTCTTCAATTAGCAGATTCTGTGATCCAGTCTATCCAAAGGCAGAAGTTCCGAGCATCTATCAACTAAAGTTTCCTAGATCGGAACACCTCGGATCTGATACTTATATTATTTGGCTTATCTGCCAAACAAACCAATACTATGGTTCCAACCAAAGGTGAAGTACTTCGATTCTGGCATTTTTCTAAATTTTTGATTTTATTTTCAGAACAATCGGCAGTGCATTAGAAGGTGCTTAAGTTTCAAAAGAGCACAATCACAGAAAATATCAGATCTGAGAAGAAGAAATTCAACTTTATTGATAACTCAAAAAATTTACATCAGTACCAAGACATTACAGAAGCTATTACAGAAGCTACTACAGAAGCTATTACAGAAACTATTACAGAAGCTATTACAGAAGCTATGCTTGGCAACATAATGGCTCTTCTCCTGGGATGATAAAGGGGCACAAAATCCAAAACCTTCAAAACCGCCTTCATCGGCTCCATTTGAAAGGAAGGAACCCTGAACCCCAGTCTGCATCAAGTAGCGCCCAGGCCATTTCATCATCACTATCACTGGTCCCATGACCAACGGATGATAAGGGCTCTGAGCCTCAGGAGACTTTTCATTCTCCACCTTTGTAATCGGCATGACTCCTCAGAAGAGTAGAGCAAGGGTCTCTGCCAAGTCACATGGGGGAGAAGGTAACCCACCTTCAATCTTCTTCTTCACACCGTCTGTTTCACCCCAGCCACTTGGAGCAAGGGTCTCTGACAGAGCGTGAGGAAGGGGAGGTAACTCACCTTCGTCTTCATCACCAACACTCCAGGCCTCGGTTGAATCAGGGAGGGGCCACCACCAATCGGAGAAATCTCGACCGGATGCCAGAAGAAACAAGAAGACTTGTGCCTCCTTCAATCCTTCCTTGGAGACTGAAAAAAGAGGAAGGTTAACTCTCGGCCACAGGCTCATTATTCCTAACTCAGGCAAGGAATCTTCCATCATCTCCGGACGAATGGGAGAAACTCCGGCAGCATATGAGGTTTCTCTCACGAACAAATCGGGGAGCAAAAGGGTTGAGCGCAACCGTATGCCCCGTTTCCATATATATAGACCCTTGGAGTCCAAAAGCCACCCAACTGAACCGTCGCAACGGTGAAAAAGAGAGTGGCCTCGAAAACCCAAACGACGGTCGAATGACTAAGCGGTGCATTAAATAAGCCTCTTCAATATACCAAGAGACAGAGTACAGAATTCTCAAGACAAAGACCAAACAGATCGGATATATCCCAATCCCAAGTACTCAGCATACCGAGCATCATAATAACGAGCACAAGCTGCTCGGTTAACTTCACAGACTCTTAATTCAGAGCAGTCTATCTCAGAGCTCTACAGAAATCCACTCCCACTCTGTCAGGCTCTATCTATCTGGCTATATCTACTTTCTCATCTTATTTTAATAAGGCAGATCTATATTCACTATTCAATGACAAGTATTGAAGATTAGAAAGCAACTGTTTGATCTAACATGCAAAGGGTTCAGAGCAGCCACACTTGCAACAAAATTCACAAGAGGGAAAAATACAAGCAGAATCTGAAGAAAAGTCAATCTTATTGATCAAAAGGGAAAATATATTCACTACATCAAAAAAAAAAAAAAAAAAAAGAATCAAAAGCCTATAAAAGCCTCAGGATTTCCCAGAGGGGCCTGCGTCCTCTTCCAAATTAAGGGCACGAGCCCCAGCAGTCTTATCCGGATCAGGACGAGATGAGGTAGGTTCAGGAGGAACGATTGATGACACATCAAAGTCCGGGAACTGAAGTTGGAATCTAGTTCGGAAATTCTCAAAGCCGAGCAGGATCAGGTCATCACCCATCTGATCAACTTCATCTTTTAATTCCATCTCAGCCTCAGCTTTGGCTTGACCAACTGCCTCCTGAACCTTCTGATCAATGGAACTACGGAGACCAACCAACTCCGCCTCAAGCCTCTCAACCGTTTGAGCAAGTATATCCCTCTCAGACTCTGCTACCTTAAGGCTGGTGGTAGCTTCATTCAGACCCTCTTCAGCAGACTGAATTTTGGAACGGTCTGTTCCGAGCTCCAGTCTCATCTCATTCACCTCCGTCCTCAGCTTCTCGGCTTCCTCAAGGCCCATGGGGGTCACCATCAGAGCAGCTAAACTATGCATGCTCTGTATAAAGCAGGACAGATAAATTAGAGTAAAACAAATGAGCAAACAAGGAAGTCAGGGAAAGGCTTCAGAAGTTACCTTCATCTGGAGAGTCATCATCTCAGTCATCAATTTGGAGGGATCATCCCCTCTGTACCGGTGTGGGCCCTGAGCCCATATCTGATCAAATGCCTTCTTGGCAATTTGATAATCCGGCCCAACAAATGGCTCGGAAGGTGCGGCAGGTGCTTTCCCCTTCCTAGACCTCTTGATCGGACCGGAAGGAGCAGGAGGAACGGCCGATACTGGAATGGTAGGCTCGCCTTCCTCAGCCTCGGCAGGGGAGGGCTCAGGGGAACCAGAAATCAATCTCCTCCTCTTCACTTCTAGAGGAACATCAGGCTCAGCTTGGGAGGAAGTCTCCCCCACCACTTGGGGCTTCGGCACTTCCCACCTCGAGGCTAGCCTCTTTTTAAACTCTGCACTACGGGTGGCCATCACGCGGTCCGGAGTGACGATAACAGTATGAGCCCGGTTAAAAGTTGAAAGCAAAGCCCGGTACTGATCCTGCAGAGCCTTAGTAAACTCGGGCTTCTTCCGAGCACTCTTGACTGCACAAAGGAAATGAAAAATACCACGTTTGTCAGTTCTGAGGATATAAGCAAAGCTAAAGCAAACCCAAGGGAATAAGTCTCACCCCTATGGCCCGTAACACAAGGAAACGACGAGGTCTCTCCGGCCTGGAAGTCCTTATGCTCCCATCCTCCTCCAACGAAAAAGTACCACTTCAAACCAGGCAAGGAAAACACAAATCTCCCCGGCTTTAACATCTTGGGGACGGTCCATGGGTCCTGGAACTCTGCAAGTCACATTTGGGGGAAATTCGAATTTCACCCTCCATTCATCTAAGAGGCTTTGAGTGACGGCACTCTCACCCTCTTCTCTATGAGAAGACCTACCAGAGGTCTCCCCGGCCCTGTCTCGGGGCTCTTCGAAAGCATCAACTATTCTAACCCCTGGACTAGGGGGAGGTTCGACAGGCCCCTCCTCAATAATTTCAAGAGCAGGGTTACCTACATCTCCTACAACAGGCGGACCAGCCATCTCAGAATGGTCTCCTACTCCCTCATTCGCAATTTGAGATTCCGAAGGAACAGACATTATTCTCAGACTCAAGAAGAAAGAAGCAAGAGAGGGGGAAAAATCAGTCGAACCTGTTTTCACTTAGGGGATCTGTATTCTTCAAGGTCGCACGAACCAACAATGGCGAATGAAATCTTCTAGCACAGTAAAAATGTCGAGGGAAAGGTCATTTAAAAAATCTCATCCCGTATTTATAAACACGGTATCAGAAGGGACCCACCAAGCCCAAACGCCATGACGGTTCAGAACAATGATGTTCTCGAGAAAACCAACTGTCCGCCCAGTGTAATTGTGACCTTGAAAAGACTTAATCACCGACTACGCAATAAATGACGCCCCAACAATTGTCTTGGAAGGCGAACAAGCGAGATACATAACTCTCTTAGCCCTAGTTGCTTACATCAAACTAGGACTTGGGGGGGGGGGAGTAACTGATATACCATAAAAGGACAGGCCAATCAACACTTGACACGTATGACCACAGTCCGATTTATGTTCAGCTAGCATGATTCTCGCTCAGCCAATGATATCCAGAACTGATCACAGGGTCCAGACGATAGCTTCAGATCTCGTCACCGCCTTAGCGGATTCCGAGCAGAGAATAAGGAAGCAGTCTCCAATACGGAAACTACCATTTATGATTATCTCTATCTACGACTCAATGCCCACAAGGTAACTGCAATCTCCGATGATCATATCCCTATATTCATGGCGTTGAATCCTAATCAACTTAGGAAAGCTTCGGCCTATATATTAAACCCTAGAGGTACGCTTTTATTTTCATGCTCATTCTTTGGCTTTCAATACAGTCTTTCAATTCTCTTACTTACTTAAGCATCGGAGCGGCTACCGCCAGAGCCAATCCGGTGGTCCTCTGATCATCTTTCTGAGTGTTCTACAGGTCACGGAGCCCTCACGTGTTGCGAGTCAAAAAGTGCAGCATCAATATATATATATATATATATTTTGTATCATTAGAAATGTCTTCGAGTCTAATTTCCAACAAAAAAGACAGAGCTCTGTTTCGATTTCTGTAGAAAGAGATGTGACTATTTTACCATAGAAAGTTCAAGATATCACTCAATAGAGATTTTTTATTAAATAATACTTTTGGACTATTTTCAAATTAAAACTACAATCTACTCCCAATGAATTAGCATGCAAATCTTGTATCACTGGAAATCTCTATGAGTCTACTTTCCAACAAACAAATGGAGCTTAGTTTCTATTTTTGTACAGCAAAATATGACTACTTTTTTACCACATGTTCAAGATGTCACTCAATAGAGAATTTTTGTTAAATAATATTTTTAGGTTGTTTTCAAATTAAAAATTTAATTTGCTCCCAATGAATTAGCATGCAAATCTTATATCACTAGAAAGCTCTATGAGTCTACTTTCTAACAAAACAAAATAGAGCTCCGTTTTGATTTTTTTAGAGAAATATATGGTCATTTTATCAGAAAATGCTCAAACTGTTGCTAAATAGAGAATTTTTGTTAAATAATATTTTTGGGCTGTATTCAAATTAAAAATGAAATCTTCTCCCAATGAATTAGCATTCAAATCTTATATCCCTACAAAGATCTATGATTCTAGTTTCCAACAACAAAAAATGAAACTTTATTTTGATTTTTCTAAAGCAAGTTATGGGCATTTTAACACAAAATGTTCAAGCTATATTAAATAATTAGATAATTTTAGTTTTAGAATAAAATTCTCACGTACTCACAGTTGAAGGAAGAGCACGAATAGAGCACAATTCTAAACCTTGTTCTATTTGGAAAAAAAATAAATAAAGGAAACAAGAGAGAGCAAAATAGTGGTACAAAATCCTTTTTTTTTTTTTTGTTAACAAGCTATACCGGTTATCCTTAAAATTTCTTGAAGTATTGCTATAATTTAACTAGAAAAATTTAAGCAAGTGAAATTTTTAGAATCTTTAATCATTATATGATAGAAAAAAATTTCAAACTTTCAACACACTTTGTTGGTCATTTATTTTGAACTAGTTAAAGTTCAATGAGCCACCTTATTTTGCGAATTCTGTTTTCTTTTATCTCATTTTTACACATGTTTTTTTTTTTTTTAACAAAATTTCTTATCTAATATGGATCTTATTTGATAAATCTCGAATTGTGGAGTCCAAACATATATTTTGTTTTATGAAAAACAAACTTATACATTATAAGTTATTTGATTTTGAAGTTTCAAAAACAAAAAGTGATGACATGGTAGGCTAGGCACATGTTTGGTGAAAAGAAGCTCCATGATTTTGTAAGTGGGAAAGTGGGGGTAATTTTGTCATTAAGAATAAAATGATGGTACCACCTCATCTGTAACACCTCGGCTTGATAAATTGGGTAATTTAATGCAATCTATCGAAGGCAACCCATAATTTTTCTAATATATAAAATTTAAAATATTGATAAATATGTCAATGAAAAAGAAAAATAAATGCATGGGTGGATTATATACTATGAATATGTTTAAGCTAAGATGGGTTAGTGTATAATTTATTAAGTGTTTTTAACTTAAGTAAAAAGACAAAAGAGGACATGGAATAAAAAAAAGGGTGAAGAAAGAACAAGGGGCAAAAAAGACTTTTACCCCATGTCTTACTTTTTGGCCTTTGAAATTCAGACCCACACACCCAAAACACACACACAAAGTTGCCTAAAAAAAGAGAGAGATGGAGAGAAATAAAGGAAAAAATAAGTGAAAAATATAGGACTTGGGAAAACTTTGAAGAATCATCAAGGAAGTGGAGATTTCTTAGGAGATTGAACAATAATTAAGGCTTGGACACTTGAAATCACAAGCTTAAAGTTGGAGATTTTCACAAATCTACCAAAAATCAAGAGAGCAAAGTTAGGGTTTTCATCTAAACACCAAGAAATTGAGGTAGGGATTTCTAAGCCTAGGTATAGGACATGTGTAGGTAGATATATTAATCATTCATCTCATTCTATGTTATGGATTTATTTATGTTTTCATTTTTGGGGCATATGTTGCACATGCTTTGAAAATCCATGTATTGAATGCATTCATGCTATGAAATGACTTGCTTCTACCTTGTCTTACTATCAAATGTACTCCCGGTTAAATGTAAAAAGGATTTCTTAGTGAATTCACAAAATGGTTTTACATGTATTATGTGTGACATTGTTAGTTGCATATAATATGCTTGTGAAATTGCTTGAATGATTGTTTATTGTGAATTCTGATTTTATGAATTCCTTAAACCATTGAAGAACAAAATGAGATCATGTGAACATGAGCTTGGGTTTGATGGCCATAAAATTGTGAGAATGTAAACTTGGAAAGGAATGAACATTGGGCTAGGACTGAGACTTGAGAGAATAGAATTTGAAGCTTTGGTAAGTTGAAAGAACTCAAATGAATAAAAACCTCAATTGTTGGTTTATGTACATTGTTTCATTTGAATGATATTTCTCTTTCGTGGTTATTTGCTTTGACATGTGAGAGCTTGGTTATCTCTTGAATCCTTACATTGTTGGCGATGCATGTTCGATGATCAGTTGGATGTCACTATATATGCACATGCATACATGCAGCACCACACGTTCTTACCTTTGTTTAGATTTCTCCATCTGGGGGTGGTACTAACCCCTACTATATGCAGGAGCTAGCAAGAAAACGGTTGTCAATTGAGGACTTATTATCAAGCTATTTTTGGAAGGATCACCATTTTTGTTTAGATGAATGCCATAGAATTTTATGGGACTTGTTGATTGTTATCCTTTGGGATAGACTATGTTATTGTAGCTAAAATGAATATAAACTAGAAGCTATATGATGATGTAAACCTTATGAAACACTTAGCTCATCTTTTGATCAATTTGAAACCTTATGTCGGAAGATTGAATCTTGTAAATTGTTTCCTATTAGTTTAAGATGACATTGATTGTACTACGGATATTAGGTTATAAATTTAATGTTGAATGGAGAGGCAAAACAAATCAATTTTGTGAAACAGGCCAAAGTAGAGGACTAGTCCTAATCGACACACGTGTGCGACTATTATGGGCACCAACACTAGAAAAAAGTAAAAGTGTGTCATCCTTTTTGTAGATTTAGAAGGATCCCAAGTGTCTCCTTCCCTAAAGGTGGGAGGGAATGCCTCTTATGGAAGATAGATAAATTGAGGAGTTGCCAACTTATTTTTGGGCAAGAAACAAGCAAACCCGTTACAAGTTGAACAATACATTTAAAGGAAACTGAAAGAAATGGAATGAAAATTACATCACTTTAATCCTAAATACATACTAAAGGATCCCTTTACATGGATCAAAATAAACACAAAGCACTAAAATAAAATGAAAGCACTAGAGAAACAAGATTGATGGATAAGGTATAGAGTGGGAAGGTGTTAAGCACCCACCCCCCCGATCCGGATGGATCGGCCTCAAATATCCACTTGCAAGGATTTTTTTTATGAGAAAACTAAAAAGAGATATGTGAGTCTAGAAAAGATAAATTATAAAAGATCTAGTGTAAAGAAATAAAATAGAACAAAAAACACAAAAAGAAGATCTGATTCGGACCCGAAGGCTTGCTACAGATCTGTTCAAAAAACAGAAATAGGGTTACGTAGTTCTCTAGTTTACCCTCTTTTATCAAGAGTGATAAAAGAGGCGAGATCAACCGGATCTTAAAGGAAACTATTAAGGGTTTGAGAGCATACCTTATTCAGTCGTGGGAGTCGGGCAACACTTCAGCTAAGGGGGTCTGATCCGGATGCTTCAATTAAGCACATCTCCAGCTTGTTCTTCGAATTGGAAAGTCACTTTAGCTTGCTTCATGAAGAAAGGTTGTCACTTTGACATGGCTTCGGCCTCAAGAGAGGAAGAGTTCTTATAGAGAGAACTCTAGAATTAAACTAACAACGTGAGACTATAAAAATCATGTCTTTTTTCGTCCCCCAAAACTGATGGCTAAGGGGCTTTATTTATAGGAAAATATAGATCTTTAATCCAAGGGTCTAAGATGAAACCCTAAAATAGAGGGCTAGGATTATGTCTTGGGTGATAATTATCTAATTAAATAAATAAAAAATTAAATAAGAAAGATTATCCTAACTAAATAAATTAATAAATAATTATAACAATGCATGAACCAATAGAATTGGTGTCTACATGCAAAAGCCAATGAGATAAAAGAGAAATAGAATTTAATTGGAAACTAAACTCCAAAATAAAAACATCCAATTTAACGTATCTACATTTAAGGAAATATCAAGCAACAAGATTTATGAAAACTCTAAAAGTGGAAAGTCCTAATTAAGCATAAATAGACTACTATCACTCATGATTACCAATTGCCCCAATTAGGTAGAGAATCTTTAGATTGCCACAAGACATGTTAAATGACCAAATTACCCCTGATTTATCATTGAAGGGCTAAAATTACCAAAATACCCTCATGTGGGCAAAATGATATGAAAATTAAAAAAAAATGTCCTTCAAGTGACTAGGGAGTCCTACTGAAGGTAGGATTGTGCCCAAATTATAAAAACGCCCTTAGTAGGCAAAAAGGTGTCAAAATTACTAAAACACCCTCCAATGGGCAGAAGAGTCCTAGAAGAAGTAGGACTCTATCTGGAATAGTGAAAGGGATTAGAATTGTGAGTGTGTGCATGTGATGTGTGGCTAAAGAGAGAGAGAGAAAAAGAAGAAGAAGGAACATAAGGAAAAGATGAGCTCTATACCTGCATGCATGACAACCTGAAGGGAGAAATGGAGACCTAGAATCGAACCCAAAGAAAGGAGAAACACCATTGTAGGAGGTAAAAGTACCAAGACCCAACTTTCTCTCTAGAAAAAGGTTGTTATAACTTATTCTTTAATGGATATAAGAATGCATGCATGGCTTAGAGAGTAATATAACATGTTAGGGAATAAAAGAAAACTAACTTAGGAGGTTTAGAACATAAGGGACCACGAAAATTCGTCATTGTTGGGCCACCAAAAAGGTGGGTCTAAAACAACTAGTAAGAAACTGATTTTTACCACTTAAGGCTTGATCAAGAAGCCACAAGGATTCCAAAATAACTAGAATCACTCCAAATAGACCTGAGATGAAAGAGAAAAACCTAGTTACAGGATTTGAGTTTCAAACCCAACCTCAAAAATAGAGTCTTAAACTCAATTTGTAGAACAAGAATGTATTCGCCTTGACCTTAAGATTACAGCAAGCTAAGCCACACTTGATTTCATAGAGAAACGACCATTAACCAAGAATTTGTTCAGAATGGCCCTAAACTTTCAATGGAGCCTTTAAGCTCGATTCGACATCCCAAACCAACATAGAATCCTTATTTAGTGTTTTAAAAAACCATTGGAAAAGAGGGCTGGTCAAAAGGATGACTAAAATGGCATGAAATGGAGATTGAAAAATGTAAAAATTAGGGCAACGGTGGCTGTGGCGCGAGGAAGATGATGAACAGTCCAGGTGAATTTTGGGTCGGGTTTCAGGTTCGGGTCAGAATCCGTCCAGCTGTACGAGGGGATAAGTTGAACAATGCGTTTTGGGCATTGGGTTTTAAAAATTAAAAGAAGACTTGGTCTGTTTAGCTATATAAATAGGATCCTTGATCTAATAAACCTACTCGGCCTTGGGATATCTTATCCCTGGATTGGACTTGTCTACTATTTGGGAAACTAAAAATCATAAAAATAAGGGGGAGCTGCGGCTCCCCAGACTCGAACCTCTAACCTCACGCACGCGAGGGACCTAAACCCCATGCGCGTGCCATTATGCCACCATGGCACTTGTGTTATAATATTAACAGAATATATATATATATATATATAAAATATTAAATAAAATAATTTAATTAATTTAATATTGGTAAAATATTTTCATTGTCCAAATAAAATAAAAGAATAGTACATCCTAGCTTTTTTCGATATTCTCGGCCTAATGGCGAAGTCCTTTTTACGAGATAAAATCTCAAAAATTAAGACATATAAAATGTAAAAATTATCATTTTTTCCTTAATGATGCCCGAAGTCAATTAAATATAAAAAGGAGTCTATCTTGACTATTTTGGACATTCCAAACTCAATGGTGAGGTTGGTTTAGCCCAAATAAAATTTGAAAAATATGGAACAACAAATGAGGTAATACCCATTATGTCCCAAGCATTAATTTAACTTTAAAATGAGTTCAGAAAAAGGGGCGAGACATAACTTAAAGTTTTAATGCTACTAGACGAACGAATGGAATTTGTTAAGGAAAATTTAGTTACAAAAAATAATAAATGGCCGATAGTGATGTTTTAGTTATATTCTAATACGAAGTTATGTGCATTTGACTCATGGATCTAGGAACTAAGGACAAGGGAAAGGAGATTAAGGAAACGAACTGAAAAGTTGAGGTGAGTAATCTGACACCCTAAATCAGTGATGTTTTACCTCTTGTTGAAAAATGCTTAAGTGTCTTATCTCCTGTTCAAAATGCTAAATTTATTTTGTGAGTAATCTGATATCTTGAACCAGTGGATTTCACATCCTGCTTTCAAATCTCTATCTTATGAATTTCTGTATCTGCTCAAATGTCTATTTGTACTTTATGAAATATCCAAGAACTATGATATTCATGACTATATCTTGGAATGACGTTCATATGTACTGATTTGAAAAGTATTTGTATGGCTTCAATCCTGACTAAATTATTTAGCAAAAATGTCTATAAACCATGACACCCCTTTCAATGAGAAAAATAATTTATATGAACCAATTTTGACAATGTAACTCAAATCATACTTTTTTTTTTATCCGATCATGTATCTGTGTGAGACCTACCCATGTGGCGCTTTGACTCCTACAATGAGACCTACCCACATGGTGCTCTGACTCAATGTGTAATTCGATTCTTATGTCTATCCGAGGCCTGCCCATGTGGTGCTCCGACTCTTGATGAGACTTACCCACATGGCACTCTAACTTGATTTTTATGTTTACATGAGTTTTACCCATATGGCACTCTAACTCTAGATGAAACTTACTCACATGGTGCTTTGACTCGTTGTGGAAATCATGATTGAGACTTACCTACGTGGCACTTTAATTTTTTATGAGACTTACCCACGTAGTGCTCCAACTCAATATGTGATTCTTCAATGTGTGTAATATGTGTCTATCATCTATCTCGTGTTATCCACTATTCGAAATCATATTTCAAAAGTAGCCTCTCGTTTACATTTATTATTTGATATTATGTTATCCATTCCGCATTAATTATTTGAACCATGTTTTAAGAAATGCATGTGCTATTATACGTTTTGTGAACAACTCTTCATCATCTACTTTGTGTTTTGATATTCGATCTGTGTTATTGAAAATGACGTGTTTTAAAAATGCATATAAAATATATGTTTGAACCTTTTGCATGATTTATACGTGATCTGTTTTGAAAACGTGTTTTAAGATATTATTTTGTATGTGTTATCTGTTTGAAGAAACTTGGTGCCCATGGTATTTTGTGCAAAACTCTACCTTTACAAAACCTATGACAAGATACATGAATTAATCATGAGCTTGGTGAAGCTCACACGGATTTTTCAAACATATTCAGGTAATTGAGTTAGCAAGGAGGTAGCAAAGTTTACACAGCATAGATAAGAGCATGAATGCAATGCATCTTTTGCACGAGGATCATGATTGGATGTGATGTGGAATATTTTTGGTGATCATATGATGTATTTTTTGGCACAATGCAACCTAGACTTTTGGGAATTAGTATTATGTACCTTTTGATTGGACACATATATAGATGTGTATATAAATGTTGACGAATCATGTTAATGATGGTGATCGTGATGATTTTACCTTGAGCACCCTTTATAAATGATTGGAGGAATTGGTTATCAGATGAGTTGTATATGTGTAACTTCCGCACTTGATAAAAAAAATAATTTATTACTTTTGTGCAATTCATTTGATTTTGTATGGCATGTCTGAGTGATAGTGCCGGTCACCGACCCCTAATTCGCATAAGCTGGGTTTTGGGTCATGACATCGGCGATGATCGAAATCCATGGGACAGGCTAGTGCATAGTCAGGGTGAAGAGATTTTTTGGCTTCTAGGGTGGCCTCCCACATTGGCCTTTGGTGGCACGGTGCGGCTTAGGCATAGCTTGGACAACTTTCACTTTTAGGAATGCCGTGACGCTTTGAGGAGGATCAGTTGACTAGAGCTTTCATACTCTTTCTCTTTTGTCGGACCCTCTTTGTCACATCCCGCACCCCACCCTACGCGGATGCTGAAGATGTGATGCTAGTTAGCCGCCTTGCCAGTTTCCAACTGACAATGCGACCAACCAAAGGCAATCTTCTGAACCTTATGATGAATTGCATTCCGAATGCAGGGTCAGAACAGCGGAAATTAAAACCTTTCACATCTCGAAAATGCAACTCTTTTATAAATACCATAAAGGTATGTACCACAGAGCAAGTCTAAAACTAAACAACTAATAACTGTAGCCATAGAGTCACAATATATAACACAGAGCATATCAAATTTCTCCAGAGTACCATTACCATGAGCCATGTCCTTACACATCTATTGTATATGAATAAAGTCAACTATATCATCAGACTCACCTGAATAGCCAGAGTCAATCCATCAGAACCCAAGTCTCCACATTTTATTGCTATCAGATCCTCACTTGAGAATGCCTTTCAGTCTACACGTATTATGTTATTGTGCTTTCTAATCCAATGGAGATGATTCTTGAAAAATGTTAGATAAATGGAATGAGCTTAAACAAGTTCAGTGAGTAACATAGGTTCTTGCCATGGGTTTCAAAACCAGTTCATATATACATGTATGCTCCAAATGTAGCTCAAATAGAACAATGCAGCTCAAACAGATCAGATCAGAATAGAATAGAATAGATCAGATCAAACAAAACAAAACAGAACGGACAAAACAGATTAGAACAGAACTGAACAGAACAGAATAGAATACCAATCAATCAAAGGCATAGCATCAAATGCCTGAACCTTCCCCAGTTGCCCATAAGCGGACGACTCGTGGGGCCTCTACCCTCTAGGGTCAGTATTAGAGTGGAATAGAACAGAATTGAGCGGAACAGAAACAGAATATAATGCCAATCATACAGATAAGTCTTTCCCAGCTGCCCATAAGCGGACGACTCATGGGGCCTCTACCCTCTGGGGTCAGACTCTGGCATAAAACCGCTCAATCCTGTAGTGGGCCCAGGGTAAGACTCAACATATCAAACTGAATCAAATTAGACTCCAAAGCACGGGCGACGGAAAAATAGACCCAAACAGAATCAACAGGATATATCAGAAGGTAAGATAGAACAGAATCATGCCACAAATAATGTAGTACAACGAGTATGCATGAAAGCATATGCATTAAAACAGTACAGTGTATAAAACTGTTCAGCATATAAAGCAGTATAGTATACAGAAAATATACACCAAGTCAGGAGTCCGAGTTACTCACTTGAATATTACGCTTATCTTTATTCACAGCCAATCTTTGGAGAATTTGTAGTCAAGCGTGAACCAAATTCTCGTGCATCCAGAGTTGAGGTTGATCTTCAGTCCACAGTTCAGTAGTTGAATAAAACACACCGGCAGGTTGATCGAGTCGGCCAGTCATTTTAAATCCAGTTTCATCAGCTTCTTCAACCTTTTTCCCCCAAGTAGATAATGATCCTAAAAGAGTCCGTCCCTTTATCCTCCCATCCATTAGATATTGGAGAACTTTCCCTTCCTCTCATCAGATTACTGTGCAGAGTCTTCCAAATCAATAGCTCCAATTTCTACAAGCAAGGTTAACATCCATAGCCTCCAACGATTACACCAACGCAAGGCTGAAGCTACAACTAATATTGCATTACTTCCCTCAGTCAATGGACCTTGCTCTAATTGAATTTCTTTAAATTCCCCTACAAGAATCCCCAATTCTTGTATTGTCACACTGACACAGGCCAATTGAATGCCAATGGACTAGAGTCTTCCATACCCAGACCAAGCCCCTGTTCCTTCAAGACTAATTTCCCCTCAGCTCAATGTCTTCTGTATCTGCTTGAATCCCATAGGGCATTTCAGATTTTCTTTCATCAAGTGCAGCTCATCTCTATAGCTGAATGTGAACCAACTTCTCCATCACAACTTAAACAAATCATCAAAACCCAAAGTTCTCACCAACTGACCCTTAAATTCCTAAAGAGAAAACCTGATTCTTAAATTCCAAGGAAGATCCCGCGTGTTTGTTTTGCAGCCATCGTCCATTCATTTCCAGCATTGGTTTTGGCATCACAGTCACCACTAGATTTATCCGGCAGTCTGGAATCAGAACTTTAGTTATTGATTCCCTCTTCTTCAATCTCTATTCTATTGCTTTTATTAGCTCATTTTAAGCCCAAACAATCAGCTACATCTACTACAAATTTTTCTTGTCATCACTTCTTCTGCCAGAATCTCCATCTCCACAAAATTGTAACATCCACACACACACAGTTTCGAGCTATATCAGGATCCACAACCTGAACAAGAAATCCCAACAAATTGCACCGCTACACCGTTGCACCGCTACTACCATCTCACTCCCAAACCCAATCACTTATCTCCTCAATTCTGAATATTTGCTAAATTAACAAAGTTCTGTATCGTCCATACTTGCTGCTACTGTTAGGGATCCTCCATTTCCATCAATTCAACCCAACACCAACATGCTGCTTAAACCAATCCTCACGGCAGAATCCTCTCCTACCGCACCGCACCGCTACACAAACACAACCATACACATATCCCTGTTTCCAGTAACTTCGCTACACACCTGCTCAATCTCAATGCCCAAAGATACAATAGTGCAACAACCAAATCAGAGCTCATGCCCATTATATGCATCAAACGTGATTCTCGCAACCCAAAACGGAAGAGATAGTGACAGAGCTTGTCTTCTCCCCCCGTTGCTGTGCCCTGCTGTTGCCGTTTCCCTCTTTGCACTGTTGTAAAAATACACAAATATATACCTGTTGTAGAGTTTCTCTTGAATCGGCCTCTGTATCTCTAATTCCTGCCTTTTCTTGCCGTAAATGTCTTCAACGTTACACCAATACACCCATCGATCACCTCCAAACACGGATACGATCGAATCAGAAAATCCAATCTGCTCGATTTTAACCCGACAGATTGTCTTAGCCGCAGGAACGTCAACCTCGAAGTCCAACTCAGTGATCAACGGTGCTTATGGAACCTTGTTGAACCAAATCTAAAATTGATCGCTTGCAGCGAGGGCGTCCACCCTTCCAAACCATACTGCTCTCGGCAATGCTCAATCAATCTCTCTTCTCTCTAATTTTTCTACCGAGATATATCAATCATCCCGTCTATATAGATACACACACACACATATATAAGAGAAAGATAGTCCAGAAGTGTCGGTTGCCTCTCGAATTTTCTACCTCTTTTGATTAAAAATCCTTCCAGTGGCTTCTATGACCTTCTTGATTGAGCACTGACCTTCTCTTGCCTTTCTTATCTTATCTCGGTTTCCAATAGCTTCCTTTGAAGCTTCTACCTATAATGTAGTCCCTTCTTCCAACAGCTTCTTTTCGAAGCTTCTAATTATATGTACATATATATATATGTGTCACTCTCCTTTCATTATTTTAATATATAAAATATACTTCCATATATTTTACATATATTCTTACAGTTTGTGTCTTTGATCATTTTATTTGAATTATATAAAATATAATTTCTATATATTTTATATATATACTATTTCCATTTCAAAATATTAAATTATGTTAACGCCATCCAATTTGGCATAAAACCAGGACTCGGTATTATTAGTATGTATTTTACCAATTTTAAGTCACCATTCGTGTCTTACATTTTACTTATTTTATTCGCATAATAAAATTTTTTGTATCAATTCCATTTATCCGTTTCAGCACTCGATCGGCTGGGTTAATTAATTTCCCAAGCATTTCTTATTTTCAGTGGTTTGGATAAATTTTATATTTTCTAATAATTAATCCAATCATGGTTTACGGTATTTTGGGTTTTCTCGAATTATCAATGTCACTGAACCTACTTTTATTAGGTAGGAATATAATTGGGTCATGTCAAATTTTAGGGGTATTACACTCTTGGCTAATACTAGTGACACTATCCATATTTGGTGCCTCCCTGCTTTAGAAAATGTGGTAAACTTTGGGCACTTCAACTGGGAAAGCTCCAAAATGGCTATTTTATACCACTGGATGTATGTGTTATCACGGGCGGTCACCTAGGGACTTGGTGGTTTCAACATTCTTTGGGAGGTATGAATTTCTAAATTTTCTCATTTCCTTTTTTGGGAAAAATTTCATGTTGATTAACTTTCATATTTTGAAAAATTTAGGCCAATGAGGTCCTCCAACTGTTGCCCTACCCATTTGTCACGCCCCGAATTTCCACAAACCCGGAAAGTGAGGGAGACAAATTAAGAAAAGTAAATGAAAGACATAATTCAATGGATTCAATTTGACAGGCATTCATTTCAATTCAACATATCAACATGTAAAGTACATTCCATAAACATATCATTCATATCATTTGGGCTTAAGCCCTTACATTACAAAATATGCCCCGAGGCCAAATATGCATCCAAGTTCATTCCCCCTCATGTCTTCAAGACTTCATCAAGTCTCATGTAGCAGGGGCGTCATTTGTAATATGTTATCCCACGAATGGGTCAGCTTAATTGCTTGTATAATACAATGCTAATGTAAGGAACAAAATTAATGCGTGGCATGTGCAAGTGTACATTTTTATCTACATGTCATTCAATGTCATCATACAATGCATTGGCAAGATTCAGAACACATTCATACAAATTCTATACTACCTCATTGAATTCATTTATGCGATGTTATCCAAATATATGTGACACACCCATGCTACTCTATGCCATACCCACGTCCCGTTTTTGGAACACATCCGGTGGAACCTGAGTACCAATACCCGTTTACGGAACACATCCGATGGATTCTGGGCACCAATGCAATGTCTCGTTTTCGGAACACATCCGATGGAACCTGAGTACCAATACAATGTCTCGTTTTTGGAACACATCCGATGGAACTTGAGTACCAATACTATGTCCAATTCTGGATCTTTCACCACAGGATCTACACCCTCATAATGCATAGCACCACGTGCTAAACCCACACTATGCTTTCCATGAATCATACCATGCCAATATGCCTTGATTCCACCATGCAATAATACAATTTCAGATAAGCAATTTACCATCACATGGAGCATGCTTTTAAACAATGTATTCCACCAAAAGCAATCACAGCATCTGAATTATAAAACATCTTCCACATGAAAGTATACAATACATGATCAACGTAAATACATACTTAAGTCATGTGTTCACAATCTTAACAACTCCTCAAAAACATAAATCACGTACAACACCGACACATAGAACAAATCATATCTCCATGAAGCTGCAAGAAACACATAAGCAATGTAAACAATCAACTCAAGGTTTCTTTTTAAAGCAACATTCCTTATGTGATTTTCTAACATCAAATAAACATATGATTCATTCAATCAACCTGTAAATCATTCCTAACTTAATCCTATTCCTTACTTAGCAAGATATCATACCTGATGGTTTTTGTCTCAACGCCAAGAAGTCGTGCTCGCTATGTACCTCAACTAATAGTGATAATGTAGAAAGTTAGACCGCCTTCTCCTTGTCTTTCCGTGTCCCTAAAATTCATGAAATGTAACTCAGTCTGTTTGCTACTTGAATTATGCTATTCATCAAATTTTATGTCTCTATTTCATGAGTTTCGATTTTGCTAAATTAAACTCTACCATTGAGTCCGGTACGTCGAAGAAAGTCGGTTTAGGCTTTCGCGGAATTCAATTTGGACATTCAGGCTAAAAGGGCAAAGTGGTCATTTTACACTTTTACGGGTTCTTACTTCTTGAGACCTCCTCTCACAAGTTGGACTCCATGGTTGTCGGAATGTTTGAAATAATAAAAATTTACTATTTTTTTACTTAAATCGGAGTTCGTTTGACTACTCTTTGACTTAGGGGCATTTTGGTCATTTTTAATGTTACTACGGTTCTTTTATTTTTTGGGACCTTGTCTCGCATCACGGACCTCACCATTGGTCTCAAGAGGTCCAAAAAAGTCAAAATACACCTATGACTTGTCTAATTTAGGCTTCGGGTCATTTTGGGATATTTAATTAATTAATTAATTATTGTATATATTTTATCTTCAAAATTGGGCATGGGATTGTCCCGTCCCAATTGGCTCACGAGTGCCCCTTCCATTCGTCCTGTTCCTGGATCGAAACTCAGGGGGCGCAGCCCCCTCCCCCTGTTTTTTTGATTTTCTTCATGGCCTAAACAACGGACAGGCCCAAAACCAGGATAGCGTATCCCCTAGTTCCAATTTAAATCCCATTTGAAATTTTCCAACACCCGTACCCAAACGCCCCTGATCTAGGTTTAAAACTTAAAACAGTTCCAACCCAAACGACGTCGTATGCGCACTGTTCATCGTCCCTTCCCCTCGACATGCTAGTGGAGTAGCCTTAGGGTTCCGTCGCCGTCTCCGACGACAGAAACCTAACTCCGACGAGTTTTCTATACTTTTCAAATGAGTTTTTCTTCGGTTTATTAGAGGGATACTATTTCTAACCTTGGTTCTCGATTTGGATCACTCAAACTCCATGAATAGGGAGTCAAACCTCCCCGGTCGATTTTTTGGCCGACTGGAACCTTGCAATTTCCAACCCTTTTCCTCTACTATTTTATCTCGAATATCTCTCTATAGGTTTTCTGCACCAAAGGGGATTAGTTCCCCATTGTTTGTTTTGGTTTTAATGCACAAAATATATGGACAGCCGATTATTAACCTCACTTGCAACTCGACATTTCTAACTCATTTCTTCATTTTTTTCATTCATTCTTTTTACAATATTTTTCTTTTTTCATGCTAAACAAGACCCAACAGTTTAAAACTAATATCATGCTTTTCAAAAATTTTAAAACTGAAACTATGCATGAAATACCTTTTTTGATTTTTCCTTGTTGCAGACCTCTCCCCCTTCTAATCTTCTTCCTTTCCCAATTTCTAAATCTCCCTATGGTCCTTTTAGTCTCCCCGTAATGCTTACAGCCTGTCTATTTATTCTTTCCTTTTGATTTTCCACTCAACGCACCTATCCATAGACACACAACACAGCACTGCCCAGACCACTCCCTCTCTCGGTTCTCCCCCTTTCTCTCTCTTCCCACACCCTTTTCTGACTTCCTTACAGTCTTCTTTCTTCCCCTTCTAATTTGCATTTAATGTCGCTTGCACCTTTGGTTATATATATATATATATATATATATTATATTTCATACACTCTTACCCTCTCAGCCGTCCTTGCAGGCACACACACACACCCACTCGCACACACTAGCTGACACACACATAGTACATTATTGTTTTCCCACCTTCCTTTGTATATACATACATATATATATATATATACACATATATAAGAATATCATTCCTAGTTTAACTTAATTGAAAACAATTAGAATTTTAAAGAAATTCAAATAGCGTTCTTCTTTTTTTTAAAATAAATTTATTCCCATTAATTTTGTTTTCCCAAGTCTTTACACCATTGGTGGAGGAAGAAGAGAACATATTTCCTCGCATGTAGCAGTGGCAAACAAGCAGACTCGCGAGGAAGAGAACAAGCGGACTCGCGGGGAAGCGAACAAGTGGTGCAGAGATTCTGGAAAGCCTTGGACATACTCCAACTGGACATGGTTAGTTCCCCTTATTTAGAATTATCCTTTTGTTGATGTGTGATGTGAGAAACTCATGTTTTTTTATTTATGACCGATTCGGTGGAATCCTTGTAGAGTGGTTCTGGACTCAATGGAGTGGAGTATTGGACTCGTGTGCCGATGCTTGATTTGGAATGCCTTTTTGAGAAGGTATATTAGTTGGGTGAGAGAGTGATTCACCACATAGATAGGACTGCGTATATTTTTCCACCCATATTGCCTCCGGCAAACATAATAGACTTTGACTCGTTTGACTCCGACCCTGAATTTTTGTAGCTTTATGTAGGGGTGGCCATGCAATAGTTTTTCAACCAGTTTGGCCAAATGATGAGCTACTTGGAGGAGTTAATGCCTTCCTTGACTGGGGGTCCGCCTCATCTACCTAGGGCTAAGAGGCCAAGCACCAGTGATAGGTTATATCAAGAGGCTGCCACGAGCAGTTGACGTAGGACTACTAGCAGATTTTCTGGCTTTCAATGTATCGGTGATGACCACTGATGGGAATTTTAGGCTGGAAGAGTTATCTCGACCAACCGGGGCTATTGAAGGATTATCGAATCCTAACCATTTGACTAGGCTAAGAGCTTGCCTAAAATTTTTCATGGCCTTTTTGCTCTTTAAATTCAAACAAACTTTTATTGGGAATTCAGGTGGCCCGGACCATTTACGAGGAGGCTTGTGTATACATTACAACCTTGAAGCATAAGGTTTCCTAAGTCACCGTAGAGTCATGGCGGAAAGCCACTTGTTGAACAGACTCGGACATCATAAGGACATGATTCCCCTTTTTTTAGTGCTCATGCATTGACTACATTTTGACATTGTATTGATTTTGACTTGAAAACTTATGATCTTTCAGGCAGCTAAAGTCTCTCATCTTGACAACATGAATAAAGGACAGGATCATCCTGAAGGAGTGATTCTTAGTGGGAGACAAAGAAGAGAGCCGAAAAAGAAAGGTGGGAGTTAATTAAGTAGCTTTCATACTTGGCTAGCTAGGTCGAGCAGGACGTTGAGACAGTTGGTGGAGAGCGAGAGTGAGGACACTAAGGAGGAGGAGGCTCCTCCCCGTCAGTCTTGATGACAAGAGGGACGATGACGAAGGCGTCGTTAGATGACACTTCTCTTTTTTTTGAACATTTTGTTTGATGTATGCTTTCTCAATTTTCTTATTTTTTACTTTGTTTTAATTTTTTTTTTTTAACAATGAATATCAATGTATGAACTTTTATTTATGAATATGTGCAATATTAGCAAAAATGAACAAGAATTGGTATCCGACATGTTTCAGACTGATAAAACATGGGGAAAATAGTGAAAAGAGGCAAAATTGGGCAAAATGGCCTAACATTTTCCTGTGTGCCAATCAGCACACAGAGAGGGGGTTTTCTTCCACTTGTGTGCCGATCGACACTCAGGGTGTGCCGATCGATAGTGAGTTCTAACTCAGGCAGTTTCGTGGCCTGTTAGGTGTTTTTGTTTATTTTTTGAAAATTCATCTACTAAACCAACTTGGAAATGAACTTTCTAGTATTCTAAGATGTATTTCAAACCTTAACCTCCCAAATCATCATATTCATCCTCTTGACAGCTCCACTGTTGTATTTTCTACCTTTATGATCTAATGGCTTCTAGAATCATGGATATGGTTATTTTTTCAAACAAACCCGTACATGGCTGTATTGTCTCTCAAGCTCGAAGAAGATTAACTTGGGGGCAATGAGACTAGAAGCTATTTTCTCTTTTGCCCAAGCTACCATAGATTGGAATCTGTTGCCAGCATGTGCTCGCTTTTGGGATCCTGTTGATCACTTTTTTCATTTTCATCTAAAAGAAATATGTCCCACCTTTGAAGAGTTCTATGCTTTTTTTGATGTCACAGCTCAAGGTAAGTTGATCGTCCCTTCTGTATAGCATAGTTAATCTTCTTCTATGTCCTCTTTAATTGATATAGATACTGGGAAGGCAAAGGAATTGGTTCAAGGTGAAACATTTTCCTTACTTCCCATATTGGAAATTTTCATAAATCAATAGGCTAGTTGTACCAAGCTGTGTGCCTTCGCTCTATACATTATACTGAGGTTCTTGATTGTCTAAGAGCTTGATCAGGCGAATGTTCACCTAATTGATATTGAGACTGAACTTAACAAAGGCAAAAATATGATGGGCATTCTTCTTGCCAAGACTTTGAATGGCTTGGACTTTGTTCATTTTTAGAGGTAACCCCTTGCTGCTAACGACATGGCTGCGTGATAAGTTGAAACTCTTGGCACCTTCAATTACCATCCCTTATATGTCAAAACACTATTGTTCAAGGACCTTGTTGGTGACGAAAGATTATGAGAGAGATTGGTACGAGTTCCTTGCTTAACTTATACCGTATAATATTGATTAGTCTACTATTCACTGGCAAAGCAGAGCCCCTTACTTGCGCTCTCTTAGTTGTTCTTGTGTTATCTTGGTAGTCTTGGGAAATACCTCTTTCTATTATCCCATTTGGATACTGCATCAATTTTGGTGTATGCAGGTTGCTTCGAGGACTTGGGGATTGACTCCATCTGTAGGCACGAAAATATCCAACTATTGGGAATGTGCTTATGTTCCAAACTTAGATAATATAGATTATTCTGGCAAAGTGCTTATGACAAAAGAACATTTATGGTGACTCTCGGACCTAATTAGTGAAAATGAAGAACTTAGGGATTCTATCTTTTTTTAAGATACTGGAATAGACTTTAGTGTGGATATAATTTCAAAGTTCGAAGCGATCAAAGAAGCTTACAAAGACTTCGAAGGAGGAAGAGTAGTAAAGTTGGATTGAAAAGCAGTGAGGTGTGATGAAAATAGAGATAGTAGCCCCTTTACGCTTTAAAAGGAAACGAGGAAGACCTAAGAAGACACTAGAATTCAAATATAACAATGGTAAGCTGGACTTTAGGTGGTTTTTCTATACATGTAGACTCAGCAAGGAATTTCCTGGGTTTCATTAAGAAACTGATAGGTCGCCGCTTCAAGTTGGAGGTAGGTTGGTAAAGAAGAAAGAGTAAAGAAATGATCTAAGTATCCTCTAGCAATGAAGATTTAAAATTTTTTTTTTCTTTTTTTTAGAGGAAGTTAGTTCCATTTTAGACTTAGACCAAGTTGATAGGGTTTTTACCTGTTATTGAATAAAATATGGTCTTTGACTTTTGGATTTCAAAGAATGAAACTTTTATTAAAATTTTTGAGACCGCACTTACAGTAACTTGGTGACCTACCTACATACCCCCGTATTGTATGTATAGTAAAGATATGTAATGGAGGGGTCAGGTCGTTGTACTTCAGTACAATGGGTAGCTAGCCACTAACCAAAATATTTCTTAAACTGGTTAAGGTTGGTAGGTGTTGAAAACTCGTTTCCATCCATATCGATGAGCCACACTGCTTCTCTAGTGGCTATAGACTTGATAGTGTATGGGCCACTCCAATTGGGCCTAAATTTACCTATTGGGTCAAGTACCAGTGCTCGTTTTCCTTTAAAGAAAAACCTCTTGCTTTCAAGCCTCTCTTTTTTACATTCTTGTTGAAGGATCGAGCTACCCTTCAGTGAAACCCTTGTGTTTGATATAAAGCCTTAAGCCGTCTTTCATCTAGGATGGCTAACTCATCATATCTGCTTTGTAACTAATTAGTTTCAGCAACTTGATTCTCAAGAAGTACGGGAAGTGAGGGTATTTCTAGCTTGATAGGAAACACTGCCTCCATCCCATATGTTAAGGATTATGGGGTTTGTCCAGTAGGCATTCTAATAGATGTACGTTACCCCAATAAAGAAAAAGGGGAGTTTCTCTTGCCAATCTCAGCTGGTTTCTGTTGTTCTCAAAATGTTCTTTAGAGTTTTATTTGCAGCCTCTACTGCCCTATTTGTTTGAGGTCAGTAAAGTGAGGAATGTCTAACACCCCGACCCAATTAATGGAATTTAAGTCACTAATTAAATATTAGGGACTTTATAAAATAAAATAAAATAAAAATTAAGAAAGCTAGACCAAGAAAAAAAAAGCTACAAAAATAATAGGACCTTGATTAACGAAGTTGGCATATGAAGAAAATAAACAAAATTTCAAGACTTCAATTTGTGAAATTGATACATAAATAATAATACAAGTACATAAGAAGAAAAATAAAAATAATGCAAAAAGGAAAAACTAGGAAAAAAATATGTAAAATGCCAAACAAGGCATAATAAGGAAAAAGGAAAGAAAATAGGCCAAAAGGGTTGGCCCAAAAGTTTGATCCCAAGACCAAAAAAGTATAACGAATCTATGCCCAAACGTAAACCACTTGAGCTACAACACTTTTGTACTATATATCTCACAAAATATATATATATATATAGACACCATATAAAATCCCATTCCACCACCCCACACCCAATCAAAATTTATGCAACACATCATCAACAATTAAATATGTATAAATATATATATATATATATATATATGTATGTGTGTATATATATATATGTGTGTGTGTGCTATGTGTAGAAAGAAGAAAACATAATAACCAAGTGTGTGGGTGTGTGCGGCTAGAGAGATAGAGAGAGAAAATGAAGAATAAGAGGAAGAAGAAGGAAAGGAACTTGCATGCAAGCCCTAAGTTAGACACAAGAAGCCTAGAAGCTCTTAACCAAGCCCAAAGAGGGAGGTAAACTCACTGTTGAAGGTAAAAACACTCAAAACCCAAATTCCCCTCCCTAAGAAAATATTGATTTTTCATGCTATTTGATAAAGATAGAATACATGCATGGCCTCTATTAGCATCATGCGATAGTTTGGGAGTGGAAGAGGGGCCCAATAGGGCTTAGAACATCAAGACCCATGAAGAGTCCGCCATTGATGGCAACTTCAAGCTCGGTCTAAACCAGTTAGAACTAATCTAAGTTTGGTTGGTAGGGGCTTGAACTAGACACTTCAAGGATTCCAAGCCAATTGGAATCATATTCAACGAATAAGAAACGAGGGAGATAGACCAAGTTACAAGTCACGATCTAGAAATCGAACCTCACAAATTGAGCACTAAACTTCCTTCTTGGAACATGGCTTTGAAGCGACTACAATGAGGATCACGATAAGTTAAGAACCATGAATTTTCATAGAGTATTGAGCATGAACGAAGCCATTATTTAGAGTTGTACCGAAGCTTTAATGGAGCTTTTGAGCTCAATTCGAGCTTCCAAACTAATGCCAAAATATTCATTACTGCCTTAGACACTCATAGAAACAAACCGTAGAAGAAATGGAAGTCTGAAACTACATGAAATAGGATTATTTTAAAACCTAAAATTAGGGCAACAGTGTCGGGGTGATGGGGAAGAAGATGAACAAGAATGGGTCGGGACCCGCCTAGTCGCAAATAAGGTTTAGTTACACAACGTCGTTTAAGAATTGTTTTTTTTTTTTTTTAAATTAAAACAGATAGGGGGTTGTTTGGCTACAAGGTAAGAAGCCTAATTGAATAACCCTACACGAAATAGGGATATCCTATCCCTATTTTACCTCCTATCTGCTATTTGGAAACTGAATTATCAGAAAAATAAAGGGAGCTACGAGTCCCAACACTGAACCCCTAGACCTCTCACATTTGAAGGAATCTAACCCCAATGCGTGTGCCACTGTGGCACATGTGATACTATATTGAGAGAATAAATATATAATATAAAATTAAATGATTAAATTAATTTAATTATTGTAAATTGTCCCGTTACCCAAATAAAATAAAAGAGTAGAGTATTTTAACTTTTTCTAACATTTTGAACCCAATGGCGGGGTCCATTTTACGAGACGAGATCCTAAAAAATTAAGACACGTAAAATGAAAAATTACTATTTTACCCCTAATAATGCCCGAAGCTAAATAGAAGTCTGAGAGGGTTTAAATTGACTTTTTTTGACATTCCGAATCTAACAATGAGGTCCATATTAACAAATTAGGTACTGAAAAATAAGACACATTAAAATACAACTTTATTAAATTATGCCTAATAGTCTGATTTAACAGAAATAAGACCTATCATAGGAAAGTAGGATTCACCTAGTCTAAAAATAAATTAAGAATACCAAAGAGGTAGTAATTTAAATTAAATATGGAATTAATTAAATTCTTTATAAATTGTTCTTAGGAACTATAAGGGAAAAGGGAAGGCACACTAATAGCGCCAACCCCGAGGACAAAGGTGAATAATTTTGTACTTTGAAATGGGGGTTTTAACTTTATAAATTCTGAAGTGTTTTAAGTTCAAAATTCCCGAAGTATTTTAAACTGTATTCACATGACTCATGTTTCAAATGTATTATTACTCCCATTTTTAAATTCTATCGTGACATGCAAGTTAGCTTGTTTGTATTGCTGACTTTCTATAAGTTCGTATTCAAGCATGTCTATGTTAAATTCAAACTTAAAATAAATGTTTTTATACTACCCATGTTTTAAATATTCCTGAATGACATGATTAAATACTCTGAAGGTCATGTTTTAAATGATCTGAATGTTATATTCCAAGTATTTGAAGACTTTATTTAAATATTCATAAATGTACTGTTAATGCTCTTGAAAAACATCTGTCTAAAAAGCTATGTTTTAATGTTCTTGAAAAGCACCTATTTGAGGAAGTTATGTTTTAAATGTTCGTGAAATGCATCTATTGGGAGGTTATGTTTAAATGCTTTTAAATAGCATCTATTTGTAAAGAAATATTTTTAAATGCCTCCTGTTTATGAATTAGTAATGCAAGATAATTGTGCATAAGCACCACAGGCTCATGAGCCCCTTTGGGACTTACATACAAGAAAAAATGCCTAGTAAAAGGTTTATCCCCTAGGTATGAGATATCTCTATGAGAAGTAAAACTAGAGTCCGGTTCAAAATGGATTCTTCTATTAAAAAGTGAAAAGATGTTACGTTAAGAAATGGCAGAAGGTTTATCCCCCATTTTTCTAACCATGAATTATATGTTCTGATTTCATGATCAAAAGATTCATGTTTTAAGTAATTAATGGTATAAGGTTTTTGAACCCCCATTTACATGAAAAAGTTTTTTTTTAAATGGACTCGTTTTTAAAATGACAAAGGGTCACACCCTTCTTGTCTATGAGAAAAGGATTTTATTCATCATGTTAATCAATAAATGATTTAAATTCTCTTGGCCACCAAATGGCCATCCTATACATGTTACAAGTTTTTCTACTACATATTAAATGCCTTACTCGATAGCTTTAAATGCTTCATGTTATATGTTTTAAAGATTCTTGTACTCTGTATACTTGAAATAACTGTCATACTCGAATGCTTTAAATGCTTCATGTTACATGTTTTGAAGTTTCTTATATCTTATATTTGAATAAATAATTGCCTGGCCTGAATGCCTCACGCTATATATTTTATGATTCATGTATTCTGTATTTGAAGTGTACGAGCAATTGGTAGTGACTGCTTTTATGAACTCTCAAATAACAAACCCACTACCAGTTGAAAACCTATGACAAGGTATTGGAATTACTCACGAGCTTTTCATAAAGCACACATGGATTTGTTACACATGACTCTTTTAGGTGATGAAGATGGTTGGGAGCCTTGCCCGTATTAAGGAAGGGCGTTAGGCGCTCCGCATATGAATTAACAATTTTGGGGAATGTTAGGACCCATAGTTGGTCATCTTTTTGTAGCAATGTAATTTGGATAATTATGTAACTAAGTCCCTAGGGACAATGGACATGTAATATGTATAACTTTAAAAATTTTAGCAAGCTCTACATGTATGTTATTTGTACCGTTCTGAAGAGCCGTTGTCACACCCCGGATTTCTGTGAACCCGAGGAGCGACTGAACGAAATAAAAGAAAAGAAAAGAAAAGAAAGGACAATCCAATAAATTTAATTGAAATATCCCTTATTATTCTCCAAATTTTTCCCAAGGTTAAAATTAAACACTTATTATTCAACTTAACTCAAAGCGGTCCCCAAATGTTACTTAAGTCCTTCTCCCCATTTATGTTTAAATTAATTGAAGTCACATCCAGCAATTGTCTCCAAAATGTTCTCAAAACAATTCAAAAATAATGCCTTGGAATGACGGCCCAAAGGGGCCCCAAAATAGTTTAAGACATGGTCCATAAATGGGCCAAAAAGGTCTACCTAAAGTGGTTCAAGTGAATGGCCAAACATAACCTTGATATATAATTCAATAGTGTCCAAAAAATTACCCAACGTGGCTCTATGTGATGGCTAAAAGTGGCCTAAAATGGTGGGCGAACATGGTCCAAAGGTCGGCCCAATATGGCCGAACATGATGCCCATATACAGCTCAAAAAGGTGACCCAAAAGTGGACGTTAAGTGGTTGTCAAGTCTGTTGCACAAAGACTGGACAGCAGGTGGCAGCAGCAGGGCAAAACAATACAAGCCGTGGGCAAGCAGGGCGCCGCAGGTGACAGGGCCACGCGCGTGCGGGCGTGGGCCCAGGCGGCTGGCTGGGGTGCGCGCGGGGCAGTTCAGGCCTGTTCTGGCACTGTAGCATAGAGACCTGATTTTCTGATTTTCTGAAATTTCATTGTTCATGGCTGCAACCAATTTGTCCAATTTTTTACTTTTCTTTCAAGTTTTTCAAAACCATTCTTTCTCCATTATTGGCCCACTTATTCTAGGTTTTTAAACTTTCTTTTTGGGCATTTATTTGCCCCACTTGGTTTGTGTTTCTAACACTTAACTAAGGTTCAAATTTTCCTAAAAATTGGACATGGTCTCCCTTATTTTTCTAAGGTTCTTCTCACCTAATTTTTTCACAACATATGTGAGTACAAATGTGTCAAAAATCCACCCTCACTCAGTGGCCACAATTTTCATAGTTCAATATACATCTATCAACTACTTCTAATACATCTAGGTAATACATGTTTAATTAAAAATATCATACATTCCTTACAAAAATGGCCCTTGGCCTCATTTTGTAAGTTGTTCAAATAAGAAACTACTGAGCCATAAAATAAGCCTCCAGAGCTAACAGACTTAGCAGAGCAGCTACCTTCAGATCTTCCTCTAGAGCAGCTACTAGCAGAGCTGCCTACAGAGCAGCTACGAGCAGAGCTGCCTCTAGAGCAGCTAAGAGCAGAGCTGCCTCCGGCAGAGCTACTACAAGCAGAGCTGAGCTGTCTCCAAAGCAGCTACCAGTAGGCCTCCAGAGCAGAGCTGCCTCTGGTAGAGCTACTACTAGCAGAGCTGAGCTGCCTCCAGAGCAGCTGCCAGCAGGCCTCTAGATTAGAGCTGCCTCAGAGCAGCTACCAGCAGAGCTGCCTACAGAGCAGGAGGAATTCTGAATTAATCATCGTCTTCCATAGACTTCCGACCTCAGAATAAGGAATATATCTTGGAGTGCAAGTCTTTCAGATAAGAAAGGAATCCTACCTCAATCAGGGAAGATTATCACATATCTTTTAACCTTGTCAAACAAGGAAAGGAATTCTATTCAATATAGGAAACTGCTAAAATCAATGACTCTCAACCCTATAAATAAAGGGGCCAGGTACGCTTAAATATTTGAATCTCACATTGAATCTCAGATTCAATCACATATACAATCACTCTTTTTTATACATATTCTTTATATTTATTTCTTCTTCCCTCTTTACTGACTTAATCGTCGGAAGGTCCTCCTTCTCTTTTTTGCAGGTCCTTCTTGCCGAATCACATCGAATCGACCGGTGCTGTTTTTTGTAACATCAGTTTGGTGCCGTCTGTGGGAACGACGGTCAACATGCCTCGTTCTTTACTACTAATATGGCTCCATAATGATTATTTAAACTCTCTCAAATTCTATATATTTTGATAGTTGTATAGATCAATTTAACGTATAAATCAAACTCTATTAAATACTTGCGTGATTATATAAATATATATATATATATATGTATACATATAATCTCAAGATCTTCATATATACATATACATATATCTATATGTATATACATATACATCATAATCAAATCAGTACAATATATATATACTGATCAAGCTATTGATCTATGATTCTTTCGCATATCAAATCATTACACATGATTTAATTTTTTATTTGTTGGTGCACGGAGAGAAGCACCCTTAATCTGACTTTTTAATATTATTTCAAGCAACAAATAAGAATTATTTTTGTTCTTTTTGCCATTGCAAGTTCTGAAACTGAGCTATAACCCAAGGAAACAGAAGTTTGCAATCTTCAGATTCTCTGCTCCTCTTCGTCAAAATCTAATTATCGAGATGCTCAGTGTCAGAGCACTTGCAAGACTATATTATACAAATATATATATATATATATGTGTGTGTTAATATACAGTCGCAGGATTTTTATATGCATATGCATGTATATATATACACACACATCAATATGAGCATCGATTTCGAGATCTCCATCAATCTCAAAATCTTTGAATAAAATATGAGATTTGTTTGAATTCAGGAGGATCATTATTTCAATGTTGAATTTGAATGCTTTTTTGAAAAGAATTTCAGACTCTTTATTGCATCCTTTCTCACTTTATGTCTATATCATCAGGTCATTGTTATGCCTTTTTATGATCAACTCATCTAAATAATGCTTCCATGTTCTTGATATTTCTACTTGTATACTACTCATTTAATTCTCTGAACTATTTTGACTCTAACAGAGTGTGGAAAACTTACGAACACCGTGTTTGGCAAAAAAAAAAAAAACATATATCTGTTGCAACTTATTCCTGTTGAGAGCAAGATCCACCGGCTCACCTGCTGCTACAGGAAAACAAAGATTATTATGGGTTTTCTGCCAACGGCTCATCAAATATATATATAATCTCACCATCTTTGTGTATATATGTGTATATATACAATCTCAAGATCTTATATATATATATATATATATATATATACACACATGCCATAATCAAATCACTACGCTGATCAAGTTAGAAAGCATTGACAAATAGTTTCTCAGCATATAAAATCATTATACATGATTTAATTTTTATTTTTGGTGCATGAAAAGAAGCACCCCATGATGTAACCCTTTGAAGATTATTTTAGGAACCCTGGTTCTCTCATCTCTAAAAATTTCCTTTTTCAGTTTTGAGCCAGAGAATGAGGATTGTCACATCCTGCACCCCACCCTACGCGGATGCTAAAGATGTGATGCCAGTTAGCCGCCTTGTTGGTCTCTCTACCGATAATGCGACCAACCAAAGGCAATCTTCTGAACCGTACAATGAATTGCACTCCAAATGTAGGGTCAGAACAGCAGAATTTAAAACCTTTTTATCTCGGGAGTGCAACTCAACTATATACCACATAAGTATGTACCACATAGCAAGTCTATAACCAAACAACTAATAACTCTAACCACAGAGCATCTTTAACAAATATATACACAGAGCATATCAAATTCCTCTAGAGTACCTACCATGAGCCATGTCCCTACTCATCTATTATATATGAATGAAGTCAACTATATCATCACGCTCACCTGAATAGCCAGGATCAATCCATTAGAACCCAAGTCTCCACATATTATTGCCATCAGATTCTCACTTGGGAATGCCTCTCAGCCTACTAGTATCATCTCCTTGTGCCTTCTAATCCAATGGAGATACAACCTGAAAAATGTTAAATAATGGAATGAGCTTAAACAAGCCCAACGAGTAACATAGGTTCCTGCTTTGGGTTTCAAACCCATTTATATATATATATATGCGTGCTCAAATGTAACTCAGATAGAACAATGCAAGTCAAGTAGAACAGATACAGCTCAAATAGAACGGATATAGCTCAAAGTGCCTCAACCTTCCCTAGGCAGTGTGGGATGCCGCACAAGATAATCCGTCAGTCACCCACCCCACACATGGAGGCCCATGTCCCCACAGCACACTACCGGTTGGGGTCGGTATCAAGCGGAATAGATAGGATTGAGCGGATACTGAGTCTGGGCGTCCCACATAGCCAGCCATCCATCCACTGATATACTCAATCCCGAGGGCCCAAGACTCACGTAACAGGATAAACACGAATCAGACTCCAATAAAATCAGATCAGGAGATATCAAGAAGCAGGATAGGATCAAGCCATATGTAATGCAGTGTAAAGAGTATGCATTAAAACATATACATTAAAACAGTACAGTGTATAAAACAGTTCAGCATATAAAGCAGTTCAGTATACAAGTTTAAGTAATACAGAAAATATACGCCAAGTCAAGAATCTGAGTTACTCACTACTTATGCCTATCTCCCTTCACAGGTATCCTCCAGATGCGTTAGGCACCTCCATGCATATCCTCAATAATCATTATCCTGAATAATTATCAAACAAATCAGAATTTAACCATTCAAAACTTATTTATGATCTTAGCCTATCGGATTACCTAAGATAGCCGAATAGCCTAATGCCCTCTCATTAGGTTTCATCTGCGGTTATTACATCCTTTAATTTAGCTTACTAGCTATCAGGGTTATAATATAGTCATTTGGACTCTATTGTTATCTATCAAGCACTTATTTAATCTTCTTTATGCTAGGCATTATAATTTGGTAAGCACAAAACTAAATTTATCATTATTGACTACCAACCCCAAAATCATAAAAGATGTCACCCAATAGCTAAAAATTATACTCAAATTAATAGTTGAACTATACTTAATTTAATAATTGAACTATATTCAAATCAACGGCTAAACTATATTCAACCCATCACATATTCTAGTTTTCCAACAGATCCCATGACTAAAATGTAATTCCATTAGAGATAGTAAATTCAAGAATTAAGTTTCATACCTGCAGCCTAGAGACCAACAACCCCTCTAATTAAATTTCATATCCTTATGATGATACACTTGTGATGCAATGGATCATCATTTCCTGTGAGGCTTAAAGTGGTAATGTTATAAACTCTTCCTCAAGTTGCTCCTTTAATCTTCTCTAAATTGTCAACATATCAGACTGTATCAATCCTCAATACAACGTCTCAAATGTGACCCCTTTTGTGGAAGAAACCCCATCTCTACAAAATAGTGGCAGTTCTCTCTCCATTATGTTTCTCACATAACCCATGAATTAACAATGTATATGAATCCAAATCCGGTCCAACTCCATTAGCCCTTTCCATTATTTGTGCTCAATCCATTAAAGATGCAGCAACTGTTGCCTAGAGTAATGAATCAATCAAACCCCAACCACACACCATGGCATAAACCACTGTTTTTGAACCTACTTGAAATTAGTCGGCTACACAAAAGACCCAAAATGCCTAAAAACCATAGCAGCAACCCATAAACACCATCTAAACACTGCTCTCTGTAAACACACAAAACTTACAATAACAACAACATCAATTCAAACCACAACTCAGCACCAACACGCTGCTGTTGAATCAACCAATTTGAATCCTCCAACCAACAATCAATCCAACGTGATTTATCCCCTACAGCGGACTGCTACCAGAAAACACACACATCGTCTCAAATAAAGCAGCTCACTCCACCATATCTTCGTTACAACCGCTACTTGCAACGGCCTCCATTTCCTCTGTTTTCTTACCAACAAAACAACAGTAACAGCAGCACTAAAACCACATAAAAATCCCAAATTCAGATATAAAAATCTGCTGCTTCAAATCTGAAATCAACATAAACTAGCCCATTAAATTGGAAGGTGGGTGCTGCCGCACCGCTGCTGCTGTACCGCTAATGCTGTAGCTCCCTCTCTGCTGCACTTCTGTCCCTCTCGCTACACCGCCACATAACACACAGAGATATATATACATAAATTCCTGCTTCTTCGTGCTTCCCTCATTTCAAACCACCACCTGAACCGAATCCATTACAGTTTACAGAGCTCAATTCCTGATCCCGTCCAATTTGATTCTCAATTTTCTGATCCACTATCTCCACCAGAACAGGAAACCCAAGGTCTAAACTGACTAAATCCATTCGTTCCGTATCCACAAAACTCTCACCCCTCCGATCAGTGTCCTTTATGCTGTATTAAAAAAAACTTCAAAGAGAGCAGGGTAGAGAAGACAGCGATGGAGGAGAGCCTCGATAATAGGAAAAGCATGCGCTCGAGAGTGCGCCGCTATCTCCGTCATAGTTTGATGGCATCCCAGCTTTGCGAAGTAGCTTCGATATAGAGAAGAACCAACAGCTCTCCACCAGCACCGTCCAGAAGCAAACACACAGAATTCACCACATCAGTAAACATCTCCATTCTCTCTCTCTCTCTCTCTCTCCGTTGTTCTCTATTCTTCCAACAGCTTCTTGCTAGAAGCTTCTTGACATGTCTAAATATCTATGTATATGTATATATATGTGTGTATATATATATATATAATGGTGGAATGATCTAGAAAGCTGAAGTATTTCCTTTGTCAATTACTTCTGGAATTTTTCTCTTTAGAGATGAAGTTAGAACCTTCTACACACACATCTTCCTAATTTATTTCCTATGGTTTATATATAATATGTTTATTTTATTATGTCTAGCAGCTTCCAGTAGCTTCTCTTATGAAACTTTCTAGTACACAATATATATATATACCTTATTTTATTATATATATATTTCTATATTTAACCGTATTAATATTTTATTTCATAAAATATTAATTCATAAAATGTCGATAAATTTGGCATAAAGTTAGGGCTCGGTATCATTATTATTTATTTTGCCAACCTGTTCGTGTCTCAGATGATATTCATATTTTTATTTTTTATTTTATAATTAATTATTCGTATTGACTTCATTTATTCGTCCTGGCACTTGGTTGATTGGGTTAATTATTTTCTTGAGCCCACATCATTTTTAGTGGCCTGGATTAGTATTTCCTAATAATTAATCCAATCATGGCTCACTGTATTTTGAGCTGTTCTGAGTCATTATCGTCACATAATTTATTTTATTTGGTTAGAATATAATCCGAGTCATGTCAAATTTTGGGGTATTACAAGGATCGTTGCCGACTCTTCCATGTTCTCACGATTGGGTCGGGAGTGATGTCAAGCTGCTGCTCGAACAATGGCCATAGCTCTCGGACGTGCACCACCGAGTCATCTATCGGAGGAGGCGGCAACGGTGGTTCCAGCGAGATCATGCTGTTTGGTGCCCCAGATATTCTGGTACAAGGCCTACGAGCCCATCTTTCTCCTCGGCCGCCAACACTTTGCCAGCGTCAACATCCAGATCCGGGTTAATGATGGGGGTCACACCTCCAAGATCAAAGCCCTCCATCATCATCGCTGATTAGCAGTCCCACCAGCGTCGACTATGCTCACCACTGTCAAGCCCGCGCACGTCCCCAACGCCAAATAATCAAAACTCCCACAATCTCCCTTTGTTATTTCTCAAAGAATAAAGAAAAGGATCTCTCGCTGCATCAAGACAATCAAACATTTTAAAAGAGTACGAAGAAGATGTTCAGTGAAGAAGAGTCGCAACTAGCACTGAATTTCGCCCTAGTAAAATTTTGATGAAAATTAGGGCCAACCTCATGCACCTGGTTGTATATCCCAAACAGAGCCTTGATAAAATTCAAATTTTGGTGAAAAACAAATTCCAAGAGATCCAAAATATTGATGGAGTTGTCTGCGTTTTCCCGATCAACTTTGCACATCAAAGCATCTTCAGATTCTTGACAGAGCCATGCCGATTAAACAGGGTCACAAGTTGAGAATTATATGGCCAATAACTGTCACGCCCCGAATTTCTACAAACCCGAGGCGCGACTGACGAAATAGAAAATAAAATAAATAAAAGGACAAATGTAAATAAATTCACTCAACATGAAGTACATCCCGCCATTACAATGTTCACGGGTCATCCGGGCGTAAGCCCCTACATTACAAAACATAAGTCCCATGGACCAAAAATACACCAAGTGTTTCATCCTATCAAGTGTCATCGAGTCTCAAGTAACTGGAGCATCCTCATCTGAAAAATGTTGCCCACGAATGGGTCAGCTCAACTGCTGGTATGATGAAGTGCTAATGCAAGAAATAAAGCTAAGGCGTGGCATGTGCAAAGTGTACATTTATATCTAAATGTCATTCAAAGCATCAAAGTAATATATGAATGGTATGCATGACGCACCCATGCACAACTCTATGCCACACCCATGTCTCATTTACGGGTACTCCCCGATGGCATCGAAGTACCATGCAATGGCCAATTTTGGGTTTTTCACCACAAGATCTACACCCTCATAATGCATAACACCACGTGCTCAACTCACGCCATGTTCTCAATGATTCACCATATGCCAATATGCTAATGTAATCTCAATGAACATGGTTTTCAATAATATAGCATGCTCGGACAATAACATATAAATCATCAGTCAGTTCCATATGTATGCATATCTCATGTGTTCATATATCATAGTTCATGTTCTTCACTTTACTAAACTCTCAAAGAATGCAAGTAACACATAAACATGTGAACAACCAACTTCAAATTATCAAGTAAACACATTCCAAATAAACACATAAATCATTCTAGTCATTCACAAAATATTCCTAACTTTACTTCATTTCTAACATTAGCAAAACACCATACCTGTCGGGTCGGTCTCAACCCTAGTAAACCGTGTTCGCAAGGTGGTGGCTATCAATAGAAATGTAGAAGTCAGACAACCTTCTCCTTTCCTTTCGGTGTCCCTAAAACCATAAAATGTTACTCAGTCAGTCTGTCGCTTGAATGATGCCATTAATCAAATTTTATGTCTTTATTTTATTAATTTCTATTTTGCTAAAATAAATTCCACAATTGGATCCGAGACGTCGAAGAAAATAGGTCTAGGCCTTTGTAGAAATTAATTTAGACGTTCGGTTTAAAAAGGGTAAAATGGTCATTTTGCACTTTCACGGGTTCCCATTTCTCGAGGCCTTTCCTCGTAAATCAGACTCCACGGTTGAGTCCGGAGTGTTCGAGATAATAAGATTTCACTATTCGTTTACTTAATTTGGAGTTCGTTTGACTGTGTTTCAATTCAAGGGCATTTTGGTAATTTTAAGGGTTACTACGAGTCTTTTATTTTTTGAGACCTCATCTCGTAAAACGGACCTCACCATTGGTCTCAGAATGGTCGAGATAGTCAAAATACACTAATGACTTGTCCCATTTGGACTCCGGGTTATTTTCGAATATTTAAATAATTAAATTAATTAATTAATTTAATTAATATTTTATTCAGGAGGGGTCAAAACATAATTAGTCAAAAGTTCTGTGGGTCAAAATCAGATTTCCTAAAGTTCTGGGGTTTCAATTTGAATTTCAAAAAGTACAGGGGTTAGTTTGAAATTTCCAGTTCTCTTATCCTTAATTCGGATAGCCAAACAGTGGCTAATTCCGAAACAGGGATAGGATATCCCTGTTTTCAATTTAATCCCAATTTCAATATCACAACCCCGTAGCCAAACAGCCCCTATCCCCATTTAATTTAAAACCTGCGACCGACACGTGGCAGGGGCGGGTCGACCTTGGCCCTATCCGAACCCGGACCTGACCCAACCCGGACCCGAACAGTGCCCCTTTTTCCCCGTTTTCCCGGCGAGCCTCCGGTAGGGTTTCGGCGCCTTCTCCGGCGCCAGCGATATTTTTTCGGCGAGATTTTCATGGTTTCTGAATGTGGTTCTCTTCAGTTTTTCACGTAGATTCCATATCTAAGGTCGGTTTTGGACCTAAGCCACTAGATTTTCACGAAATAGGGTTCAAAGATTTCGGTCAACACTCCGGCCGACCCTACTCTTTCATTTTCGTGACTTTTTGGTCACGGTTTGATCTCCATTTTTACCCTAAAGTGTTTCTGCAGTATGGAGGAACAATTTCTCATTCCCAAAACCAAGTTTTAAACCAAAAATTTCCACCAAACCGATTATCCTACGTGACCTGCAACTCAATGTTTCTCTCTCATTTCTTAATCGTTTTCTTTCATTCTTTTTGCAAAATGAACCTTACAACATGCTCTTTAAGACCCTATACATCAAATTAATTATCATGCTTTAAAAAAAATAAAACAGAACTGGGTCACTTACGATTTTTGTTGGGTTTCTCTCTCTAGCCGTGCACCTCCTTCACCCTCTGGTTCCAAGCTTGATTCAAGCTCCAAGACTCCTTCTTTCCAGAACTCTCTCTCTCTCTCTCTCTCTCTCTCTCTCTCTCTCTCTCGCTTTCTGTTTCTCTTTTCTTCTCTTTCTCCCAACCGAGACCAAGATATAACCCTCACATATCAACTCCCTCATGTCTCCCACTGCCAGCCCCTTTTCTTGACCTTCTCCCCTCCGTTCAGCCTTCCTCTTTTCTCTACAAGGCAGCTTTGCAATAAATGCAAAGCTGCCCTATATATATATACCTATACATATATCACTCATTACACACACTCTAGAGACACACACTTACATGACCTGTCACACACACACACACACACCAGATCTGTTGCACACACACACAGTGCACACATGCACTGTTATATATATACATATGCACATACACATACATGTAATGTCCCACACATATACACACCATATATACACATAACATCCATGCATCCTTATACACATTTTAGTTAATAATAATAATAATAATAACAACCAACACAATATTAATATTAATAATAATAATAATAATAATGATAATGATAAAAACAAATAATAATAAAATTTTATTTTTTCATGTCATTACAATAACTCCTGGCATTCGTTATTACAAGGAAAGACCTTGGGGTTTTGCTCCCTCAATCACAGAACAAGAAAAACCCCACTCTCTCTCTATCTCTATATATATGTATATATATTCAAGCAGAGAAAGCCAATTCTATACGAAAGATCCAGATCAGGCTCACCTGTTCCTCATCCTGATCTCGTGCCATAAGCTAGAGGAGAGAAACAGTATAGAGGGAAAATTGATGCCAACAATGGCGTTGTAAAATCGACAGCCACCGCGACTACCCAAACCGATGTGAAGTCAGACCTGCTATCCTTTTCTACCTTTTCTCTCAAAACTGTCAAAAAGCAGTTATGGGGAAAAGAAGATGTTAAGAGTTGCGGGGAGAAGGCACTCTTCTCTGTCATGACGATAAGCCCAGACATCGTCGGCCTTCATTCTTAAAAATCCAGTCTATATGGTGGGGATTCACTGTCCGATGGCCGCTTCAGATCTAGCTGCCCATCCAACACAATTTCTCTTGGTTTCGTATTACGGGATCAAATCAGAGTGGCTCGAATTTTCTGACAGACAATCGGAGTTGGATGGTTCCGTAGGCACTATTTCATATGGGCGATCTATATCTGAGGGCCACGACATGGTCCGTGTGTATATAATGCTTCCTGGCCCATACAGCAGCTCACAAACCCAAACCTCCAAATATATCTTCTGTATGTCTGAAGCTCTGGACATGCCTCTCAATGATACCTTCTGAAATAACAAGAGATCTGGAGATTCCAATAGTTACTTCAGGGGCCGAGGTCGAGCCTCAAGACCCGGACCCACTCATCGCTACTCAAATCATGGTGCCCCTCATGGATCCCTTATATCTTCGACACTTGAGATCAAATGAGTACAGCCCTCAATGACCCATCTATGGGTGTGGAATGCATCAGTAATTCATACTTGGATTTAATTGGACTTCAGAAAGCTTACCTTGGGTCACTGCTTCCACCTCAGAAATCATAGTAATTTCTGATTTTCTTTTTACAATTTTTAGTAACAGTAATTACTCTATTCTCCTTGTCTTCACTATTCACTAACGAGGATGGCAACTCCAACGATGAAGAAATGACTAAGACGCATCAGAGCTAGTGAAAAGCAGTCTGATATGCCATATTTCATCAATTTTTCTCTCTTTTACTGGCATTGGTTGACCCCGGTCAAAGCCTGTTTATGGCTCTTCAGCCTAAAATGATTGCATATGGGAACTCAGTCACTACATTCGCCATAGGGACCCTCACTGGCCAACAGTAATGATGGCATCTTCCATTGATATTAGCCAACGGGGTGACCTCCTTTGTGTTAATATTGTACAGTGGACAACCCAAAGAGCACGATTTTATGCAGCTTGCCTTATGTTCACTAAATCTGGTTGTCAGCTCAGTAGCTCATAGTATGTCAAGAGGAACTCTTTTCCTATTGACTTCCTCCATTATTAACAAGATCAATATTTTACAAATGGAACCTCTCGAGCCGATTGACAAGAAAGATATTGGCATCATTGGCAGTACCCTTATCCGTTTATGCAAATGTACAGACCTCCAGGTCTAGTCCAACAAATGTACGAACTCCCAGGTCTGGTCCAACAAATGTACAGACCTTCTGGTCTGGTCCATCGAATGTACAGACTTCATGGTCTGGTCCATCTCAATGCACAGACTCAGGTCTGGTCTATCTTAATGCACAGACTCAGGTCTGGTCCATCAAATGTATAGGCCTTCTGGTCTGGTCCATCAAATGTACAGACTCAGGTCTGGTCCATCTCAATGCACAGACTCAGGTCTGGTCCATCAAATATACAGGCCCTCTGGTCTGGTCCATCTTAATGTACAGACTCAGGTCTGGTCCATCAAATGTACAGGCCTTCTGGTCTGGTCCATCAAATGTACAGACTCAGGTCTGGTCCATCAAATGTACAGGCCTTCTGGTCTGGTCCATCAAATGTACAGACTCAGGTCTGGTCCATCAAATGTACAGGCCTTCTGGTCTGGTCCATCTTAATGCACAGACTCAAGTCTGGTCCATCTTACTGCACAGACCCTCTGGTCTGGTCTATTTTATTAACCCCTAAAGCCTTGTATTCATTACAAGTGCTGTAGGCTTGGTTCATCTAAATGTACAGACCACTAGGTCTAGTCCATTTTTCTCACCCTACTGACTTTTATAAAAACCCTGTTTTATTTTTAAGTGTTGCAGGCCAGTATATTATAAATCATCAAGTACGCGTGACTCTTCAAAAATCCTAAACCTCAGCTCTGCACGGATCTCACAGAACTGAGGCTTGGGGGGGGAGTAACTAATAAGCCATAAAATGCGCCTTCAGAGCTAACAGACTTAGCAGGTAGCTACCTTTAGATCTTCCTCAAGAGCAGCTACTAGCAGAGCTGCCTACAGAGCAGCTACGAGCAGAGCTGCCTCTAGAGCAACTAAGAGCAGAGCGGCCTACAGAGTAGCTACGAGCAAAGCTGCCTCCAGAGCAGCTAAGAGCAGAGCTGCCTCCAGAGCAGATCTGCCTCCGACAGAGCTACTACTAGCAGAGCTGCCTACAGAGCAGCTACGAGCAGAGCTGCCTCCAGAGCAGCTAAGAGCAGAGCTGCCTCCAGAGCTGAGCTGCCTCCAAAGCAGCTACCAGTAGGCCTCGAGAGCAGAGCTACCTCCAAAGTAGAGCTGCCTCCGGTAGAGTTACTACTAGCAGAGCTGAGCTACCTCCAGAGCAGCTACCAGCAAGCCTCCAGATCAGAGCTGCCTCAAGAGCAGCTACCAGCAAAGCTACCTACAGAGCAGGAGGAATTCTGAATTAATCATCGTCTTCCATAGACTTCCGACATCAGAATAAGGAATATATCTTGGAGTGCAAGTCTTTCAGATAAGAAAGGAATCCTACCTCAATCAGGGAAGATTATCATATATCTTTTAACCTTGTCAAACAAGGAAAGGAATTCTATTCAATATAGGAAACTGCTAAAATCAATGACTCTCAACCCTATAAATAAAGGGGCCAGGTACGCTTAAATATTTGAATCTCACATTGAATCTCAGATTCAATCACATATACAATCACTCTCTTTTATACATATTCTTTATATTTATTTCTTCTTCCCTCTTTACTGACTTGATCGTCGGAGGGTCCTCCTTCTCTTTTTTGCAGGTCCTTCTTGCCGAATCACATCGAATCGACCGGTGCTGTTTTTTGTAGCATCAGAAACAAAATAAAATGGGCTTATGCCCTTACATTCAAAACACGCCTCAAGGACCAAATCTTTAATATCATCCTTTTCCTCCTACTCTCCAAGGCTTTGACCAGTCTCAAATGTCCGGGGTCTCGTCTGAAAATAATGTCCCACAAATAGGTCAGCTCAACTGCTGGTATGATAACTCACTAATACTAGCAACAAATTTAGGACGTGGCATGTGCAAGTGTACATTTTCAAGCTATACTTTCCCCTCTCGTTGTTCAATGCAATGCAAATACACTATGCGTGACTCACACATGAAAACTCTATGCCACAGCCATGTCTCACTTCACGGTTCTTCCCTGTTGGCATGCAAATACCAATATATGCCTCGCTTTACGGTCCGGACCCCGTAGGCATGTGAGTACCTAATGGCCAATTTTGGGTTTTTCACCACAAGATCTACACCCTCATAATGTTCAGCACCACGTGCTTACTCACACCATGTTTCCAAGGAATCACATTATGCCAAGATGCCATGATTTCATCATACAAGTTCAATGTGACAAATGATCAAACATATGGTGTCCCTTTTCAAGTCATGCATCCCACCCCACAAAATGCATAATTTTACACTTCCAAAACATCATTCACATGCATATACTATGGCTACACACATTAAGTTATATTCAAGCTACAATCCCACTATACTATCAATTCACAAAGATTATGCTAAGCTTTTCACAAAATGCTAAAATTCCATGAAGCTCCCCCACACCAAGCAATCAAATTTCCCCCATGATATCAAGCAAATTTCAACATGAATACACATCAAAACATAGCAATCTAACCCATGGACAAGATACATGTTATTCACAATAATAAAACATCAACTAAATTAAAGGAAACAAAAATCGCCAAATTTCTAACTTTAGGTTCTTCAAAGTAACACCACTTAAATAACTTCCTAACCTCAACTACACCTCTAGGCAGCTCAAGTAACACATAGAAAGGTAGGAAAAGCTAAATCTATTCCTAGCTTAGCAAGAAACCATACCTAAAATCAGTCTTTCTCAAAATTCGGTGGCTGTGTTTTCTGGATGGCCAAAATATTCAGTGTGAATATAGTACTCATGGAGACGAACAACTTTCCAGAAGAAAGCTTGGCCAAAATCCCCCTCGAAGTACATGTTTCGGAGGCTAGAAAGATGAAAAAGCTAGGGCTTTTGTCTATTTTTCACTCACGGATGAGAGCTCTCCGAATTTCAGAGTGTATATGTGTATATAATGGGCCCAAGTGTTCATTTTATAGTGGAGGACAAAGGGGCTAAGGGCAAATGACCATTTTGCCCTTAATGAGCCCCATAGCTCGTTACTCTACAACTCAATCCTAAACGCTTCAATTTAAAATTTGGTTTTAACCAATGTTCATAAAATTATTTTAAATAAAAATTATCATAAGAAAGCATTTTCGTTTGAGGTCAGGATCATCCCTTTCCACTCGGGCCACCCGGATGCCCTTTTTGTCTAATTTTGAAACAATTTCTGTTTTGGCTCAAATTTGTACAGAAGTTAACTCACAATATTATAAGCATATTTCTCTTCTATGACACCCTCCAAATATGCCTCTAATCATGTCAAACAGTAAACTGATGCATTTAGATGCTTTACCGGCAAAACTGGGCTTTACCGACAAAATCGTGTATGCCAAATGCCATACCGACAAAAACGAAAAATTTTTTCCTCATTTTTTTTCAGATCTCTACAGTGGTAGTTCCAGGCAGACATGCAAAAATTTTTTTTCATGCTTCTACAACTACAATCCTGGCCGCACCACCGTCTGAAGCCATTTCTTTTGGCCCACCCACCTGCCCTCAAGCCAAAGGGTGGCAGTCACAACCTCTTAATCCGCATAGGCTAGGTCGCGAGTCATGAATGATGATGGGTGATTCTGAACTCTTCGACCAAATCAATGACTTTTCCGTTAAAGTGCAAACTATTATCTAAAATCAGTTCTTGGGGTACTCCATATTTGCAAATGATGTTGGCCCTAATGAACTAGGACACTTTCCTTGCATTGAGGATGGCAAAGAAAGTAGCCTCTACCCATTTGGTGAAGTAATCAATGGCTACCAAAATGAATTCATGGTCATTGGAGGCTTTTTGTGTGATTTTGCCAATAATGTCTATTCCCCAAGTTTCAAATGGCTAGGGGATGTAAAGTTATACAATTCCCAAGGAGGGAGATGTTAAAGATTGGCATGTATCTGACATTTGTGGCACTTCCTAACGAAGGCAATACAATTTTCATCTATAGTACTCTAGTAATAACCTTGTCGGACAACCTTTTCGGCTATCATGTGTCCATTCTTGTGAGGTCCATAGACTCCTTTTATGGATTTTTTTCATGACATATTAAACTTCATGTTTATGCAAGAATATAGATGTATTCCATTGAAAGATCTTTTATAAAGTTTTTCCCCACAAATGATGAATTGGGTGGCCCATCATCTCAGGGCTGCTCTATCCTCTTTGTTACATTCTTTAGGGTATTCTAAGTTTTTGATGAATGACCAAACCTCATTGTACCAAAGTGGAGATATCGAATCTTCTATGACTTCATTGATGTTACAGTAGTATATCAAAATTCCCTGAGTTTGTACCAAGAGTGGTTTAATTATGGCTTTTTCTAGGATGTCCACCATTGAGGCAAGGGTGGCTAGGGAATCCACAAAACTTTTTTTTTAGCCCTAGGTATGTAATAGAATTGTACATCTTTGAACTTGGTCATCACTGTCTCCAGGTATTGGTGGTAGAGTATGAGCCTTTCCTCTCTAATTTTCCACCTTCTTTGGACTTGGCCAATAACAAGGGTTGAATCCTCGTATACATCTATGAATTTGACTTTCAATTCTAAAGCCACTTGCAGGCGCACTATACAGGCTTCATATTCTTTGGTATTTTTGGTAGAGATGTAGTACAACTCCATGGCTAGAGGCGTATGTGACCCATCTAGGGTTACTAGAAGCATGCCAATGCCATATCCCTTCATGTTGGTGGTGCCATCAAAGAAACGACACCATATATGCTCATGAATCTGCATGATTTCTTCATCTGGGAATTTAGTCTCCTTAACAATCTCACCCTCAATTGGGCAGTCTGTTAGGAACTTGGCCACGGCCTTTCCTTTGATGTATTTCTAAGTTATGTGTTGTCATGTCCCAGAACCCACCCTGTGCGAATTAGGAATAATGACTTGCCAGTTAGGTACTTTGCCAATAGGCTAATCTTGATAGCATATTGATGATGTGTCTAACCAAAGGCCTTTTTATCATTTCCAAGTAGATTATATTCTGTTACATTAAATTATGCAGCAGAATTCTCGTTTGTTAAAAATTTTGTATGAATGTAGTCATACTTGGCGAAGCTAATTAGACTGTATATCAGAGTTATAATAACATAATCCATAATTATTACATTATTGATGAATATGTTTCCCTATACTTTTCTGTCATAGAACTTTGGCATCTATCATCTTAGGTTGACACCTCCGTAGTTGGGATATAATCCCTTTTTCGCTATCGCCTATCTATTATGATTTAATAGCAACTGGGTCTGAAAACCTGATGAGTGCGCAAAAGTGCACTCTAAATACCTTATTATTAGATTAAAATACTAAAATGTGAATAGAAATGTTGGGATATAATTGATATTATTTAATTTAATTTCTATTTACAGTGAGATCTCTTTGAGCCTTATTTTATGACATATTTAGTTTTATGACATATTTTCTGTTAAGTGACTTGGTTAGTATATTTATTGAATTAGGAAAGCATTGAAGGTAAAAGAAGAGATATGGAGTATATTGTGCAATTTTCAGCTTTTAGGCAGATTCGATCTATGGAGCTTCAATTGAGGTTTGGATGGTGTTAGAGTTTCAGAATGAGAAAGTGGTCTGCATGAAGTCTTTAGAGGACATCTTAAGCTTTTTAGAAAGGTCTGTTTTGCAAAAATCCGAGTTTGTTTGGGCCCTCAAACATTGTTTCAAAGTTAGGTCGGGAAAACTGATTCGAATCCTGATTGGAGTTGGATTTCTGTCCAAACCAGTAAACATCAGTGGGTCATAACTTGAGTTTCTGAAGCCCAAATTAGGTGATTAAAAAGCCTAAATTTATCTACACATCCAGGGCTACAACTTTCATCAAGATCCCAAATCAAGATTTAGTCATGCTTTTTCTATTGAATGGATTGGTTCTTTGATTATTTTTGGATCAATTAATTATTTATATTGATTTAATTCTTTGCTGCAATATTGCTCCTTGGGTAAATTGTCGTCATTGGGTTTTCTCAATGTGGATAACAATTTGTGTGATTTAAAAGGGATGAATGATTTTTCAAAAGGTTACATTTGGTTTAATTTTTGTTTATAATTTTATATCTTCCGATTAGGATTTTTGGAATCAAATTCCCAATTGTGTTATCAGTGAATTAAAAATAATTAAAATACTGGATATGTGCAAGGGATTCTCGATGCTTTACTGTTCATTAATTTGAGTACTTTTTCCGTTAAATACTTTGTTTAATTTTAATTTGCATTTAAAATTACTTTTTATTTTCTCGTTAACTATTTAATATTTTTTTTAGTTTTGGAAATTCTTTCTGTTATTCTTTTAATTTGTTTCCCTGTGGAATCGACACCCCAAAGCTGCACGACAACTACCGCGTTATTCTTTGGGCGTTATCAAATTTTGGTGCCTTTGCCTGGGAAACGGTAGAAGAATCATTAGATAATTTTTCTTTTCAGCAGTTTGTAAAGGCGGTAACTTCGTTCCCTTTTCTTTCTATTTGCTGCATTATTATTTTATTTTATTTTATTTTATTGTTATCTTGCATGCACAATAGGTATAGGGACACATTAGGTCGATTTGCTTGTCGGCCTGTGTTGAGTCAGATTTAGAGTCTAATTTTTCTATTTTTTTTAATTTTTTATTTGATAATTCTTTTAATTATGAAAATATGAGGTAACAAGAGGATCAACCCATTAGGGCCTTTCCGGATTACCTTCATCCTACATGCATAGCCACACCATTATGCATCATATTTCCACCCAATATCCGTCAAATTGATGTTAAAATGGGGGTAATACAGTTACTCCCTACATTTCATGGTTTGGAAAATAAAAATCTATATGTGCACTTTAGGGAGTTTGAAGAGGTAGTTGCGACTTTCCATAGTCAAAATACAATACAAGACATTGTGAAACTTAAGTTCTTTCCTTTCTCTTTAAAGGATAGAGCTAAGAGTTGGCTGTACTCACTGAGACCATGGTCAATTGGATCATGGAATGAGATAACTCAGGTTTTCTTTACTAAATACTTTCCCCAACATAAGACTAATGCTTTCAAAAGATAGATCACCACTTTTGCACAAAAGTACAGTGAGACTTTGTATCAGTCTTGGGAGAGATTTAAGGAATTATTGAGTGTGTGCCCTTACCATGGGTATGAAAGTTGGCGTCTAGTGAGTTACTTTTATGAGGGACTTACACCTAGAGAGTGCCAATTTGTAGAGATGATGTGTAATGGTGGGTTTTTGCAGAAAGATCCTGATGAGCTAGGCCATAGAATACCTCAATGAGCTTGCTAAAAAAGCTCACACTTGGAAAGGACCTAGTGCTCTTAAGAGCACAAATAGGTCACGACCTAAAGGGAACCAAAATGGTGGTGGAATTTACCATCTCAGGGATGAGGACAACTTGAAGGCTAAAGTGGAGATATTCACTAGGGAGTTAGAGGTGTTAAAGGCTAGGGACTTAAAGCCAACACACTTGGCTAATCAAGCAGAGTCTTTTGGACCATGTTCTATGTGTGGGGGGTAAATCACCTCGCACAAGAGTGTCCCACATTTGTTGAGATGAGAGGGATGTACGATGAACAATGTAATACCTTAGGTATGTACAAGAAGCCTTTCACACCCTTCTTTGAGACCTACAATCCGAGCTGGCACAATCACCCCAATTTTAGCTGGAAGTTTGAAAACCAGCCACCTGTACCACCACTTGCACAACCCCTTAGCTCATACCCTGCACCATATCATACACCTTCATCTTCTAAGAATTCTTTAAAAGACACTTTGCATGATTTTATTGAAACACAGGATAAGACTAACCAAAAGTTTGAATCTTTGATTATTCAGGTTGTGGAAGAAAACAAGGAGATAAAGAGCCAAGTGTCCAAATTGATGAGCTCTTTGAGTGTAAATGAGCGAGGTAGAATCCCTTTCCAAGCTCAGTCCACACCCCATGATCAACACATGGCGCAAGAAAATTTGAAGGATGTGAACGCCATTGTGACTCGAAGTGGTAAGTCATTACACATCCCAACAATGGACAAATCGGGGGATGTGGAAAAGGATCAAGATAGTAGCAATGCCGAGCTGCCTAAGGAACCAGAGCTAACAAAGGGCTATGTTAAGGTACCATTCCCACAAGCTTTAAAATCAAACAAGCGAACTTTGGATCCTAACAATGAAATCCTAGAGAATCTCGGGCAGGTAAAAATCAATCTTCCTCTTTTGTATGTGATTAAACAAGTTCCTAATTATGCAAAAGTTCTTAAAGATTTGTGTACAGTTAAGAGGAAGCACCGTGTGAAGAAGACAACGTTCTTGACAGAGCAAGTTAGTGCTCTAATTGAGTAGAGGATTCCTCCCAAGTACAAGGATCCTGGTTGTCCAACCAATGCATGCAGCATTGGAAATCATGAGTTTTGACAAGTTTTGCTTGATTTAGGAGCTAGTGTGAATTTAATGCCTTATTCTATTTATTTGCAAATGGGGTTAGGAGAAATCAAACCAACTTCTGTGGTATTGCAATTGGCTGACCGTTCAGTTAGAGCACCACGGGGTGTAGTTGAGGATGTTCTGATTCAAATTGATAAATTTTATTATCCTGTTGATTTCGTAATCCTTGACACTAGCTCTGTTGTTGACTCTACTTCAAAAATTCCTTTGATTTTAAGTAGGCCTTTCCTTACCACTGCTAGTGCTCTTATTAATTGTAGGAATGGGTTCATGAAGCTGTCTTTCGGAAACATGACTCTCGAGGTGATTATCTTTCATATTCCAAAACAGCCAGAAGAGGAGGACGAGAGCTGCCAGACGTACATGATTGATTCACTCATGGATAGGGGAGCTCTTGCAACTCATGATGCTGATTCCCTTGAGCATTTTCTTGTTAATTTTGAGTTTGATTGTATTACTGATCCATCTGATGTAGTTGATATTTGTGTTATTTTTGATAGAAATCAGGATTATGGAGCACGGGCATGGCAACCGAAGTTTGAGGAATTGCCTAAAAAAAGTGAAGAACAAATTCCTTCAAGTGTTGAAGCACCCAAAGTTGAATTAAAGCCTTTGCCTAAGGGTCTAAATCATGTCTCCCTTGGTCCATGTGATACTTTTCTTGTTATTATCTCATTTGAATTGTCTGAGTCTTAAGGTGAGAAATTAATTCAGACCCTCAGTAAGCATAGGTCAGCCATAGGTTGGAGCATTGCTGATATAAAAGGTGTGAGCCCACTGGTATGTTCTCATAAAATCAATTTGAAGGAAGGAACTAGCCCTCGTAGAGACCAACAGCGTGGGCTTAATCCCACTATGAAAGAAGTGGTGAAAAATGACCTCGGAGAGAAGCATTTCAATTTTGATAGGGAGAAGCAAGAAAGCTAAGAAATTACAATTGACTGAGTTAGAGGAATTCAGAAATGATGCTTATGAGAACTCTAGAATCTATAAGGCTAAAATGAAAGCGTTTCATGATAAAAATATTTTGAGAAAAATGTTTAAGCCTAATGATCGAGTGTTTTTATATGATTTTAGACTCCATAAGTACCCAAGAAAACTCAGGTCTAGGTGGACAGGCCCCTTTATAGTACGGAATGTTTTTGAAAATGGGGTAGTAGAAATAGAGGATCCTAAGGATGGACGAGTTTTTAAAGTAATTTTAATTGATAAGCAAGTTCCGGAAGTGGAAGACATTCCACTTATGGACCCGGTCTATCAACCTTGATCGCGCCATGTAGGTATTTTTTTTTTAATTTTGTTTTGTTTTATTTTTATTCTCTTTTTTTTTTTTTTTTTTTCGTTTGCCGCTGTTTTCTTTGTTTTTATTGGCAGGTTAATTTCATTTTGTCAGTTCAGGTTGCCATCTTTGGTGCTTAGCGAGATGCCCACATCACACATAAGGTGTGCTCTCTCCTTTTTAGTGCCCTCCATTCAATTTTGATTCTTAAACATTGAGGACAATGTTTCATTTAAGTTGGGGGGTGGTGGTGCAAATTCAACATTTAAAATGCATGCTGGAACTCTATGACACATAATTTTTTTAAAAAAAATTGCATCACACATGCATCTTTTTCACATGAGTGCTCATTCTCATTCATAGCCATCTTCATGAATTCACTGAATCCACCATAATCATTCTGTTCAAGCATTCACAGAACTTTTAATGCACTTATACAAACTTTTTAGTAAGATGGCGGTTTGACACATGTAGCTAGAGAACTCTTTTGCTTAAGTACTCATGTGAGTTTTGGAGAGAATTGAGAGCCTACAAATGCAGGAAATTATGATAAGCGTTCATTGATCTATTGAATTGGGCACTTCTTTTGAGAATATCATTACATGGTTGGTGGTATGACGACGGATATATTTGGGATATGACGAAGATCAACTTAGGATTAACGTTTGAGCCTTTCAAGTTAACCCTTCTCATCATAGACCCTTAGTAGCCAACTTTTAGCCTATAAACACATATAGTTTTTTTTTTTCATGTGCCCATATCATCCATACGGCTCTACATTGGAGTATAGCCTATACCTTGATTTTCCTACCCTTTTTGCTTCCAAGTGTGTACTAGGTGTGGAATTTGCATTTCTTTTCTTTTGTGTTGAATTGGAAAAAAGAAAAAAAAAATTAAAAAGGAAAGAGTACAAGTGCAAAGTGGTCAATTGAGTGAGCATCAAAGTAACAAACAAAAAAAAAATGAAAAAAAGAAGAAGAAGAAGAAGAAGAAGGAGAAGTATTGTTATTCAGTGATCTGAAAAGTTGAAGAGTACATCAAGTGAGAAGTTTGGTTTGCTATGATTTTTAATGAAATTCTCTTAGTATGTACTTGTAAGTTTTTGAATCCCTTTTATCCTTTTCTTCATATAGCCCCTAACTCGAGCCACCTTATAACCTTTTTATGTTGATCGTTCTGATCCTAAGTAAGCATGTGGAAAGAGTGGTGGAAGTCTCATTTGTTAGTGCGCCTATCATAAGATCAATGTTTGCTTGTTGCTTGTACATAATTTCCGAATTCTCCATTGAGCGTGTATACCCCTTGTCAACTCCATAGAGAAAACACCTATATGAATCACTTTTATACCCGTGAGATATAGAGTTGAACCTTTTGCTTAAGATGTTCTTGATGTTGCATGTGTCATGGTTTGTGGTTAGATGGATATGGTTTGGAGCACACACACACACACTATGCAAATTGCTATAAGTGGATTGATTGTTATAGGGTTCTTGAATTCCTGAAATTGCTTTGATATGCAAATCTAAAAAGTGTGATTAGATGCCTTTTGTGTGTGATCTTTTTTGCCCTCTTTTGCCATTTTTGCATGGAAATGGCTAGGGACTAGCAATGAGCAAGTTGGGGGGTGTGACGAGTGTGCAAAAATACACTCTAAATACCTTAGTATTAGATTAAAAAGCTAAAATGTGAATAAAAATGTTGGGATATAATTGATATTATTTAATTTAATTTCTATTTACAGTGAGATATGTTTGAGCCTTATTTTATGACATATTTTCTGTTAAGTGAGCTGATTAATATATTTATGGAATTAGGGAAGCATTGAAGGAAAAAGAAGAGTTATGGAGTATATTGTGCAATTTTCAGCTTTCAAGCAGATTCAATCTATGGAGCTTTAATTGAGGTTTAGATGGTGTTAGAATTTCATAATGAGAAAGTGGTCTTTATGAAGTCTTTAAAAGACGTCTTAAGATTTTCATAAAGGTCTAGGATGTAAAAATCTGAGTTCATTTGGGCCCCCAAACATTGTTTCAAAGTTAGGCCTGGAAAGCTGATCCGAATCCTGATTGGAGTTGGAATCATGTCCGAACCAGTAAATTTCAGTGGGTCATAACGTAAGTTTCTGAAGTCCAAATTAGGTGATTCACAGGCCTAAATTTATCTAGACATCCAGGGCTACAACTTTCATCAAGAGCCTAAATCAAGAGTCAGTCGTTATCTAATAGAAAAAGGAACCTAAAGGTTGCGACTGCTGTCACATCCCGAACCCCACCCTACGCGGATGTCGAGGACGTGACTGCCAGTCGGTCGCGACGCGACCAACCAAAGGCAAATTCTGAACTTTCCGACGAATTGCACTCCAACTGTAGGGTCAGATGCAGCGGAATTTAAAACTTTTTCTTTGTATCACGGGAATGCAACTCACTTATCCATCATAAGTATATGTATCACAGAGCAAGACTAAATCCAGTCAGTCAACAATTCTAATTTCAGAGCATATCTAAAATCAAGCATATAACAACAGAGCAGATCTAATATCTCTAGAGTACCATTAGTTCCATGAGCCATGTCTATCTAGTATACATCAGTCAAGTCAGTCAAAACATACCACTCACTGGAATAACCAGGTTCAATCTACAATAAACCAGTCTCTACAATTCAGTGCCGTCAGATCCTTACTTGAGATGCCACTTGGCCTATTCACTCATGTCATAGTGCCTTCTAATCCAATGGAGGTAATTCCTGAAAAATGTCAGAATAATGGGGTGAGCTTAAATAAGCCCAGTGAGTAACACAGATTCCCTATCATGGGTTTCAAAACCAGTTTTGTGCTCCCAAGGCACATGGATAATTTAGTCATTACAAAAATAACTATTTTTATAAATCCATTTCATAAGCAGTCTAGTACAATAAAACAGAATCGAACAGACAATACAAACGGATCGGAACATGACATAACCAATCGGTCAGAACAATAACTATTGCTAATCTATCGGTCAAGACACAGACTCTTCATTAACGGAACGAATCATAACGGAACAGGACCATATATCAATCAAGACAGGCAGATCATCAACGGACGGAACATGTCAGAACCGGACGGAACATATCAATCGAGGCAGACATAACATTAACGGACGGAATATAACGGAATCGGACGGTAACAATACATCAGTCAAGCAAAGGCATATCGCGAACGGATAAAATTATAACGGAACTAAACGGAAACAATACACTAATCAAGACACAGGCAAATCATGAGCAGGACACAACATAACGGAACTGGGTAGAAACAATATAACAATCAAGTCAGGGACACATCACTGTCGGAACTAATCATAACTGGACTGAACAATATTTCAATCAAGACAGACGTATCATCAACGGACAATACACAACGGAACTGGACCATATATCAATCAAGGCAGACACATTATTAATGAACGGAACATAACAGAATCGAACAGAACAAAACATTAGTCAAAGCAAAGACATATCATCAACGGACAGATCATAACGGAACTGGACCATATATCAATCAAGGCGGACTTAACATCATTAACGGACGGAACATGTCAGAACCGGACGGAACGTATCAATCGAGGCAGACATATCATTAACGGACAGCACATAACCGAACTGAACGGAATTCCTAATTCGAAGGATACAAGCACATCACGTGGAATGTGGTACAAAAGGCGTACATTAAGTACATACATTTAAACAATATAGCATTCAGACAGTATACTATACAAAGCTGTACGATACAACAAAAATGTTGTTCTTTGCCTATATCACATGGTTTATTTAATCATTTCGGAAATAATGGTTCAATATATCCATTTTATCTCAACAGTTCAAAACGAGCAAAACAGTACGGAATGCTAGCACAGGGATCAGGAATATAGTCAATTATTTAAAAAGACTAAAACCATGTCATAAGTGATATAGTACGGAAAACATGCATTTAAATAATTGCACTTAAATAATTGCATTCAAAACAGATCAGTAAATTAAGGGACAGTATCAAAACAGTGTCAGAAGTTACTCACAAACTTTACGCTTATTTCCTTGCATAAATAATCCGATAACCTCCAGGTACGTCAGGCATCTCCATGTATATCCTGAATAATAATCATCAATCACAGACAGATCAGAACTCATCCATTCAGGTCTCATTCGTCATCTTAGGTATCTATCGGATTACCTAAGATAGCCTAGTAGCCTATCGCCCTTCCATTGGGTCTCACCCGAGGCTATTTCATTCTTTAATTAGGCTTAGCAGTTATTAGGATTATATCCTAAGTCATTTAGACTTCAATTGTTATCAGTCAGGCACTTATTCAACCTTAGGGGCAAAATGGTAATTTTACCATTCTTGTCCCGGACCTTGTCGTGGTCTTCGGAATAGTCTTTATATCTTAAGTACAAAGTTCTACGTCCTTTGGACTCCAATCGGTATCAGTTGGGTACTTATTTAGTCTTAGGGCAAAATGGTAATTTTGTCATTTTTGCCCCGGACCCTATCATGGTCCTCAGAACGTCCCATATATCTCATGTATAAATTTGTAAGTCCCTTGGACTTCATTTGGTATCTGCTTTAGATCGTCGGGACACATCGGTCATTTCTCGTTTTACGCGTTGACTGTCTCGGAGTCTTATTTAGCCCTTCAGTGTTCATAATTATCCCTATGATAATTTATCAGATCAGTTTGACCTTTATTCGACCTCTACTTTGCACTTATAGTGCTCAGGGGTATTTTGGTCATTTTACGTTTTGTGTAATTCTGACCCCGATTCATCATTTAATCAAGTATACAGTCTCACCAGTGTCTGGGCTCCTACCGTTATCAGTTTCGTCCCAATCGGACTTTGTTTAGGTCTCGTACGGTATCAGGGGTAATTTGGTAATTTCATGTGTCATATTTTTCGGCACGTCAGTTCATAAAATGGACCTCGCCATTGGGTCCAGAGCGCCTAACATAGTGAAATTGGACTGTCTGTTATGTTTAATCGGCCCTGGGTATCATTAAGGGCAATTCGGTCATTTACACTTTACGTGTCTGTATTTTTCGGGACCTCAGTTCATTAAACGGACCTCACCGCTGAGTTCAGAATGCCCGAGATAGTCAAAATAGGCTATCTTTTATTTTTATTTGGGTCTGGTGCCATCAGGGGCAGTACAGTAATTTATCACTTACAGGTCTGTATTTTTCGGTACTATATTTCCCAATTTGGACTGTACCATTGAGTCCAGAATGCTTGAAATAGTGAAAATACACTATTTATTTAACTTATTTGGACTCCGTTTGACATATTTAATGTCTAGGGGTAAAATCGTAATTTTACCTATTTAATAAAATAATTAAATAATTATTTTATTATTTAATTAATTCTTCAGGGGCTTAATTGCACAATTTTTCAAAGATCAGGGCCATAGTGTAATTCTTTAAAACAGTGGGGACAAATCCGTAATTTCAGGAACTTATAGGGGTGAAAACATAATTTTATAAATTAGGGGTTCAAACCCTTTGGTTTTTGGGTTCAAAAATTGAACCAGTCCAAAACCTCCAAAAACCGACCGGTTCAGTTAGGCCAGAGAACCGGAATTACATGTCCCCTCTATCCCCAAATTGGTCCTTATCCATATACAGGTTTAGCCCCAAATCAAATTTCAATTTGTTATCACCGTAACCAAACAGGTAGAATTTGATTTAAAACAATCAGTTTAGCCAAAACGACACCGTCCTATTAATTCGGTGGCACGCTCGTGGACAGACACGTGTCCGAGTCGGTTCAGTGGGTTTAGGCGTGTTGGACGAGTCGACTCGGTCGACTCGTCGTCTTCTTTACCAACCAGTGTACTGTTGCCCTAATTCCCAGTTCCGGTTTCCTCCATTTTCGTGGAGTTTCAGGTAGGGTTTTCAACTGCTTTCGGTTCCAATCAGTCCCTGGGTGTCATGCCATCATTTTGGCATCGGTTTGGTGCCTCGAATCTACGGTTGAAGCTCTGTTTAATCGATTATCATGGGGGGTTTCAGTTCGGCCGTATGGCCTTATTCCTCAACCAAATCGCACACGGTTTAGTTCTTTGTGACCGTGTGTCCATGGGGATCAATATCCCATTTAGAAATTTCAGTTTAAGGGCCTATCCCAGATTTTGGATTCCATGGCCGAGACCTATAGGTTCGGTTTTGAGGGTTTTCCCATGCGGTTTTGGGTCGCGGATTAGGGTCTTTAGGACCCTTGTGACCTCTAGATCAGGTATTGACCAACCGAATTCAGTTTAGCTTAGGTCGAATCAGACCTGCTGTATAGGAGGTCATCAATGGCAGTTTCTATTGGAGGGTGTGTTTCGAGCCTTCTAGGCTCTCTCAAACTATTTAAATCCGTCCCTAGGTGTCACAGTAGCTTATGCATGCAATTTATATGGCCTCAATTGACTGAAACAGTAAGCAAAACTTAAGAGGAAACAAATTCAGAATTTTGGTGTTTATACCTTAAAATCAGATCCTCCTTCTCTTGGTTTAATTCCTTGGCCATTCAGACCTTCAGTCGTGCCTTCAGTCCCTTCTTTCCCTTGTGCACCACATGAAGACACCTCATCCCTCACATGCACACACACACTTGAATACACATGCAAGCCATGGACACACACATGCAGCCTCACTAACCCACTCTCTCTTTTGGTGCAGGTCTGTCCGTACACTATAACACACATTCAGGCAGTTTTCTGGCTAGCCCCAAGCAACATGTAAACATATATATACATGCACATATATTTTAATATACATACCTATACATATACATCTCTATATATATAGATGTATATATATATATATATCAGAGAATCAGTGGAATTATAGGGCTGATGTGGGCTGATGCAAGCCAATCATATGGGGTTTGCATGTAATCTCATTGGTCAATTTGGGTGGCAGCTTGGGGCAATTCAGAGATATATACAATTAAGTTGTGTATATAGGCACAAAGGTGCTGGATGGCCACCTGGTTAAGTTTTTGGGTGAGATTCATTCCTTCCATAGGTCAAGGGTTCAATTCCCCTTGACCACCAATTTGGCCATTTTTCACCATTTTGGGCTAAGGCCCTGTTTGGCTACACATTAATTCAGTTTCTGATGTTTGCCTCATAACTTTCATTCTGTAACTCCTTTTTCGGTGCGGTTTCTTCCGGTCAGTTTCTATTTCAGTTATCTACAGTGTCAGAGGTTCCGTGTCATTTATTAGTCATTCGGGATTTCCGTGGCTAATTAATTCGAATTCCGTCAGTGTTAAATTGACATTATCTCACCTAATTAATGGATAATTAGGTTCGGGTGTTATACCCTATTCTCGGACATGTTTTAATCATTCTATTGGTCTAGTGTGACCACCGGGAGATTAAGGTTAATTTCCTTAATTATTCCCTAAGCCGGTACTAATTAATAATTAATTATTTAATTATTAATTATACAGAGTCGGGGTGTTACAACTGCAAAGAAAGAAACAAGAAAGAAAGAAAAGCAATGGGCTTTAGGCTTGTGACAGGAAAGTCAAGGGAAGAAAAAGAAAAAAAAGAAAAGTAAAGAAAATCCAAACAAGATGGGTCCGGCTGGAGAGAGAACAAGACCAATAAGAGAAAAGGAAAAAGAAAGAAAAAGCAAAAGGAGAGGAACTTGGGCTGGGCTGCGTCCTACGTGGGCGCTGGAAAGAAAAAAAGATAAGTGAGGCACTGTATGGGTCCTGGGGAGCAAAATGAAAAAAGAAACAGGAACCTAAAGGCCCAAAAATGGGCGTAATCATCTAGGGCGCAAGGCCAAGAAAAGTGAAAAAAAAGGGAATAAATCGGGAAGGTTGGCTGCAGCACAAAACAGAAGCGTGAGGGCGCTGATCAAAAGAGGGAGAGGCGCTGCGAAAGTCGCAGAAAAAATAGCGTCACAATTCTTTTCTTTGAGATTTATGTTGTCCATCGTCTGTATGGGTAACTAAAATTCCAAGTAAGGTTAGGGATGAACTTGCACATTAAATGGTATTTTTAATTTATTTTTGATTCATGTACTAGATTTTTATTTATTAAAATTCTTTGGTTTTATTGTTGGTGCTTTCTTCTCCGAATAATTATAGAGTTTATTCTGTTTATAGATTCAGTCATGCTTTTTCTATTGAATGGATTAGTTCTTTGATTATGTTTGGATCAATTGATTATTTATATTGATTTAATTCTTTATTGCAATATTGCTCCCTGGTTATATTGTCGTCGTTGGGTTCTCTCAATGTGGATAACAATTTGTGTGATTTAAAGGTGATGAATGATTTTTCAAAAGGTTACAGTTGGTTTAATTTTGGTTTATAATTCTATATCTTTCGATTGGGATTTTTAGAATTAAATTCTCAATTGAGTTATTAGTAAATTAAAAATAATTACAATACCGGATATGTGTAAGGGATTCCCGACGCTTTACTGTTTGTTAATTTGAGTACTTTTTCCGTTTATCACTTTGTTTAATTTTAATTTGCATTTAAAATTACTTTTTATTTTCTCGTTAATCATTTAATATTTTCTTTAGTTTCAGAAATTATTTCTGTTATTCTTTTAATTTGTCTCCCTGTGGAATCGACACCCCAAAGTTGCACTACAACTACCGCGTTATTCTTTGGGCGTAATCAAAACCTCTTGGTAATCCCTGACATACACAGGATAAAACCTTGTGAGCTTTATTGAAAAGCTGATGACTAACATTGATCTCCTGTCATGGGTTTTCGGGAAAACCCATTATCCATAAACTCTCATGGATAGCAATAAAAAAGATCTATAATGAAAGCTATTGGCATTCTTAAAACATAAACATATAACTGGGAGTTGTGAGATGTATACTAAAAATCATGTGAGATTTTATGCGAGTTAGTTTTGTAAGTTAAACATGATATTATAAAATCTGATACTGGTGAGCAAATAAAACATGCCATATTCTTAAAACTTGTTGTCCTTTAGGACTTTAGGTTGTCATATGGTGACCTATAAAGTAAAGTTGTGAAAAATATTTTTTGTGCCACAGATCTTATAAGCTCAGTCCTTAGGGATTACAAATGTCACATTGGCAACCTTTATATAATTTAGAGCTCTGGGCCTACATAGCCTTATCACTGAATTCAAACTCCCAGCCGAGTCGCTACTGAAGACTTATTGAAAGTCTACCAACTCTTACCCCCCAATAGGGTGTCGTAAGGCACTTAAAATCTGAACATGCTTACAAAACATTCTTTAGGCTATCCATGCTATGAAACATTTAAAGAGATGCTACTTAAAAGTATGCAATTCAACTATTTATTTCACTATTCAATAAACAGTCTTGCGGTTATAACATTTAGCATACTACTAAAAAATATGTTATAAAGTTGTAAAGAATTGCATGTAGTATTATAAAACTGTAAAGAACTGTATTTCATGGAAATATCTCCATTTCAAGGTTCAGGTTTCTCACCTGTGGTCTAGTGTCCACAGTCATTCCTTCATTCGTCTATTTGACATGCCTCGGTATTCTTAAAGCATGGGTCAAAATCAATCGGTACTATATCAGTATAATAGGCGATTTAACGTTTGTTTATGTAATGACATGAAATTATTTTTTTTTAAACAAAATTTTATTATTATTATTATTAGTAATTATTATTATTACTATTATTGTTATTGTTATTTAATTCAATAGAGCATGGGTGCATGAAATTTTTTTTTTTTATATTGGGCAAGTATGTATGCATGTTTTGTATATGCATAGGTGTATGTAAATATATGTCTATAAAATATATGGAGGTGGCTAAATACACATATATGTGTGGCTGTACGAAATCTGATGTGTGTGCATGAGAGGTGTAATATATAAACATATATAAAACACAAGTCAACTTTGCATTTAATGCAAAGTTGCTTGTTATGGAAATTAGGGTGGCTTGAACAGTGAGAAGTCAGAGATAGGGGAGGCGCTGTAGGCCTGGAGAGTTGCGTGAGAAAGTGGGAAAAACCTATGTGTATATGAATACATCCGTTGGGATTGAGAGGTAAAGAAAATCAAAAAGAAATAGGGACAGAGGGAGAGAAGGAGTTCTAGAAAGGGAGAAAGAGACCTGGGAGCTGCGATCGAGGGTCGAAATAGGAAGGAAGAAAGAACCTGTAACCAGCGAAGAGGAAAAACCAGAAAGTTGGTTAGAACTTTATTTTCTCTCTCTAAAACTCTCTCTATATGCATGATATGTTTTTAGCATATCAATTAATATGGATTCGAGGGCCTTGTAGAGTATGAAACATAGATTGTTTTGTAAAAAGAATCAAGTGAAATGGGTAAGAGATGGCCGAGAAATCTCCAGTTGCAGGTCACGGCCAAGGGTTGATGGGTTGTCATTTTATGTGTTAAACTCAAAAATAAAGGAAGGGAGTTGATGAGGTGAGTTAGAGAAACGTTTTGGAATTTAAAGGGGGTCAGAACAGTAAGGAAATAGTCAAGAAATTGGGAAAAATCAGATGATCGGAATCTGGGTTTTTGGCCGGAAAAGGGGCATGCGCAGGTCGGAAAACAGTGGGTTAAGGGGCTGAAATGTGCTCTAAATTGTTGCCTAAAATCCCAGATTTATTTTAGTGTAAAAATAAAAAAATTTGGACGTGAAAAAGGGGGAGAAAATGGTGAGGTTAGTGTAAAAACAAAACCCTTGGGGCTTGGTTGGGTCTTTTGAGTTGAGTTGGGTCGTTTCTAATTTTTGGATTGGGCCTATTTTTAATTAAAACGGTTGGGCTTGTTTTTAATTTAATTTTTTGGGCTGGTTATTTTGAGTTCTAAAAAAAGGGGGGTTGGGCCTGTTGGTCTTTGGCCCAACAGTTAAAAGAAATAAAAAGAAAAGTAAAAGGGAAAAAAAGGAATGGGGGTGTGCGGCTACCAGGTTTCGAACCAAGGACGTGTGGGAAAGGAGCCAAGCGCGTGGCCAGTTTGGATGGTTACGAACCATGCCATATTTTGAACATAATATATATATATATATATATGTATTACATTTAGCTCTATTTAATGAATTAAATTAATTTAATTAAATTAAATACTCCTAAATGGCTCGAAGACCAAATACGACAAGTCATATATGTTTTCTTACTATCTTGGACCTACTAAGACCAACGGTGAGGTCTGTGACGTGATACGAGGTCCCGAAAAATAAAAGACCCATGGAACCCTTAAAAATTACCAAAATGCCCCTGAGTCAAAACGCAGTCAAACGAAACTCGATTTAAATAAACAAATAGTGAAATCTTATTATCTCGAACATTTTGGACTCAACCGTGGAGTTTGATTTATGAGGAGAGGTCTCGGTAAATGGGAACCCGTAAAAGTGCAAAATGACAACTTTGTCCTTTTTAGCCCGAACGTCCAAATTAAATTCCGTGAAAGCCCAAACCTATTTTCTTCGACGCTTCGGACCCAATTGTAGAATTTATTTTAGCAAAATAGAAACTAAAAAAAATAAAGACATAAAATTTGATGAATAGCATCATTCAAGGGACAAACCGACTGAGTTACATTTTGTGGTTTTAGGAGCATCGAAAGGCAAAGAGAAGGCAGTCTGATCCTTCCACATTCTCACTGATAGGCACTACACTACGAGCGCGGTTTATTTGGGTTGAGACCAACCCGTCAGGTATGGTGTTTTGCTAATGTTAGAAATGAAGTTAAGTTAGGAATATTCTGTGAATGACTGGAATGATTTATGTGTTTATTTGGAATGTGTTTACTTGATAACTTGAAGTTGATTGTTCACATACTCATGTGTTACTTGCATTCCTTAAGAATTTAGTGAAGTGAAGAATATGAAACTTGAAATATGTTTAAATTGACTACATGAAATGTGTATGCATATGGAACTGGTTGGTGATATACATATTATTGTCTCAGGCATGCTTTATTGTGGAAACCTTGTTGCATTGAGATTGCATGAGCATATTGGCATATGGTGATTCCTTGAGAACATGGTGTGAGTTGAGCACGTAGTGTTTTGCATTATGAGGGTGTAGATCCTGCGGTGAAAAAACCCAAAATTGGCCATTGCATTGGTACTTCGAGCCATCGGGAGTACCCGTAAATGAGACATGGGTGTGGCATTGAGTGCATGGGTGCGTCATGCATGCTTTCATTGCATCATATTAATGGAACTGGAATGCATTTAGCGGTAAATGTACACTTTGCACATGCCACGCCTTAGCTTTATTTCTTGCATTAGCACTTCATCATACCAGCAGTTGAGCTGACCCATTCGTGGGTAACATTTTTCAGATGAGGATGCTCCAGCTACTTGAGACTCAATGATACCTTGATAGGATGAAGCACTTGGTGTGTTTTTGGTCCATGGGACTTATGTTTTGTAATGTAAGGGCCTAAGCCCGAATGACCTATGAACAATGCAGTTGTGAAATGTATTTTATGTTTCTGTATGTATTGATGGGAATCGAAGCATGTTTAGTTAAATTTTTTTAAGTTGTCTTTTATTTTATTTTATTTCCTGTCTCGTCAGTCGGGCCTCGAGTTCGCGAGAATTCGGGGTGTGACAACATGGTATCAGAGCATAGGTTTGAATACCTAGAGACCGTGGGGTGTTATTGAACACCATGAGACCCTAGAGACTTAGTGTGAACCGTTAGTAGCATGTAATAGGATTTTATGTGTTACGTGATTTTCTATACTTGAGGCATGACCTATTGTGATTACGTGTTAATTGATGTTATGTTATGATGCATGATTAAGTGATTAGACGCAGTGAGAGGCATGATATGTGTAATGTGTGAAAAATTTGTTAAGTATACATTACGACATGCTATACATATTACCTTTTGAGTGTAAGTTGTGAATGAGAACAAGACTGAGATTCCTTTTGATGCGTATATCTAGACATGAAGGAAAGGAATATTAATTTTTCTTTTCTTTGGACTTGTAGACATGCCATCGAGACAAGCTCCTCCTAGACACATACCACCTAGGCACAGTAGGCCTAGGGCCACGACACCGCCATAGCAGGGTAGACCCCGAGCTGCTACTTCTGCATATGGTACGACTGTGGGGACTATTACTTCTGCACCTGCCCCAGCAGAGGAGGTAGAGCAGACTAGTGACGCCAGAGACATAGCTACCATTATGCAGGCGTGCTTCCACACTATACATGAGGTGGTGAATAGAGCCGTCAGGATGGAGAGAGAGCTGGCTGACCTTAAGGGGAGTAGAGAGTCCCAAACACTAAAAAGGGAAGTTCCAACACCAACTCTTATGCCTACCATGACTCACACTTATAGGAGACCATCAAAGAGGCAACGAGCTAAGGCTGCTTCAGCGCAGACATCCCAAAGACCCATTGCTTGTTTTCTATGTGGACAGCTGGGTCATAAGTCCACCAACTGCCCCTAGAAAGGCCCTGGTCAGGGCTCACAGAGACTCCTTTTATGCTATCTGTGTGGGCAGCCTGGCCATAAGATGGTCGATTGTCCCTAGAGGGTTTTCAGCCGAGGACGAGGAGCTGGATCGAGCCAGGGTTCGGGAGCCCCACAGTTGTGCTACACCTGCCATCAACCTGGCCATGTTAAGGCCACTTGTCCTCAGGGACCGACCTCTCAGAGTTTGTCGAAGCCACATTTCTGTCAGCACACTCAGGTGTCTCTACTACAACCTCAGTTGGGCTATAGACCACCAGTATCATATCCCCAGCCGGCACCCTTCACACCGAGTGTGGGAGTTCCCGGACAGAGGGGAGGAGGTAGACAGAGTCAGATTACACTGAGCCATGTTGATGTAGTAATCACACCAGAGACATCTACCTTGGACCTTCTAGGAGTCGAGGTACACTCCTTGTATTTAATTCATTAGTTAGGGGTGGTCTGATATTGACTTGGATCTATAGAGGTTACTCATTAAAGATAGCTGATCACGCCCTTTTACCTTGACTTCATTTTGCTTGATATGACTTGTGTTGATGTTATTTTGGGGATGAATTGACTGTTTACTTATCGGACTAGCATAGATTGCTATAGAGAGAGAGTGACGGTGTGTACTCTTGAGGAAAGTAATTTTCTTTGTTTCACGAGGTGTTTATGGATCCTTCTAGGATGCACTTTGTTGTGAGCTAGGAAAGGTTAGACCTCGACTTAATTGGACTGGTTTAGATTGCGTGATTAGATGAGTACTTGTTGCTTTAGTGGGTGAAATTTGTACAAAGTGTGGTATGCTTGGCTATTGAAGGGCAAGGATTAGATACTTATACCCGTGTGGTAGACCAAGTGATTTATGAGATAGACCATCAGCTTAGTTACCTATAAGGTAGGCCATAAGCCTGAGTATCCATAGGGTTGGTCATAGCCTTAGTTACCTATATGGTGGGTTGTGTACCCATCTATGTATGTGAGTATTCTTAGGACAGATCATGTATCTGGATGTTGACGTGGAGGACTAAGTGTTAACTATTGGAAGGTTGCTTGCCAATTCTATGTATGTATACACACTAGCGTCGTACTCGTCATAATACTGCGACTATGATTTTTTTTGTGTACAGACTGATTTGGTATTAATGCGTATACAGGAGTATGTTTAAATGTGTTTATATGTATAAGTGTTTCGATACATATGAGTAAGGATTCATGTATAATCATGATCCCAATTTAGCGAAGAGCTACGCTAAGAATTTTAATTGTCATGAGACTTCGTTTAATATGTCGATTGGAATTGTGATGAATGAGAATAACCTCAGAGAAGTTGGGATATATTTTTTTTCAAATGTTTTGTCTTTCCGTGAACCTTAATATATTGTTTAGATTTCATGGTTGGAACATATAGGCTATTTTGTCTTACATTCGAATACCCAGTTGATATACGTATGCTTGAAATAAATAGGATAATCTTCATTAATGAGTGACACTTAGTCTCGGCTAGATATAGACTAAGGTGGGCGATGATACTTTACTTTAGGATTTTATCATTGATACTTCATGGGCGATGGTAGTACTTGGAAAATAGTGGGTTATTGAAATACATTGAAGTGCAGGTGATATATAGATGACATTGTGACAGATTACTAGATGATTGCATGACCTGACTTGAGGTTAGTTAGATGATCATCACATGTGAGAAAGACTTTAAGGTGTCCTTGTCAACATAGAGAATTTCCTTTTATTTTTATTATTTTATTTTGCATCATTGAGGTGGGCCATAATCCTTGAGTGGATTGAAAAAAAAAGGGGGTAAAGATGGACGCCTGCCATTATTTTGTATATATAGGAATGTGTAGGAAATATACCTGGGGTAAAGAGTGAGAGATTTTATGAGTTTGTTTATTTATTTATTTGTCCTTTGAGGAATTGGATCATTGAATTATTAGTTAATGGAGTATGGTGATCTTGTTGTCTGATATAGAGGATGGGTTGTGAATGACATGGTTAGGTCAAGCTTATGGTGAGTAAAAAAAAAAAAAAAAAATTAAAATTTTGTTTAACATGTAATTTGGGAATGGAGATTTTAATTTGAAAATAGAGTGATCTTGTAAGAAGTCCAAGGACTTGTGAACAAAAAAAAATGGTGGATTATTGTTAATATTGAGTTATGATTTACTATCAAGATTGATGGATACTCTTAGAATAAAAGATTAGTTGAGAATAGTATGTCTCGGGGATGGAGTGACTTATAGATATGCATACTGAGCTGAGGTTAATTATTGAGGATTATGATAATGCACTTGATGGCTTTTGATTTTTATGTAGTATCAAAGTGCTAGGAATTTTGTTATGACTATTTCCTATTGCGACCCCGTGGTGGTTGGATCGATCTTTAAAAGGTGGAGTTTTCTATTAAATTTTCTTGAGAATAGAAGTCATTTGTTAATAAGACCGGTGCATGCTTATTTTATTTTTTCCTAGCCGATGGATGATAGATTATAGTCACAACTTTACATGATGAGTGGACACTAACAGTGAAGAATTAATTTGGGACATTCTGATGATACACTTGAAAAATTATTATTGTAGGAGGAATGAATTCTCCATAAGGGCGGTTAGACGATGTGTCTTGTAATGATTGTGAAATTATATGAGTTGGAAACTCAATTTGAGGATTTGTGACAAGATGATTAAATGATGAATCTAATGTGTAGAACGGTTCCTGATTTTGTTAATTAGAATGACAAAATTATGTTAGACTTGAAACTAATATAATGAGTTCAGTATGATTGACGGGCTCCTTTAATAAATCGAGAACTCAACATGAGTGTTATAAAACCCTTACAAAGTCTTGATTGATAAAGGTATTGGAGAGATAACCTATAAGTTGGCGTTACCGCCACAGTTATTTGAAGTTCATGATGTCTTCCACTTGTCAATGTTGGGGAAGTACGAACCTAACCCTTCACATGTGCTCGATTGGGTTGATCTTGCAGTAGAGGGCGATGTTCCTTATAATGAGAGGCCTGTAGAGACATTGGACACGAGGGACCAGGTTTTGCAGGGCAAGACCATCCCTTTTAGCCTGGGCTCTTTGGAGCCAGCATAAAGTCAAGGAGGCTAGTTGGGAGCATGAGGCCGAGGTCCGAGCTAGGTACCCCGAGTTGTTTGATCAGTGATGTATTTTGCTTCATTTTATGTTATTTTAAATTTCGGGACGAAATTTCTTTAAGGAGGGAAGGATGTAATGACATGAAAATTTTTTTTTTTAAACAAAATTTTATTATTATTATTATTAGTAATTATTGTTATTACTATTATTGTTATTGTTATTTAATTCAATGGAGCATGGGTGCATGAAATTTTTTAATTTTTTTTTATATTGGGTAAGTATGTATGCATGTTTTGTGTATGCATGGGTGTATGTAAATATATGTATATAAATATATGGAGGTGGCTAAATACATATATATGTGTGGCTGTACGAAATCTGATGTGTGTGCATGAGAGGTGTAATATATAAACATATATAAAACACAAGTCAACTTTGCATTTAATGCAAAGTTGCTTGTGATGGAAATTAGGGTGGCTTGAACAGTGAGAAGTCAGAGATAAGGGAGGGGCTGTAGGCCTGGAGAGTTGCGTGAGAAAGTGGGAAAAACCTATGTGTATATGAATACATCCGTTGGGATTGAGAGGGAAAGAAATAGGGACAGAGGGAGAGAAGGAGTTCTGGAAAGGGAGAAAGAGACCTAGGAGCTGCGATCGAGGGTCGGAACAGGAGGGAAGAAAGAACCTGTAACCAGCGAAGAGGAAAAACCAGAAAGTTGGTAAGAACTTTATTTTCTCTCTTTAAAACTCTCTCTATATGCATGATATGTTTTTAGCATATTAATTAGTATGGATTCGAGTGCCTTGTAGAGTATGAAACATAGATTGTTTTGCAAAAAGAATCAAGTGAAATGGGTAAGAGATGGCCGAGAAATCTCCAGTTACAGGTCACGGCCAAGGGTTGATGGGTTGTCATTTTATGTGTTAAACTCAAAAATAAAGGAAGGGAGTTGATGAGGTGAGTTAGAGAACCGTTTTGGAATTTAAAGGGGGTCAAAACAATAAGGAAATAGTCAAGAAATTGGGAAAAATTAGATGATCGGAATTTGGGTTTTTGGCCAGAAAAGGTGCATGCGCAGGTTGGAAAACCGTGGGTTAAGGGGCTGAAATGTGCTCTAAATTGTTGCCTAAAATCCCAGATTTATTTTAGTGTAAAAATAAAAAAATTTGGACGTGAAAAAGGGAGAGAAAATGGTGAGGTTAGGTCGCGGCTCCGGCGACCGTGGCTAGGAGAGACGACCGGGGTTCGACCAAAAAGTCGGGCTCGAAGGGCGTTGAGGTTTGGGCCACTGGGTGTTGGGCTTATTTGATTTGTGTTGGCCTGTTTTTAAATTAAACTTGTTTGGGCCTGTATTTATTTAAAACCCTTGGGGCTTGGTTGGGTCTTTTGAGTTGAGTTGGGCCATTTCTAATTTTGGGATTGGGCCTGTTTTTAATTAAAACGGTTGGGCTTGTTTTTAATTTAATTTGTTGGGCTGGTTATTTTGAGTTTTAAAAAAAAGGGGGTTGGGCCTGTTGGTCTTTGGCCCAACAGTTAAAAGAAATAAAAAGAAAAGTAAAAGGGAAAAAAAGGAATGGGGGTGTACGGCTACCAGGTTTCGAACCAAGGACGTGTGGAAAAGGAGCAAAGCGCGTGGCCAGTTTGGACGGTTACCAACTGTGCCATATCTTGAACATAATATATATATATATATATATATATGTATTACATTTAGCTCTATTTAATGAATTAAATTAATTAAATTAAATTAAATACTCCTAAATGGCCCGGAGACCAAATACGACAAGTCATATATGTTTTCTTACTATCTTGGACCTACTAAGACCAACGGTGAGGTCTGTGACGTGAGACGAGGTCCCGAAAAATAAAAGACCCATGGAACCCTTAAAAATTACCAAAATGCCCCTGAGTCAAAACGCAGTCAAACGAAACTCGATTTAAATAAACAAATAGTGAAATCTTATTATCTCGAACATGTTGGACTCAACCGTGGAGTCTGATTTATGAGGAGAGGTCTCGGGAAATGGAACCCGTAAAAGTGCAAAATGACAGCTTTGTCCTTTTTTAGCCCGAACGTCCAAATTAAATTCCGCGAAAGCCCAAACCTATTTTCTTCGACGCTTTGGACCCAATTGTAGAATTTATTTTAGCAAAATAGAAACTAAAAAAAATAAAGACATAAAATTTGATGAATAGCATCATTCAAGGGACAAACCGACTGAGTTACATTTTGTGGTTTTAGGAGTATCGAAAGGCAAAGAGAAGGCAGTCTGATCCTTCCACATTCTCACTGATAGCCACTACACTATGAGCACGGTTTATTTGGGTTGAGACCAACCCGTCAGGTATGGTGTTTTGCTAATGTTAGAAATGAAGTTAAGTTAGGAATATTCTGTGAATGACTGGAATGACTTATGTGTTTATTTGGAATGTGTTTACTTGATAACTTGAAGTTGATTTTTCACATACTCATGTGTTACTTGCGTTCCTTAAGAATTTAGTGAAGTGAAGAATATGAAACTTGAAATATGTTTAAATTGACTACATGAAATGTGTATGCATATGGAATTGGTTGGTGATATACATATTATTGTCTCGGGCATGCTATATTGTCGAAACCTTGTTGCATTGAGATTGCATGAGCATACTGGCATATGGTGATTTCTTGAGAACATGGTGTGAGTTGAACACGTAGTGCTTTGCATTATGAGGGTGTAGATCCTACGGTGAAAAATCCAAAATTAGCCATTGCATTGGTACTTCGAGCCATGGGGAGTACCCGTAAATGAGACGTGGGTGTGGCATTGAGTGCATGGGTGCGTCATGCATGCTTCATTGCATCATATTAATTGAACTGGAATGCATTTAGAGATAAATGTACACTTTGCACATGCCACACCTTAGCTTTATTTCTTGCATTAGCACTTCATCATACTAGCAGTTGAGCTAACCCATTCGTGGGCAACATTTTTCAGATGAGGATGCTCCAGCTACTTGAGACTCAATGATACCTTGACAGGATGAAGCACTTGGTGTATTTTTGGTCCATGGGACTTATGTTTTGTAATGTAAGGGCCTAAGCCCGAATGACCTTTAAACAATGCAGTTGTGAAATGTATTTTATGTTTCTGTATGTATTGATGGGAATCGAAGCATGTTTAGTTAAATTTTTTTAAGTTGTCCTTTATTTTATTTTATTTCCTGTCTCGTCAGTTGCGCCTCGGGTTCGCGAAAATTCGGGACGTGATAGTTTACTTAGTGTAATTAGTCTCTTTTGGACTTAGTCTTACTATTTAGGATTCCCTTATGGTCTTTACTTAGGGTTCCTAATACTTCTTAGTTCATCGTGTGCTCACTTTAGCTTTTAGGGGCATTTTTCTAATTTTACACTTTCATGCGGGATCATGTTTGGGTACTTGAATGCTTAGTTTAAACTCAGTATTAGGTTTAGAGCGTCTTAAAACAATAGTTATGCCCATTCCTATATTTCCTCAGTCTATTTGGTAGCCTGTAAAACACTATGGGCAATTTGGAAATTTTACATTTCTATGTGTTTATATTGTCGGTACCTTATCTGACTAAATGAACTCCACTTTTGAGTCCGAAAAGTCAAAAAAATGCTAAGGTAGGTACTCCTATAGTCGTCGGGGTTCAATTGGTAGCTTAATTAATGCGTTAGGACATAGTTAGAATTATTCCAATTTGACCGTTAGTACTTTTTGGGATCTAATGTTGTAAATTGGACCATTCCGTTGAGTCTTGGATGCCCAAAAACATTAGGTTATGCTCTTCTTACATTTAAATTGGCCTTGGTTTGGCCTATTTTTGGCTTACGGGCACTTTAATAATTTTTCTTTTATTAAAAGGATTTTAAAATTAATTTTCTGGTCCTTTCTTTAATTTCCATAAGATTCTAGGGTAAAAACTTAATTTCAAAAATTTATTAAATAAACCGTCCGATTCAGTGAAATTTCAAGTGAACTAGTTCAGTTTGGTTAAGAACCAAACAGTTCAGTCGATCTGTGATGTCATCACGACGTCACAATGACATCAGCCCACTTAATTCGAAATGTCACCATTCTATTTACCTTTTGTATTCATTTTAAGCGAGTCAAGACCCAATCCAAATCCGAAGACCCGACCTATTGACTGGTCAACAGAACACCTTGTCAGCACCGATCGCCTTCTTTGGCGATGGCATTTGTTGGTGATTGTTTTTCGGTGTCTTCTCTGATGCGTCCCACACTATTTTCCATGAGGATTCCATATCTAAGGTCAAATTTGGATTTCATCTACGTTTGATTTCTTATTTCATCGTGTTGGAGCCATTGTTTTTGCTCCATTTTCACACTGTTCAACTTTTGGGACTTCAAGGAATAATTTCACATTCGTTAAACTTAGTGAATAGACCCTAAACTCATTTACAAAATTATCTGACTTCGACTATAAGTTCAATTTTCTCTCTGATTTCTCTGCCATTTTCCTTGATTTTTCTTCCTAAGTTCATGTTTCTCTATGCTCTTTTCATCCCTACAATTCAACAAGGATGAATCTCAATTTTTCTTGTGACCCAGTTTTTGGAAGTTCATTCATGGCTGTTCCTTAGAGTTTTTTTCCTTTCACTGTTTATTTAAGTCCATTATCTACTAGAAATTCATAACAAAACTAAATATCTCAAAATAAATCAAAGAGAACAAAGTTGTTACCTGCTTGAAGCTTGTTAACAATTTTCTCTCTAACGTAGTTTTTCCCTTACTGTTTCATTTCCATTAATTCCCATTGTGATGACTTCCAAATCTTTTAAGTTCAACCTCTCTCCTATCTTCTCCATTTTTTTAGTTTCTTTCCCTTCTTCTTCTTCTTCTTCTTCTTCTTCTCTCTCTCTCTCTCTCTCTCTCTCTCTCTCTCTCTCCCTCTCTCTCTCTACGACCAGCACACATATATAGATATATGCACACTTCACCTTCTCTTTCTACAAGTTGTTTTCTCACTCTCTTTTTATTTCGGTTGGTGGTAGACATTTCCTTTCATTTCTATTTTTCTTTTTCTTTTTAATAATTCACTCACTTTCATGCATATATGCATATATATATATATATATATCCTCTTGCTGTCTGTATTTTTAATATACACTATTCATTCATATGCATAAGATATTGGTGGGGAGACAGTCACTTTTGATTATCCCCTTATAATGTCTTTACAAGAATGCATACATCATTGCGCACACTATTCAATTTCATGTGCAGGTATTGTTCACACACGATCATTGTCTACACATATACATTTTGGTATTATTCAGTTATCGATGCATTATATCACTTAACCTTATTAGCCATGATTAGATTAAGTCTGCATATAATTAAGTCATATTCCTAACCTTAATTCGTTATTACGGTATATGACGCTTCACAACTTCAAAAAGATCTTCCATTATTATATCTTTTGACACATTACATAAATTTTCTTTTTGTAGACTCCAACGTTAAGCTATATATTAGCATTATTTTTATTTCTTTTACAACAATTCCAATAAAATTGGGTTAGGGTGTTACATTCTCCCCTCCTTCCAAAGAGTTTGGTCCATCAAAGTCTGAAGAACTTTTATATTTGGTGTGCTCCCACTGTTCATCTTATTTTGAAACGACTATCATTTTTTTAAAGTCCATTCGAACCTTGTTCCTTAATACTCCTGTGACCATCACCCAGATTGGTAGTGTCAATTATGGTGAGGAGTGATGAATCTTATGTCAACGAACATGAGCTTCCGTTGGCGGCTAGGCCATTTCCTGGTCATCTTCATGGTAAGATAACCATCGTAACAATATGTAGCATGACTAATACTGTTTCTTGGACTATTGGGCTTCATTCCCAAATGAGCTCACATTGTTGGGGGCTTGCAGCTTTTCCACACAGCCAAGATTCTGGTGATTGTATTATCTTTCTGTATTGATGAGTGCGCAAAAGTGCACTCTAAATACCCTATTATTAGATTAAAATGCTAAAATGTGAATAGAAATGCTGGGATATAATTTATATTATTAAATTTACTTTCTATTTATAGTGAGATATGTTTGAGTATTATTTTATGCTAAAATTGGGAACCAAAATTAGATACTCACCATTGCATGTGGCCGATAACCACAGGCCTATCAAATGAATGCATTAAATAGTCTCTATGGATTTTATTCCTGAACGGTTGCAAAACACATTATTTGTTTCAGCCACACGTGGTGAAATTAATCAATTATTTGTTGGCTAGTAGGGCTAAGCGGCTGAAGCGCAAGGAAAGAAAAAAAAGAATAAAAAGGGAGGCTTGTTTGGTGCTGGAAAGGCTTGGGCAAAGAAGGTTGCCGCATGGAACAAGAAAGGAAAGAAAGTGAAAGTCAAAGGTGACATAGGCCTGGCGGAATGGGCTTGGCGTGAGGCGCTGGGAGCTTGCATGATTAAAGGGGTTTTCTTGGTGTGCGGCTTGGGAGAAAAAGAGGAGAACAGGAAAATTCAACAAAGGTGGGCCTGGGTAGAATAAAAAGGAAAAAAAAAAAAAGGAAGAAAAATGAGGCTTGGGCGTGACCTGTTGGAGTAAAAAGCCCAAGAAAGAGAAAGAGAAAAAAAAAAAGAAAAAGCAAGGAAGAAAAAGTGGGACCTTGCACTGGAGAAAAATAGAGTCACGTGAGAACGTGATGGGCTTGAGGTGCGGGTGATATGAAAAGGCGCAAGTCAGGAAAAAAAAGGGCTTGCATGATCATCCAGTGACGTGAGAGCCCAATTAACGTGGCCCAGGCACTGAAGCAAGGCTAAGAAAAGGACGCCAGCCCTAGCGCGTGAGGGCTGAATAAAAAAGCAAAAGTATGGGGGTTTTTTTTTGGGGGGGTGAAGTTGGTGCGGCACTAAGAGGGAAAAAAAGGTGGATGTGCGGCGCTGACCAGGAGGCACAGTTTTGAAGAGCCACCGATACTTCATGTTTTCTTTGATGTTTATGTTGTTCATCAAGTGTATGGGTAACTAAATTTTCAAGTAGGGTTAGGAATGAACTTGCACACCACATGGTATTTTTAATTTATTTTTGATTCATGTACTGGATTTTTATTTATTAAAATTCTTTGTTTTATCATTCTCAATTTATTGTTGGTGTTTTTTTCACCAAATAATCATAGAGTTTATTCTGTTTATAGATTCAATCATGCTTTTCTATTAAATGGATTAGTTCTTTGATTATGCTTGGATCAATTGATTATTTATATTGATTTAATTCTTTGCTGTAATATTGCTCCCTGGGTATATTGTTGTCGTTGGGTTCTCTCAATGTGGATAAGAATTTGCGAGATTTAAAAGTGATGAATGATTTTTCAAAAGGTTACATTTGGTTTATAATTCTATATCTTCCGATTGAGATTTTTGGAATTAAATTCTTAATTGAGTTATCAATGAATTAAAAATAATTAAAATATTAGATATGTGCAAGGGATTCCCGATGCTCTACTGTTCGTTAATTTGAGTACTTTTTCTGTTAATCACTTTGTTTAATTTTAATTTTCATTTAAAATCGCTTTTTATTTTCTCGTTAATCATTTAATATTTTCTTCAGCTTTTTTATTCTGTTTGTTATTCTTTTAATTTGTTTCCCTGTTGAATCGACACCCCAAAAGCTGCACTACAACTACCGTGTTATTCTTTGGGAGTAATCAAATTTTGGCGCCGTTGCCGGGGAGACGGTAGAATAATTATTAGATAGTTTCTCTTTTTAGCAGTTTGTAAAGGCGGTAACTTCGTTCCCTTCTTTTTACTTGTTGCATTATTATTTTATTTATTTATTATTATTTTTTATTGTTATCTTACATGCATAATAGGTATAGGGATGCATTAGGTCGATTTGCTTGTAGGCCTATGTCAGAGCCAAATTCAAAGTCTAATTTTTCTAATTTTTTGTTTGATAATTCTTCTAATACTGAAAATATGAGTGAACACTAAGATC